>ML661891.1:13545956-13632215 GCA_007570785.1 Antilocapra americana | reverse complement strand
TATATGTTGTCTACAAGAGACCCACCTCAAACCTAGGGACACATATAGACTGAAAGTTAAAGGCTGGAAAAAGATATTCCATGCAAATAAAGACCAAAAGAAAGCAGGAGTGGCAATACTCATATCTGATAAAGTAGACTTTAAAATAAAGGCAGTGAAAAGAGATAAAGATGGACATTACATAATGATCAAAGGATCAATCGAGGAAGAAGAAATAACAATTATAAATATTTATGCACCTAACATAGGAGCTCCACAATACGTAAGGCAAATGCTAACAAATATGAAAGGGGAAATCAACAACAACACAATAATAGCAGGAGACTTTTGCCTAGTATTTTATTGAAAACTGAAAAGAGAGTTGACGCTCCCAACTCTAATTGTGGGTTTGTTTGTTTGTCCTTTTAATTCTGTCAGTTTTTACTTTAGGTATCTTGCAGCACTCTCGTTTGGTGATTGCAAGCTTAATATTGTTACATCTTCTTGGTGAATTGACCTTTTTATCATTATGTAATGTCCCTTTTTAATCCCTGGTAACTTTCTTTGATCCGAAGTTTACTTAGACAGATGTTAATGCAATCACTCTTCCTTTCTTTTATCAGAATTGACATGGAATTTCTCTTTCCATCCTTTCACTTTTAACCTGTCAGTTTCTGAAGTCCACTTCTTATAGACATAATATGATCAGGTCATGTGTTTCTAGTCCATTCTGACAGTCTTTTTATTTTTTTTTTTGAGTCAGTGTTTGTTCATATCTGATTATGTTAATTCACTTGGCAGGAAAAATAGTCTCATATCACAAATAAAATGAAGAACGTGTCTCCAATACATAAAATTCAGTAACATTAATGTAATACAATAAGATATTTCTAAATAAAATAGCACAGTTGGTAACCAGGATAAAATCATGCCTCTCCAGCAATGAAGGGTATCTCTATTTGAGAGGGACTATTTTTGAAGCTACTGTTATCTCCTTTGGGACTTCCCTAGTAGCTCCGTTGGTAAATGCAGGAGACCCCAGTTCGATTCCTGAGTCAGGAAGATCCACTGGAGAAGGGATAGGCTGCACACTCCAGTATTCTTGGCCTTCTCTGATGGCTCAGATGGTAAAGAATCCACCTGCAGTGTGGGAGACCTGGGTTCGATCCCTGGGTCAGGAAGATTCCCTGGAGAAGGGAATGGCTCCCCATTCCAATATTCTGGCCTGGAGAATTCCATGGGCTGTATCGTCCATGGGGTCTCAAAGAGTCAGACATGACTGAGTGACTTTCAGGTCACTTCACTTCATTATCTCCTTCACAGCCAGAACAGTATAGTCTTTATTTGGAGGGTACTGGCCAGGGATGATAGCTTTTGTTTATAAAGTGATGTTTTCTGATACCATTCTATTCTAACAATCTGTCTTTTAATTGATTTGTCTAGGCCATTTATATTTCATGCGCCATTGATATGTCTCTGTTTAGATCTACAGATTTATTATTTGTGTCCTGTTTGTTTCCTCTATTCTTTTATTTCTGTATTTCCTCTTTTCTGCTTTCTTTGGGTTATTGAAAACTTGTTAGTATTCACTTTAAATTTACATGTTATATTTTTGACAGTATTTCTTTGCAAGTAGAAATGTTGTTCTACTTCAAGCGGTAATGAGGACAACTTCATATAGGTCCTTTTATCCTACCCTTTTTCTGTTATAGTGTTCCTATGTATTAGGTCCACATACATCAGATGTTGTAAAATTCTCTTTCAACTGTCAAACATATTTTAAAGAACTCAGGAGAATAGTAGTCTACTATATTTGCTTAGATAGTTACAATTTTTGTTGCTCTTCCTTGTTCCTAATCTTCCAGATTTCCTTCTGGTATCATTTTCTTTGGGTTTGAAGAACTTCCTTTAGAGAAAAAAAAATTTGTTATTGAAGTTCTGGTGGAAACTAATTCTTCTAGTTTTCCTTTGCTTTAAAAAATCCTTATTTTACCTTGGTTCCTGATGGATATTTTCACTGAATATAGAATTCTGGATTGTCAATTCTTTTCTTTCAGCATTCTGAAAATGTTGCTTCATTTCCTTCTATCCTTCATGGTTTCTGTTGAGAAATCTTGTCTTTGAATCCCTGTAAATAATGCATCATTTTCTCTGAATGCTTTTAAGAATTTTTCAGTCTTTAGTTTACTGTAGTTTAATTCCAGTGTTCCTGGATATGAATTTGTTGGGGTCTATCTTATTTAGACTCCCTGGTAGCTCAGATGGTAAAGCGTCTGCCAACAATATAGGAGAACCAGGTTCGATCCCTGGGTCAGGAAGATCCTCTGGAGAAGGAAATGGCAACCCTCTCCAGCACTCTTGCTGGAAAATCCCATGGACGGAGGAGCCCGATAGGCTATAATCCATGCGGTCGCCCAAGAGTCTTCACTTTCACTTTACTTATCCTGTTTAGAGTTTGTTAATTTTCTTGAATATGTAGATTTCACCAAAATGCATCAAAATTGGGAGGCTTTCAGCCATTGTCTCTTCAAAGACGTTTTCTGTTTTCTCTCAAACTCCCATGACATGATATTTGACCTTTTGTTATTGCTCCACAGTTCTCTGAGGTTCTGTTCATTTTTTTATTTAGTTTTCCCTCTCTGTTCAGACCGGATCATTTGTATTGATCTATCTTAAAGTTCACTGAGTCTTTCCTTTACCTTCATTCTAATATTGAGCCTATTTAATTAGTTTTCCTACTTTGGTTATTTTATCTTTCAGTCCTAAAACTTCCATTTGCTTCTTCATCGTATCATCTATTCTTTTCTTTGACTTTGTACCTTCCTGTTGGCTTCAAATGTTAACTTTTACCTATTGGGCCATATTTTATTAAAATTGTTTTCGGTTCTTTGTCAGATCATTCTAACACCCTTATCACTTGATGTTAGCATCTTTTGATTCTGTTTTCCCACACAAGTTGTGACTTTCTTGGTTCTTAAGAATTTTGGATTGTATTATACTATGAAACTTTGTATCTTGATTAAATCTTATGTCAGATCCTGATAGTTTTGTTTCAGCAGGGAATCAACCCAGTTGGGTTTCGGCTATAAGGTCATTCCGGCCCTCTGTGGGTTGCAGTTTCAATATAAGTTTCATTTTTTTAAGCCAGTACAGGCCCTTTGCTTATGTCTGGTGTGTATGCCACCCAGTGGCCAGCCTGTGGCCTGGGAGCTGATCTATCTCTTAGTTTAGTTCTCAAAGTCTAGCTCTGCCGTTTAATGTGAGATCCATGTGTGTGCAGCTTGGACGTGACCCCAGAGAACATAAACAATTTTATGGTTTCTCTTTCCCAAGATCTTCCTTCTTTGCAATCTCTCAGTATTTTCTAGTTTCCCAGGGCTCCTCCTTTTGGCCCTCTGTCCCGGAGTCTGGCACTTTATCTATATCATTCTGCTGTACCTTTCCTGTGACTGTGGCCGCACTTGGAGCCAAGCAACGACAGTTTAAAAAAGAAGAAGAATACCAGAGACTTGGTCACCTTCCTCAGATCACGGCTTCTCAGACTGCAAACGAGCGTTTCATCCTTAGCTTTAGTTTCATGTGAATTGCTCCTGCTGCTGTCACAGGGCAGGTTGAAGGCTGGGGCGAGAGAGAGCGGGGAAAGACGGAAAAAATGTAGACTCCTCCTCCTCCAAGTGTTAGGAGCTCTCCCCCCCCTTCTTTGAGCCAAAACAGGGCTTCTTCTGGAGTTTTCTGTGAGAGCACTGATGGGTTTCAGTCTTCACTGAATACAGTTGAAGGGCACCAGTCGTGGGGAAGATGATCAAATCACTACCAGTTCAAAGGTACTTTGAGTTCTGGTTGTCTTCTCCAGTCCGCTTGCTGCTCTTTACTTTTCAAGGTTCTCAAGCAACTGCTCCATGAGGTCTCACTGTTTCTATAGTTGCATTAGGTTGGAGAGAGAGTGGAGTGTGCATACTGCACCTTACCCAGAACTGGAGCCTCTGGATATTTTACAGGAGGCCCATTGGCAGGGGCCATGCCTAAATTGGGTGTTGAAACAAAGTAAGGAAGGTTTTGAACTGTAAGAGAGTGTTTCATTGCTGTTTGTGGTGGTGGTGAGCAAGGTGATGGGTTTTTGCTGGTGCCTTTTACAGAGGCATTTTAGCAGCTATAGCAGCTCTGATTTTTAAACAGTAACCTCAGAACCTTTACATGCAAAATCTGAAGTTCAAGTTGGCCAGATGCTTCTGTTTTTTTTTTAGCAAATCAATTTAGCTTTTTCATTTCCCCAGAGGAATCACCCAAAGGCTAATGTGAACTTTGCTTTAAGAACACATTATCCCATGAGAGAGCTGCAGAAGGCGATTGAGAGCTGGCCTTGGCCATCAGACAGAGCTGAATTCCAGCCTCGGCCTGTCACAGAGTAACTGTGTGACCTTGGTCAAGCTGCTGAACCTCGTTAACCTTCATTCCTTCATGGGTAAATGGAGATAAGTAATGATAGGGCTTACATGATACAATTGCTGTGTGATTCAGCGGGGTAATGGAGGTAAGGCTCTTCATACGCTGCTTGATAAATACAAGCCGTTATTCTTACTCTGATTGTTTTTGTGTCATCAGTAAAATGATGTGCCTCCTCACATTACTTTTAATCTGTCAAAGCATTAATGTATGGCATCTGCCCACTTTTCTGTTAACGTTTCCACTCATAGTGAGCATCATTTAAGATTTCTTAAGATTTAAGAGCAATACACTTTGAGCTATGGTATTTCTGCCAGTGAAATTACTTGAATAAGTATTGTAACTTACTATCAATGGAGTCCCAGTAAGTGTGTTATCCAGTCTTCTGGACATCCCATCCAAGAGCTGTCCCTCCGATGATGCCGTTTTAGGGACTCCTCTAGATAAAGACCACTTTTGAAGTGGTCTCCATCTCCTCTGTTGACTGCAAATCCTATTTGCAGCTGTCTTATGTTCTCTTCTTCATTTTTACATTGAAAAGAAGTCCATGTGTGTTACTGAAATAAACAACAACCTGGTCACTTCCTAGAAAGTTTTGTAAATAAAACTTATCAAAATGCTGCTTGGTTATAATAACATGTTGTTTCAAAGAATTTTAAAACATTTTATTCCTGAATATTTGGAAATATGTATTTGAAAGGTAAAAGAAAATTTTAATTAATTAATTTGGCTGTGCTGGGTTTCAGTTGCAGCACATGGGATCTTCAATCCTCATTGGGGCATGCGAACTCCTAGTTGCAGTATGTATGATCTAGTTCCCTGACCAGGGATTGAACTTGCATTGCACTCCCTTGCATTGGGAGTGCAGAGTCTTAGTCACTGGACCACCAGGGAAGTCCCCAAGGCAAAATATTTTTGTTTTGTGGAAATACAAATCAACGAGCTCTTGGACATAAGAATTCATATTTTCTCTACTTTCTTTCACACAGTATTGGTCGTTTGCATAAAATTTTATGTAATTGCTTAGTTAGTTGAAACTCAAGTACTTTTTAATAACTTTTAGTGTGGTTAAAACATTTATACTGAATATTTTACCAAAAATACATTAATAACTAACCTCCAGTGATGGAGGAGATGTTGGCATAATATTATTTGATCAATTGCAAAGCAGAACAACACTGGGTTATGCTGTCAGTTATGCTTATTTTCTTTCTACATGGGTAGAATCTGATCTACAAGCCCTCCTATGAGCCCTGCGTTTTAATTAAAATTTAAATTGCCTTTCCAAAAAACTCTCAGTTGACTGACTGAAACAAAAATGCTAAAAAAAAAAATGGCTTTATTTTGACTTCTGTGCTGTCACTGGAAACCTTGTTGAAACAGAAGGATCACAGACAAAATATTGATGAAGGGGAAAAAACCACTTAAATCTGATGCACTTGGATGGACTGAAGTCTAAGAGCTTCTGGCATGTTCCTCAGCTCGAGGACCCCTACAAAACATCGTGTTCCCAGATGATAATGGACCGGTAGCAGGGATAGACAAACATGCTTTAAAAGCCACCCAAGTAGAGGAGCATTCTGGAGAGACAAGCTGGGGTTAGCGTAAAAATGAGAATTCTGAAGAGGGACATGTTTAACCTCATCTGAGATCTTCACGGTAGATCTGAAGCTGGAGGAGTCCGTGTCTGTTACAAAGGCATGTGAAAAGTTTTAAAATTACACAAGGATGAGAAATTGGGCTATTTTCATTGAACCTGTGCATTTTAATTTCAAAAAGATTGGCTGTTATTTTCCAAGCTAAAATGATCCATTAAAGGAGGGAAAACATTGGTGCAAATTCCTTAATTACACAGAGAATTTGAGAAAAGCAAGGTGACCAAATATCATTAACAAAGGCGCTGAAGGAGAAGATAACGGATAGCAGCTAAACAAGTTTTATCCACATCAGCCTGTTTGAAAGTATGTTTCAAAGAACACTAGCTGTGCAGGGTATTATACCAAAACAGGTTGGGGTGGGGGTGGGGGGACGGTCCATGGCAGTCTTGGATGAAGTGAAGCCCTTTGTAAGCCATTAAAGAAGCCAAATATATTTCTGATTTGATAAAGTAAGTATGATTTAGAGATCCAGTTGATCATGTTGAAATTTTATTAGTGAGACTTCAGGTAAGACATCAGTGTTCTCTAAGTTTTCTGTTAGAATACCAGTCAAATTTCTTTTTGCGTGCTAGCTTTATCATTCTAAAAAATGTCAAGAAATTAATTGTACCTTTTTGTGTCAGCTGTAATGTTTATTCTAATTTTTAAAGTGGTGCCTTTTAGTGAAGATTTTTAGGGAAGTTGTAGAAGATGTTCATGGTGAACCTATAATTTACAAAGCTTGAATCTAACTTTTTGTGGGGTAGGGAGAGGTTCTCAGAAGATGCCTTCTATAGAATAACTACAGAGTAAAATGCAATATATTTGGGTAGAGTCATCTATGCTACCAAAAATAAAGATACTTTGTATTTGAAGCAAATATTACACCATTAAGGAATTATCATTGAATTTTTTATGTTAAAAACATCTTTACATCAACTATACTGCAACAGAAACTAATTTTTAAAAAAGAAAAAAACCTCTATAATTTACATATCATATAATTTATCCTTTTTAAGTGTATACATTCGTGAATTTTAGTAGATATATATAGTTATGTAAACATCACCACAATCAAGTTTTAGGACATTCTGTCACTACTAAAAGGTCCCTAGTACTTGTCCCACCCCCAGACCGAGGCCAGCAATAATTAATTAATTAATTAATCCTCTTTCTCTTGTTGTTTTTTCCTTTTTTAGAAATTCCATATAAATGGAGTCATGTAATATGTTGTTTTTCTGTCTGGTTCCCTTCACTTCACATGGTTTACAAAGTTTATATATGCTGTAACAAATGTTAGTTTGTTCCTTTCTGCAGATGAGTAGTGGGCTTCCCAGATAGTGCTAATAGTAAGGAACCTTCCTTCCAATGCAGAAGATGTAAGAGACATGGGTTTGATCCCTGGGTTGGGAAGATCCCCTGGAGGAGGGCATGACAACCCACTCCAGCATTCTTGCCTGGAGAATCCCATGGACAGAGGAGCCTGGTGGGCTATGGTCCATAGGGTTACAAAGAGTCGGACATGACTGAAGCGAGTTAGCACTGATGAATAGTATTCCATTGTTAGAATATACCATATTTTATTTATGCATTCATTAGTTAATGGACATTTGAGTTGTTTCTACTCAACTTCTGCTATTGCGCCTTCTACTGTTATGAATCATGCTGCCTTGAACGTTTGCATACACCTTTTCACGTGGACGTATATTGACATTATTTCTCTTGAGTAGATATGTAACAGTGTTTCCCTCATGGATCAGATGGAAAACAGTCTGCCTGCAATGTGGGGTATCCTCTTGGTTTCCCTTGTAGCTCAGATGTTAAAGAATCCACCTGCAGTGAGGGAGACCTGAGTCTGCTCCCTGGGTTGGGAAGGTCCCCTGGAGGAGGGCATGGCAACCTACTCCAGTATTCTTGCCTGGAGAATCCCATGGACAGAGGAGCCTGGGAGGCTACAGTCCATGGGGTCACACAGAGTCAGAAATGACTGAGCAACTAAGCACACATAACACGTAGAGTGCAGTCAGGATTGTACGGTAAGTGTATATTTGACTTTTTGAGACACTTTTGTTGTTCATTTGCTCAGTCATGTCTGACTCTTTGCGACCCCACAGACTGCAGCACACCCGGCTTCCTTGTCCTTCACCATCTCGCAGAGCTTGCTCAAACTCATGTCCATTGAGTCGGTGATGCCATCTAACCGTCTCATCTTCTGTCATCCCCTTCTCCTGCTCTCACTCTTTCCCAGCATCAGGGTCTGTTTTTCTAAGAGTCAGCTCTTCACATCAGGTGGCCAGAGTATTGGAGCTTCAGCATCAATACTTCAATCAAAATTCTCTTTTCAGAATTTTCCACAGTTCATTGTGATCCACAAAGTCAAAGGCTTTGGCATAGTCAATAAAGCAGAAGTAGATGTTTTTCTGGAATTCTCTTGCTTTTTCGATAATCCAGCAGATATTGGCAATTTGATCTCTGGTTCCTCTGCCTTTTCTAAAACTAGCTTCAACATCTGGAAGTTCATGGTTCATGTATTGCTGAAGCCTGGCTTGGAGAATTTTGAGCATCACTTTACTAGCATGTGAAATGAGTACAATTGTGCAGTAGTTGGAGCATTCTTTGGCATTGCCTTTCTTTGGGATAGGAATGTAAACTGACCTTTTCCAGTCCTGTGGCCATTGTTGAGTTTTCCAAATTTGCTGGCATATTGAGTGCAGCACTTTCACAGCATCATCTTTGAGGATTTGAAATAGCTCAACTGGAATTCCATCACCTCCACTAGCTTTGTTTGTAGTGAGGCTTTCTAAGGCCCACTGACTTCACCTTCCAGGATGTCTGGCTCTAGCTGAGTGTGAGTGATCACACCATTGTGATTATCATACCAATCATGAAGATCTTTTTTGTACAGGTCTTCTGTGTATTCTTCCAACCTCTTCTTAGTATCTTCTGCTTCTGTTAGGTCCATGCCATTTCTGTCCTTTATCGACCCCATCTTGGCATGAAATGTTCCCCTGGTATCTCTGATTTTCTTGAAGAGATCTCTAGTCTTTCCCATTCTGTTGTGTTCCTCTATTTCTTTGCATTGACTGCTAAGGAAGGCTTTCTTATCTCTCCTTACTATTCTTTAGAATTCTGCATTCAGATGGGAATATCTTTCCTTTTCTCCTTTGCTTTTCACTTCTCTCCTTTTCACAGCTATTTTTAAGGCCTCCTCAGACAGCCACTTTTACAGACAGCTTTTTTACATTTCTTTTTCTTGGGGATGGTCTTAATCTCTGTCTCCTGTACAGTGTCACAAACCTCCGTCCATAGTTCATCAGGCACTCTGTCTATGAGGTCTAGTCCCTTAAATCTATTTCTGACTTCCACTGTATAATTACAAGGGATTTGATTTAGGTCATACCTGAATGGTCTAGTGGTTTTCCCTACTTTTTTCAATTTCAGTCTGAATTTGGCAACAAGGAGTTCATGATACGAGCCACAGTCAGCTCCCAATCTTGTTTTTGCTGACTCTATAGAGGTTCTCCATCTTTGGCTGCAAAGAATATCATCAATCTGAGTTCGGTGTCGACCATCTGGTGATGTCCATGTGTAGAATCTTCTCTTGTATTGTTGGAAGAGGGTGTTTGCTATGACTAGTGCATTCTCTTGGCAAAACTCTATTAGCTTTTGTCCTGCTTCATTCTCTACTCCAAGGCCAAATTTGCCTGTTACTCCAGGTGTTTCCTGACTTCCTACTTTTGCATTCAAGTTCCCTATAATGAAAAGGACATCTTTTTTGGGTGTTAGTTCTAAAAGATCTTGTAGGTCTTCATAGAACCATTCAGCTTCAGCTTCTTCAGCGTTACTGGTTGGGGCATAGACTTGGATTACTGTGATATTGAATGGTTTGCCTTGGAAACGAACAGAGATCATTCTGGCATTTTTAAGATTGCATCCAAGTACTGCATTTTGGACTTTGTTGACCATGATGGCTACTCCATTTCTTCTAAGGGATTCCTGCCCACAGTAGTAGATATAATGCTCATCTGAGTTAAATTCATCCATTCCAGTCCATCTCAGTTCACTGATTCCTAGAATGTCGACGTTCACTCTTGCCATCTTCTGTTTGACCACTTCCAATTTGCCTTGATTCATGGACCTAACATTCCAGGTTCCTATGCAGTATTGCTCTTTACAACTTTGGACCTTGGTTCTATTACCAGTCACATCCATAGCTGAGCATTGATTTTGCTTTGGCTCCATCCCTTCATTCTTTCTGGAATTATTTCTCCACTGATCTCCAGTGGAGATCTTGGGCACCTACCGACCTGGGGAGTTCAACTTTTAGTATCCTATCTTTTTGCCTTTTCATACTGTTCATCGGGTTCTCAAGGCAAGAATACTGAAGTGGTTTGCCATTCCCTTCTCCAGTGGACCGCATTCTGTCAGACCTCTCCACCATGACCCTTCCATCTTGGGTGGCCGCACACAGCATGGCTTAGTTTCATTGAGTTAGATGAGGCTGTGGCCCTTGTGATCACATTGGCTAGTGTGGTTCTAGTATGTCTACCCTCTGATGCCCTTTCGCAACACTTACCCTCTTGCTTGGAGTAGCTCGTCTCGGCCGTGCTTCTGGGTTTCTCTTACCTTGGACGCAGGATCTCTCTTCACAGCTGCTCCAGAAAAGTGCAGCTGCTGTCCTGGATCTCGGAAGCAGGGTAGTTCCTCTCGGCCGCTGCCCCCGCCACCCCCAACCTCCAGCCCAAGGAAGGTTCCCCCAACCTTCGGCCCGGGTAGCTCCTCCCAACCGCTGCCCCCGATGGCAGCAATAGTGTGGACCTAACAGAAGCAGAAGATACTAAGAAGAGGTGGCAAGAGTACACAGAAGACCTGTTCAAAAAAGATCTTCATGACCCAGATAACCATGACGGTGTGATCACTCACCTAGAGCCAGACATCCTGGAATGTGAAGTCCAGTGGGCCTTAGGAAGCGTCACTTTGAACAAAGGTAGTGGAGGTGATGAAATTCCAGTCGAGCTATTTCAAATCCTCAAAGATGATGCTGTGAAAGTGCTGCACTCAATATGCCAGCAAATTTGGAAAACTCAGCAACGGCCACAGGACTGGAAAAGGTCAGTTTTCATTCCAATCCCTAAGAAAGGCAATGCCAAAGAATTGTCAAACTACCACACAGTTGCACTCATCTCACACGCTAGTAAAGTAATGCTCTAAATTCTCCAAGTCAGGTTCAACAATACATAAACAGATGAACTTGCAGATGTTCAAGCTGGTTTTAGAAAAGGCAGAGGAACCAGAGATCAAATGCCAACATCTGCTGGATTATCGAAAAAAACAAGAGAGTTCCAGAAAAACATCTACTTCTGCTTTATTGACTATGCCAAAGCCTTTGACTGTGTGGATCACAATAAACCATAGAAAATTCTTCAAGAAGTGGGAATACCAGACCACCTGACCTGCCTCTTGAGAAATCTGTATGCAGGTCAGGAAGCAACAGTTAAAAGTGGTCATGGAACAACAAACTGGTTCCAAATAGGAAAAGGAGTACATCAAGGCTATATATTCTCCCCCTGCTTGTTTAACTTATATGCAGAGTACATCATGAGAAATGCTGGGCTGGATGAAGCAGAAGCTGGAATCAAGATTGTCAGAAGGAATATCAATAACCTCAGACATGTAGATGATTGCACCCTTATGGCAGAAAGTGCAAAGGAACTAAAAAGACTCTTGATGAAGGTGAAAGAGGAGAGTGAAAAAGTTGGCTTAAAGCTCAACATGCAGAAAACTAAGATCATGGCATCCAGTCCCTTCACTTCATGGCAAATAGATAGGGAAACAATGGAAACAGTGACAGACCTAATTTTGGGGGGCTCCAAAATCACTGCAGATGTTGACTGCAGCCTTGAAATTAAAAGACACTTGCTCCTTGAAAGAAAAGTTATGACCAACCTAGACAGCATATTAAAAAGCAGAGACATTACATTTCCAACAAAGGTCCATCTAGTCAAAGCTATGGTTTTTCCAGTGGTCATGTATGCATGTGACAGTTGAACTCTAAAGACAGCTGAACACTGAAGAATCGTGCTTTTGAACTGTGGTGTTAGAGAAGACTCTTGAGAGTCCCTTGGACTGCAAGGAGATCCAACCAGTCCATCCTAAAGGAAATCAGTCCTGAATATTCATTGGAAGGAGTGATGTTGAAACTGAAACTCCAATATTTTGGCTACCTGATGCAAAGAGCTGGCTCATTGGAAAAGACCCTGATGCTGGGAAAGATTGAAGGTGGAAGGAGAAGGGGACGACAGAGGATGAGATGGTTGGATGGCATCACTGACTCAATGAACATGAGTTTGAGTAAACTCTGAGAGTTGGTGATGGACAGGGAAACCTGGTGTGCTGCAGTCCATGGGGTCACAAAGAGTCGGACATGACTGAGTGACTAAATTGAACTGAAGTGAATTTTGCACTTAATTCTCATAGTTCTTCTATGTTATTGTGGAAGTTAAGCAAGTTTATGCTCAGAGAATTTGAACGAATGGTCTAAGGCCACACAGCGTTTTGAGTGACAGAGTTGAACCTCAGCATAAGCCTGTGACTCTTCGGCAGGGCCGTCTAGACTTCAGGCCCCAGTTCAGGCTCTCTGACCCGTGTTGATCATATCTGTCATGTGGCCAAAAAGCAAGGTGCTGTAATGGAAAGAGGAATCAGGAGCATTTAGAACAGAGGTTTTTGTCTTTGTCCTTAATTTACCTGCCTGCATTTTCTGAAGTAGTGGATGTCTCAGATATGTGTGGGCTGCAGCTTGCCACATTTGCAGCAGTTACTAGGCAGAGTAAGAAGAGCTGGGGAAGGCGCTCACAGGATCCAGACTTCGCAGCTGTCAAGGCTGGTCATCTGAAGCATGCTGCTTTAGAAGCACTTCGTTCTCCAGTGATGAAAATGAGAGGAACTAAGTTTGGGGGGCAAGCATTCCAGCACAGAACAAGTCACTTGGCTGAAGAGTCTGCAAGCTTGGATTGGATTCCTGTAAAACATGAAGGTTTGTGAAAACAAAAGCAGCAGGTACAAGCCGGTGCAGGACTTGTATAAGAAGATGTATACAGGGCTTCTTTCTTTTGGTCAGGTTATGTGCACACCTCCCTTTTATATAGTTACTGCTTTTCTTAGTTACCTCCGTCTTAAAAATAAAACAGCATAAACCAAGCAACACAGTGAAACTAATATTTAAGTAGAAAAGCGTGTACCCACGAGCTACTTCTTTCTCGTCCAACTGGAAGGCAGGATAAGAAATTCACATTTATTGTCTGCCTCACTATGTCAGGCTCTGCCCTGGGCTCTTTAGGTGGGCTTATTGTATTTTTGTCTTCATAGCAACTTTGTGAGGTAGATACAAATTAATAGATAGAGTGGTAAAATAACTTGTTCAAGGTTTTTCTCTGTTAAAGTTGGGAATGGAAACAGGTCACATGAGTCAGAAATCCTTGCTCACTGTTGACAGGTCTCGGTCAGTCCCCTCCCCTTGTTCCCTCTCTGAGAATTCAGGGGAGAGGTGAGGGAGGCCCCCCTCCTGCATCAGAGCTGCCTGAAGAGGGGGGACCTGGTAACACATCCATCTTTGATGCTTAAAGAGCAAGTCATCTTGAGGTTGTGGGATGCCTGCCTGTGTTCATCAGCTCGGCTCTCTTAGTGAAAGCAGAAGAGGTTTCTTGTTCTCCCATGTGACAGTAAGCTCAACATTCTTGCCCGCCCAGCGATAACTCTGTCTCAATGGTCCACAGCCTGAGTCGGGTGTGGGAGGTCTCAACCTCTTTACCGCATTCCTGTCCTGACTTCTCCAGCGGGGTCACTGGTGGGTTCCAGCTTCCCTGACACCTTCAGAGAAGAAGCCTGGTTTCCTCAACCACCAAGCCTCCTCTCCACAGGTGCAGGGAGAGGGTGCGAAGGGCTAGAGGAGACATACCATGATTCTGCAAATGGATTTTGGCTGAACATCGTGAGATGTGTTTTCTTTCTAAGTCCAGGTATATAAGTGCATAATATAGATGCTTTTGATTAAGTAGCCATCTGTAGTAGCATCATTTAGCCACAATATGGATTCTTACAGAGTTTTGGAAGTCGGGGAAGCTGTCCAACAGTAGTAGCTGAGAGCATGGATTTTGGAGTCAGGCTGCTGAGGTTCATATCCCGTTTGTTTGCTGTTTAACTTGTGCTTTGATTTCTTTGTTTGTAAAATGGGATTCAGAATTTAGATATTATCCTGATAGCTGTGGGGTTAAACAGGAGAGTGAGAGGGACTTGGAAATTTAGAGTAACTCTAAGTGTTAGTCGCTCAGTTGTGTCCCACTCCATGCGACTCCATGGGCTATAGCCTACCAGGCGCCTCTGTGTGGAGATTCCTTAAAAAACTGAAAATAGACCTGCCATATGACCCAGCAATCCCACTGCTGGGCATACACACCGAGGAAACCAGAATTGAAAGAGACATGTGTACCCCAATGTTCATCGCCGCATTGTTTACAATAGCCAGGACATGGAAGCAACCTAGATGCCCATCAACTGACGAATGGATAAGAAAGCTGTGGTACATATACACAATGGAATACTACTCAGCATTAAAAAAAAAAATTCATTTGAATCAGTTCTACTCAGGTGGATGGAACTAGAGCCTATTATCCAGAGTGAAGTAAGCCAGAAAGAAAAACAAAAATACAGTATACTAACGCATATGTATGGAATTTAAAAAGATGGTAACGAGAACCCTGCATGCGAGACAGCAAAAGGAACGCAGATGTATAGAACAGACTCGTGGACTCTGTGGAAGAGGGCAAGGGTGGGATGATATGGGAGAATGGCATTGAAACATGTTAATTACCATATGTGAAATCAATCGCCAGCCCAGGATTGATGCTCGGGGCTGGTGCACCGAGATGTCCCAGGGGGAGGGAGGAGGGAGGGGGGATCTGGAGGGGGAGCATATGTAAACCCATGGCAGTTTCATGTCATTGTATGGCAAAACCAACACAATAAAGTAAAGAAAATGAAAAAAAAAAAAAAGAAAGCACTGATACGGAAGCTGAAATGCCAGTACTTTCGTCACCTGATGTAAAGAACTGACTCATTTGAAAAGACCCCGATGCTGGGAAAGATTGAAGGCAGGAGGAGAAACGGACAACAGAGGATGAGATGGTTGGATGGCATCACTGACTCAATGGACATGAGTTTGAGTAAGCTCTGGGAGTTGGTGATGGACAGGGAAGCCTGGTGTGCTGCAGTCCATGGGGTCATAGAGAGTTGGACACGACTGAGCGACTGAACTGAATACAATGTTGTGTTAGTTTCAGGTGTATGGCAAAGTGATTCAGTTACATGTGTATATATGCATATATATATATATATATGTATATATACTGTTTAAAATTCTTTTCCATTATAGTTTGTTGCAAGATGTAGACTACAGCTATACAGTAAATCCTTTGTTGTTTATCTGTTTTGTATATGGAAGTGTGCATCTGTTAAGCCCATATTCCCAACATATCCCTCCTCCTCTTCCCCTTTGGTAACTATAGGTTTGTTTTCAATGTCAATGAGTCTGTTTCTGTTTTAATTAAGTTCTTTTGTATCATCTTTTAGATTCCACATATAAGTGATATCATATGATATTTGTCATTATCTGACTGACTTCACTTACTATGATAATCTCTAGGTCCATCTTTGTTCCTCAGATGATGATGTTTCTTTCTTTTTATGGCTGAATAATATTGTATATAGGTATCACTTCTCCTCTATTCATGTGTCTGTCAGTGGACTCTGAGGTTGCTTGCACCTTTTTTCCTGCAGTGTGTTTTTGCTGCATATGAAATTCTAGTGTGGTAGTTGTTTTCTTTCAGCAGTACTGCCAGGGGGAAGGTGTCATCCCATCATCTCTGGCTTTTCTTATCTCTGCTGAGAAGTATTACTCTGAGGATTTCTCTGAAGGTCATTATAATTTTCCCTCTGGCTGGCTCTTAAGATTTTCTTTGATTTTCTGCAATTTCACTGTGAAATGCGTAGGTGTGGGTTTCTTCTTATTTATACTGCTTGAGAATTATAAGTTCTTCAGAGTTCATGGATTGATGTCTTTTGCTAGTTCTAAAATATTCTCAGCTGTGACCTCCTTACATGATGCTTCCCTCTCAACTTCTCATCTCCTTGAACTCCGAGTTCAAGTTCAACTTTGTGTCTCTCTCTGTGATACATTGTGCATAGGTTTTCTGACATCTTGTGATTTACTAATTCTCTGTTCAGTTATGTCTTATCAGCTGTTAAATCCTTCCACTGATTTATAGATTTTCTTTTTTTTTCTTTCATTATAGAATTTTTATTTGGTTCTTTCTCAAGTCATTAAAAACCATTTTCAATTCCCTACTGAAAATTCAGACTTTGCTTTTAATTTCTTTGAATATTGTAAGTACAGTTGCATTAGGGTCCATAATTGCTCATTTCAGTATCTCTGTTCTTGTAGTTGCTGTTGGTTCTGACTTAAATCATCACATGGGCCTGGTTATCCTTCACAGAGCATTTCTATCACTTCTGCCAAGGGTAGGGGGTTGTGGTGGTGACTGGCTTAATCTGAGCTTCAGGCTTGAGAGTCCCTGGATGACTTAGTTGACGCAAACTATCTGTGAGTTTGCCCAAGGGTGGTTCACTCCTTCCTCCATTTGTAGCCCATTGGGGCCACAGATGAGCCAGACATGGCTCATGACATTTTCCACTTTGGGTGGCCCTTGGTTTTTATATTAGTCCTCATTTCCCTTGAAACTGTTAAAATAAGAGGCTCAGTTTCACAGCTCTTTAGATTAAATCAGCAAATACTCCTGGTAGTACCTCTACCCAACTGAGTTCTAATGTTCTAGAAGTGGACCTGGCAGCTCCTCATGGTATTGATCAGTGTTTGGTATTTTCAGTTGTTCTTGGGAAAGTTGGTCTTAATTTCCTACCATTCCACTGTTAGTTTCTGACTTTGATACAAGAAGGTCAGTGGCCTACTTAACTGGGCTTGTTGTTGTTTCTTTAAGGAAGATACTTTTAGGAGCCCCTTTTCCTCGCACATTTCCCTTTTGAGGAACAGGTGGAAAGCGATTGGCATTGTATTTATTTATTTGGAAGGGAGCTGTAGATGAAACTATCTCATCCTTCCCTCTGGCAGGGGCAAGCTTTGAGGAGTGAAAAGGTTTTAAATGATGGAAAACTGCTGCTTTGGTAGAAAAGAAGACTGTTTCTGGTCAATATTTTGATGATCGTTTTCTGTTGCCATCTTCAAGGACATTAGAGTTTGAGTAGATAATTCTGTATTTCAGCCTTTCCATTGAGGTCACTTTTTTTCTTTTTTTTAACCAAGTCTAGTCTCTCCACTTATGAATCATATCCTATTACTGAGTAAAGCATCGTATTTTTAGAGAGCAAGTATCATTTAAGTGATAGAAGTGATTTTTTTTTTTCTATAAAAACAGGCCCAGAAAAGGCAGCAAGTAGATTACTCAGTGTCACTGGGTGAATATCTGGATTAGAGCAACGTGAGGTGCTCTTTCAAGGGTAGTTTGCATTTTCCTATGTGAATATACTGGTTCAAAGTAATTATGAAGAAAGCACATGTTCCAAGCGTGTTGCAATCTTATCACAAATGGTGCACATTTTAAAGGATAAGGTATTGCGGTAGTCAGGTTCCAGTGACAAAGTGAGTCCTAACCTGGAGGCATCTCAGTTCACTTTAGTCGCTCAGTTGTCTCTGACTCTCTGCAACCCCATGGACCACAGCATGCCAGGCTTCCTTGTCCATCACCAACTCCTGGAGCTGACTCAGTTCATTGAGTCGGTGATGCCATCCAACCATCTCATCCTCTGTCGGCCCCTTCTCCTTCTGCCTTCAATCTTTCCCAGCATCAGGGTCTTTTCCAGTGAGTCAGTTCTTCGCATCAGGTGGCCAAAGTATTAGAGTTTCAGCTTCCATATCAGTCCTTCCAGTGAATATTCAGGATTGCTTTCCTTTAGGATGGACTGGTTGGATCTCCTTGCAGTCCAAGGGACTCTCAAGAGTCCCCTCCAACACCACAGTTCAAAAGCATCAATTCTTCGGTGGTCAGCTTTCTTTAGAGTCCAGTTCTCATCCATACACGACTACTGGAAAAACAATAGCTTTGACTAGACAGACTTTTGTTGGCAACATAATGTCTCTGCTTTTTAATATGCTTTCTGGGTTGATCAAAGCTTTTCTTCCAAGGAGTAAGTGTCTTTTAATTTCATGGCTGCAGTCACCATCTGCAGTGATTTTGCAGCCCAGAAAAAGAAAGTCAGCCACTGTTTCCATTGTTTCCCCATCTATTTGCCATGCAGTGATGGGACCGGATGCCATGATCTTAAGTTTTCTGAACGTTGACTTTTAAGCCAACTTTTTCATTCTCCTCTTTCACTTTCATCAAGAGACTTTTTCGTTTTCTTCACTTTCTGCCATAAGGGTGGTGTCATCTGCTTACATATCTGAGGTTATTGATATTCCTTCTGGCAATCTTGATTCCAGCTTGTGCTTCATGCAGCCTGGCATTTTGCATGATGTTACTCTGCATATAAGTTAAATAAGCAGGGTGACAATATACAGGCTTGATGTACTCCTTTCCCAATTTGGAGCCAGTCTGTTGTTCCATGTCCACTTCTAACTGTTGCTTCTTGACCTGCATACAGATTTCTCAGGAGGCAAGTTGGGTGGTCTGGTATTCTCATCTCTTTAAGAATTTTCCAGTTTGTTGTGATCCACACAGTCCAAGGCTTTGGCATAGTGAATAAAGCAAAAGTAGCTGTTTTTCTGGAACTCTCTTGCTTTTTTGATGATCCAGTGGATGTTGGCAATTTGATCTCTGGTTCCTCTTCCCTTTCAAAACCAGCTTGATCATCTGGAAGTTCATGGTTCATTTATGGCTGAAGCCTGACTTGGAGAATTTAGAGCGTTACTTTACTAGCATGTGAGATGAGTGCAATTGTGTGGTAGTTTGAGCATTCTTTGACATTGCCTTTCTTTGGGATTAGAATGAAAACTGACCTTTTCCAACTGACCTTTCCTGTAGCCACTGCTGAGTTTTCCAAATTTGCTGGCATATTGAGTGCAGCACTTTCTCAGCTCATCTTTGAGGATTTGAAATAGCTCCACTGGAATTCCATCACCTCCACTAGCTTTGTTCATAGTGGTGCTTCCTAAGGCCCACTAGACTTCACATTCCAGGATGTCTGGCTCTAGCTGAGTGTGAGTGATCACACCATCGGGATTACCTGGGTCATGACGATCTGTTTTGTATAGTTCTTGTGTGTATTTTTGCCGTCTCTTCTTAATATCTTCTGCTTCTGTTAGGTCCATACCGTTTCTGTCCCTATTTGAGCACATCTTTGCATGAAATGTTCCCTTGGTATCTCTAATTTTTTGAAAAGATCTCTAGTCTTACCTATTCTCTTGTTTTCCTCTATTTCTTTGCATTGATCACTGAGGAAGGCTTTCTTATCTCTCCTTGCTCTTCTTTGAAACTCTGCATTTAAATGGGTATAACTTTCCTTTTCTCCTTTGCTTTTCGCATCTCTTCTTTTCACAGCTATTTTTAAGGCCTCCTTAGACAGCCATTTTGCTATTTTGCATTTCTTTTTCTTGGGGGTGGTCTTGATATCTGCCTCCTATACAGTGTCACGAACCTCCATCCATAGTTCGTCAGGCCCTCTGTCTATCAGATCTAATCCCTTGAATCTATTTCTCACTTCCCCTGTATAAATTGTAGGGAATTTGATTTAGGTCACACCTGAATGTTCTAGTGGTTTTCCCTACTTTCTTCAATTTCAGTCTGAATTTGGCAATAAGGAGTTCATGATCTGAGCCACAGTCAGCTCCTGGTCTTATTTTTGCTGACTGTATAGAGCTTCTTCATCTTTGACTGCAAAGAATATAATCAATCTGATTTTGGTATTGACCATCTGGTGACGTCCATGTGTAGAATCTTCTCTTGTGTTGTTGGAAGAGGGTGTTTGCTATGACCAGTGCGTTTTCTTAGCAAAACTCTATTAACCTTTTTCCTGCTTCATTCTGTACTCCAAGGCCAAATTTGCCTGTTACTCCAGGTATCTCTTGACTTCCTACTTTGCATTGCAGTCCCCTATAATGAAAAGGACATCTTTTTGGGAGTAAGTTCTAAAAGAGCTTGTAAGTCTTCATAGAACCGTTCAACTTCAGCTTCTTCAGCATTACTGATGGATTGTTAATACAAGTAAGGCTGGAGAGAAAAATAATTGACTGTGACAGGTGTTGTTTGTTGTTGTTTATATATTTTTCTCAGCACATCATTTTTGGTTGTTGAGAAAACACATCCTTCACGTCTTCAGATTCCAAATCACTATCTCCGAAGCCTAAGTCTTCAAAAATGATCTGCAAAAACCAGTCAAAATATTAACATTTTCATTCTTCTTCTTGGAGAAATCTTCCAACAATGAGAGAAAAAGAAATTGAAGCTTGCTCCATGTATATATTTATTTTATTCATTTGAAATAAATAAAGGCAGCTTACAGTTAATATAGTTATATTTTAATGTTTTTCATTTGCGATCCTCCAAAATGGCCAGAAAGCCTAGAGCAAAAGTTTTGGAGGAAAAGTTTGAGGACATGTGCTATTTTAATTTTACAGACCTGATGTGATATTTGATTTTGAACCTTACAAGAATGGCAGTCTTGATATCATAATATCATTGGTCACACGGTACATAACAGGAAAAGAAAATGTTTTTCCCTTATTTAAATTGACATATGCCAAAATGGATGGATTTAATATAACTGTATTAATAAAAAGGACTCTAATGAAGTTCTAGTATTCTACATTTTATGTGTTTTAGTTACCATAAATAGAAGTATGCCATCATGTTCTTTTCATTAATGTCACCTAAAATGTTGCCAAAAACAATTATGACATTGGGAATTTGTTTGAAATCAATAAGTAGAGTCAGCTATACGATTCTGTCTTTACCTGAAGAATTTTACAATGTACCTTTCAGATCCTTTCCTTATCTATTGTGATTATAGCTCTAAAAGAATCCTGTTGCTTAGCAACTAGATTATATATGATGGTACTCCCTGAAAGAACTTTAAGTGTTAAGTTTTTAGAAATTGAGAGACAGCTTGGACATTGTATATCTCTTAATTTTAAAAGTAAATAGGAATTGTGTTCAGGAAAGAATCACAGTGAAAAACTGTCTCAAAAGTAGATGTATGGCAAAACCAACACAATATTGTAAGAAGTCTTTACTGAATTTGTTACAATAAAAATAAAGTAGATGGAAAAGATCTCAGAACTATTTGAATAAATGCTTTCCAATTTAGAGAATTCAGTCATTAAAAAGATTGATATAATTGCTCAGAAGAATGATAGTTTGGTGTTCTTTTGAGATTTCTATCTCTAATGGATTTTTCACTGCCTCTTTTTTCTAGTCATTGTATTGTTACAGCAGCCTCCCCGCCCCCCACCCACCAAACAGCCAGGTGTGTACTGACGCACTTAGCTTCCTTCTGCCTTTTTCAGAAATGAGCTAATATTCTACCTTTATTATTTGAGGTTCCTTGTTTTATTTTTCTTTTGTGTCTACT
Source organism: Antilocapra americana (assembly GCA_007570785.1). Taxonomy (NCBI): domain Eukaryota; kingdom Metazoa; phylum Chordata; class Mammalia; order Artiodactyla; family Antilocapridae; genus Antilocapra; species Antilocapra americana. The sequence continues at coordinate 13,610,520 of ML661891.1, read as the reverse complement.
TTGTACTTCTGAAATACGGTTAAATAACGGTTGGAACGTTCAGTGTAACTTGAAAAGAATTGTAGTTGGAATTAATTTCTCTTCATCACTAGAAGTTCTGTAGCATTGACTGGTTTCACGTGTCCCTGCCTTTTTCTGTTTCCCCTGAAATGTCTTATGCTTGCATGGCTGTGACCAGCAGTAGCGGTGATGCTGGGGAGGCAGCGCTGAGAGCCCGCTGCGTTCACAGTTTGTGCGTGTCTCCTTGGTACAGAGAAGAGTCGTTTCTTTCATCAGTGGTGCCTTTGGGGGAGAGAGGGAGGCGTGGATGTGTCTTCCAATTTAGTGAATCTCTTTTGTTCTCACAGGACCCTTAATTTCTGTTGCTTGCTTCTTTTTTTCTCTTCACCATAGAGCATCCAGGGGATGTGACTCTCCAGGTCACCTCCCTTCCTCCAGAAGTGATGTCTCCAAAGACCTCCCATCTTCACTCCTGCTGACTTCCCAGTCCTTTCCCTTCATTTCCCTGCTGCCCAAGCATCAGACTTGTTTTCAGTATTTCCACATTCAGGAGGGGACACTCCCTCTGGAGGTAATTTTCATCTGTTCTGCTACTAGATGTAACTACCAGACTCTCTTCTCTGGCAAGGTTTCTGCAACTTTCACGTGTTCATTTCCTTCCCTGTGTATTAGCTGAAGTTTCTTGTCTACTTCATCTCCTAGTTATGCTACAGGCAGGGCGGGCTTCATGGGCATGTCACCAGCGCATTTATAATATGGTTATATCTGATGGGGAAAATCTCCCCTCACTATTCTTTATTTTGCAATTTTGCAGGGGCAATTCTGATGTCCTGTCCCATAAGAACTTTAAAATAGTTGCTTCCATTTCTCCTAAAACCTATGTTGGCATTTGGATTGGAATTTTATATGTTACTTTAAGTTTAAACATTAATTTAAAAATGTATAATTAATATTTACCAATTTCCTTTCTGGGGTTTGTAACTGTTGCTGCTATCATGTATGGAATTGGTTTTTATTTTTTAAAAGTTAAAAGGTTAGTATAGAGGAGGACTATTCATTTTTGTATCTGAATCTATTTCTTTTTCATTTTTTCTCCTGTGTTGTGATAGATTTTTTATTTGACCTTCTAGACCAAGGATCTACAAACTTCAAATTGCTTGCCAAAACCACTCTGCTGTCTGTTTCTATAAATAAATTTGTATTGGAACACAGCCAAACCCATTTATGTGTGTATTATCTATGGCTGCTCTCATGCTATGATGGCAAAGTTGGGCAATTTCAACCGAGACCATATGGCTCACAAAGTCAAAAATATTTACTAACTTGACCTTTACAAGAAGTTTGCCAACTCCCGTTCCAGACTACTTATTTTGTTCTTGGCAGTGAATATTCTCTTTCAGTTAGTTATCAAATTTTAAAGCTTTAAAAAAATGTCAATTATATCTCAAAACTGAAAGAAAAAGATGTGTGAATAAAAGTTATTTAAAAATTTTTTAAAAGTTAAAAAAAATTTCGTTTCAGTAAATATTTTTTGTTTTAGCTACATCACTGAGAATTTGCATCCTTCTGTTCCTTACTGTTTCTTTCACTTCCTCCATTAATGAGAGCCCATCTAGTTTCTGTGAGTCCTCTTTCAGGAAATGCAGGGTTTCTTTGCCTGTTCTGACGCTGAAGCCCTCAGCAGGAGTGCATTGAGGCTGTGCAGGCTCCTGGGCAGTGTCAGACTTGCAAGGGCTGGGAGACGGGGAAGTCCTTGGGGCCACCCTTGGCCGCCAAGTGAGAAGAAACTGTACTGATCCAGTGATGAGCAAGCAAGGCCTTTATTCTCGTCTTGACATGAGTGGGTGGGTGAACCAGCCCGGTCCAGTCTGTGAGGACCAAGACGTGGCTGTCCTCTGGGTCCAGCCAGACTGCGAGCGCTCAGAGCAGAGGGCTGGTCGTGGCACACTGGGCAGTGCAGCCCCCTCCCCAGAACACATGCATGTCCATGCACGTATCGGTGACCCTGGCTGCCTTCTTGTGCACCCCCGCCCCCCCAAGTCCTGTACCAGCCTACAAAGCCAGGGCCGATTCTAGCCTCTTAAGAACTCCAGGCCTCAGCTGCCCTCTGCCTTCTAGGCCTCAGCAACAGGCTAACTCTTATTTGCCCTACTTCAGAGTCATTTAGTGAGTTCACAGATATGAAGTTGGGAAATCTCCTTGTTGATTTCAAATTTGAGTATTTGCTTTTTCCTGTTGCCTGCCTGACTATGCCAGGAAGGAATAGGTGATGTAGGTGGTTATACTATAGAGCAGCTTGGGACCTGGCATGTGTTTGCTTAGGAGTTCAGTGGTTATCGGGAGGTAGTCTATATTGCTGTCTATAAATGGAGGCCTGTACTGTTTATTTTCTTCTATAAATCTGTGTATGCATATGCACATATACCCACCAACCCCTCTGGCTCAGTGCTGATTTTAAAATAAATATAGTATAAGTACTATATACAATCACACCAGTAGGACTCAATCATGCAGGAGAAGTAAGCCCCAAGGAGACAGATGCTCCAGGACTCTGTTTGCTATCCCTCCATCCCATCTTCTAGAAGTTCTGTGAGAACACCTGCTGGCTAGTGATGCTTGTCATTGCTGTGGTTTACAGAGAAAATGCGAGTTCAGCTGATTACTTGAACTTTCCCAGGTTCCAGGGGGTTCTCTTTGTACCAGGATTTGCAGATTTAGAAGGTGATCGGTATTTTTTATTAATTACTTTTTTAAAGCTTTGGTTCAAACAAGGTACAGTTTAAATTTGTGAGTTTCCTTTATCTCTACAGGAATGGTTATTTATAATTATATGCCATTTATCATCATTTAATTATTAATCCATTTATTTTCACATCATCAGAATAGTTTTTGCTAAAGAATCATAAACTGGAAATAATCCATGAAAGCAAAGATGGGTCATGTTTGTATACCACAAAAGAAGTGTAGCCCTTGTGGGAGCTATTGTAATGCATTATTTAGTCTACTTATCATGCCCTGACTGCATTCAAGTGTGTGAGCAATTTCATTATGCCTTCAACATTTACTAGTGCATTACTGCTCTTATTATAATCCCATTTGATTCAATTGCATTTCTAAAACCCTATAGTGGTTTCTATGAGTCCGACACAGAAATTATTTTTCCCACTTATTCTATTTATCCATACAGTAAGGATGCTGCTTTAGTCTTCAATAACTGAAGGAATTATTTTCCCTCTTTGTGTCAAGGACAAAGGCAAGTTATAGAGAAAGCATGCCACGTGAAGATTTTCTTCAAAAAACAGAAACTAAATAAATAACTTCCAGGGTGCATCCTGAGCTCTGTAAAGGTTTATTCCATTCTGTACCTTCTTTGCCATTTCTGTTAGACATGAACATCACAGGTCTTCAGAAAGATGAAAAGGAGGTACCAAGAAGTTAGTTCCAGGACACTAAACTTGTAAGGCATGAAGAAGCAATGACTGCATTTTAGAGAATATCTCAAGCCAAAAAAGAGTTGAAGCATATAGTTTTCTGAATAACCCTTATTTGATTAGATATTCGGTTAAACAAAATATCCCGTACCTTGAGCCCCAAGTTGGTATTTTTCTTAGCTCTGTTATCAGTTTGTTCAACAACAGTTTATTGAACCTCAGTTAAGTTTGAGCCATTTTTCCAGGTACCAGAGTCATAGATATGAACTGAGCAGTAATAAACAAAGAATGTGATAAGGTAAATCAGCCACAAAAAAGTGAGACATACACCTAATAAAATGATATAGAAGGTATTTTAAAAAATACTCAGTAAATCCAGAAGAAGGAAGAAAAATAGGGAAAACAACAACCAACAAATTGATCACTTAAACCTAGTTGCATCAATAATTACATTAAATGTCAGTGGTCTAAAAGGCAGAAATGATCTTGTTAAATAAAAGAAAAGGTGAGATTCAATTATTTGCTGTCAATAAGACACTCACCTTAAGTATAAAGACACAAAAACGTTACTAGGAAAAGGATATAAGAAAAAATACTCCATGCTAACACTAATTAAAAAACAAAGCTGAAGTGACTATATAAAATTGAATTTTGGAACTAAGAATATTACCAATGATAAATATTATCATCTCATAATCACAAAGATGCCAGTGAATCAAGAGAATATGACAATACTAAAATAATTATACATGTCATAATAATACTTCAAAATATGTTAAAAGAAAAACTGATAGAACTGAAAGGAAAAAATAGATGAATACACATTTATAACCAGAGATTTTCCTACCTTTTTCTTAATAATAATTTGGAGGGGAGTGTACCAGGCAGAATAAAAGGTATATGCAAGGGTTGTGGGGTCAGGAAGAGTTTGCAAGTATGTTTGGAGCAGAGTTGAGGCATTGTCCTTGGTGGGCCAGAGAGGCAGGCAGGGGCTTGATTGCATAGGACCTTATGGACAATGTAAGGAGTTTATGTAAGCCCTAAACAACTGGAGAGCAAAAATATTTGCTTCATAGTGTAACTTTGATTTAATATTTAGCTGGCTCTCAGATATCTCCATTGCCTAAAACTGAATATAATAGATGAGAGAGAGACCTACACATGAAGGAATAGGCTGGACCATCAGGAAAACAGCTGTGTCTCTCCCATCACCCTTCAAACCTGTTCTGTTGGCTCACTCTTCTGCATCTCCAGTTTGTACCTCAGGGGTCTGCCACAGACTTTGAGTCTCATATTCAGTTATTAAAAAGTCCATGTGCTCAAAATCGAAACCTGCATCCCCCACCTTCCAAGTCAGTGCTTCTCTGCTTCCCGTGGTTCAAGGCTGACCTTGTCTTGAAGACCTGCAGCTGAGAGAGGCAGTGTGGCCTTCATCTCTGCTCTTCTTGTCCCGTTCCGTCCTGCACAGGCTTCTGGTTCCTCAGGGCCTGGGCAGAGAGAATGAGAGGTGAAACATGGGACATGGGGCCTTTCGGGGTCTTTTAACTTTCTTGGTTTAAATACCTTCTCTTAGGGAGTACTTTGGTTACCCGCTGCCAGGTCTTCTGTAGATGAGCCTCTGTAGTATGGGGACTCTTACTTCAGCTTTTGACCATTTAATATCCTGTGACATGCAGAAAAAAGTTTGTATAAATAAAGCTCTCATTTACACTTCATTGTACTAATATTAAAAAAAACTAATTTATTCAGTAATCTTTTGAAAAGTTCTAATATAGCTATACAAATTTAAGACCTTGCTGAATTCCCAGGGTTACTTTGAAATCAGTTCATCAGGAAAATAAGAGGCCTCTCTCTGTAAGAAACATTTTAAAAAGTGACATTTAAAAATTAGCCACCATTTATGTAAATGCTTCTGGAAATTTTTACATACAATTTAGTGATTTGGTAAATTAGAAAATATTAGGTACCCTCAGAGATCAGTTTCCTAGGATTTGATTATTTATTGATTTCATAATAAAAAACATATTCTCAGGCATTTTATTAATGATTTCCACTAAGGCTCACTTCTTAATCAGTTGTTGGTCCATTTTCCTGAAGTACTCTGTTTCTTCATCAGAGAAGTGGTTAAAAAAAAAAAACTAACTATGACTTTTCTAATATTAACTAGAGATGGAGAAACAAATTAGAAACAACTATCAAGACCATCCTCCAACTCTGTGGGGTTTTGAAGAGACCTCTGATTCTGTTTCAGAGATCGATGTCTTCCAATACTTTTAAATGTCCAGAAATAAAATAGCCTGACATCTTTAAAACATTTAGAGAAAGTCTAATGCCTTAAAATAGTCAGAAGCCATCCTGTTAGCCCTCTCTCAGGAAGGTAATAAAACCAGCCTGCAGTCTTTATGAAAAGAACTGGCCGTACGGTACATGTAAATGCAATGGTGAGAATGTTGTCTCCATGGAGAGAGGAAAAGATCACTCTAATCCCTTCTGATCTGCGTGTAAACCCAAGGCCTTCTGAGAGGTGGAAGTGAAAAGGTGGTTAAATATTTCTCTTTAGCATGCATTGGAAACCAAGATAATATTAGGCAATGATTGATAATGCTTTGGCATGACTCTGGGAACTACCCTTATTTTTCTGCGTTTTGCTCTTAGTTACGCCATTTAGTTTCTAGCTAGTCACTAGCATTTAAACATAGTCTGACTAATTCATGGCTGTCAGCTAGACTTTCCCTCCTCTCCTCTCTATGTTCACTGCCAGATACCCTTTCTGTCTTATGAGGAGCCACCCATATGGTCAGCCGGGGGGTCTGCTCCACGCGCTGGACCTGTAAAGTGCTGGGTAATGCTAGACTTGATTCCGGTAAGGTCCCTTTCAAGAGTATGCAAGAGGGAGAAAGATGTCCTCGTGTCCTCGGAATCCTGATGTTTGCCTGGGCCCTATGCCTAGCTTTGAGAAGTTTGCCCCAACTTTGCTTTCAGCCACACAGAGGGTTTGCCATGTGTGGCTTTGGCAAAGTATCTTATATTCACAGTGAAATCATTTTTATTCCCGTGTAACATTTGATGGTATTCCTCTGCAGGTTGTGGCTAGTCTCCTGTTTTCCATGTTTCCTTTTTGCATCTTTGCTTAGGATAGAATAAGTTGGGCTACATTTTTGTACATGAAAAACTTTTTTTTTTTAAATGAGAATACTGTGCCTTAAAAAGAGTCACAGGAAATGCATATCCTTTTCACTTTATACAGTAAACATATATAAGTTTGATATACAGTAACAATATCCTTCATACCTATTGAAGTTAAGATAGAAAAATCCTGCTGGTGGAAATCAGGGTAGGGCTAGTGAAAATATCTGTTGAGAAAAAAAAGCAAGAACGACAGAAAATGAAGGGAAATGGGGGAAAGACAGAAAAAAGTGCACACAGAGAAAAAGGGAGAAAGAGGACCCTCTGTATGTTTTTTAATATGTTCTGTATTAGTAAAATGGTCATCGATTGCTTAGCTTGTCCACAATCTCTCTGTCAGTATTATTTTGCAAAAATAGAACTGAGAGAGGAAAACAAGTGTGCTTCTCCTTTTTTGCCCCTACTGAAATATTACAGAACTAATCCTTGCTGGAGGCATCATGCTAGTGTTCGTTTTCAAAATACGTGATGACGGAGGAGGAGAAAGTAACAGGGTTGATTACATACCCCTTACACAAAAATAGATTTCCATACTTTATACTTTTTTATCACCTGTGGACACTGTGTGTCTTTAGGCTTAAAACTCAACATTAAACTGTGAGCATGGCAGCCAGTCCCATCACTTTATGGCAAATAGAAGGGGAAAAGTGGAGGCAGTGTCAAATTTTATTTTCTTGGGCTCCAAAATCAACTGTGGACAATAACTGCAGCCATGAAATCAAAAGATGCTTGTTCCTTGGAAGAAAAGCTATGAGAAACCTTGACAGTGCATCAAAAAGAAGAGACATCCCTTTGCCAATAAAGATCCATATTGTCAAAGCTATGGTTTTTTAGTTTGTCATATATGAATGTGCAAGTTGGACCATAAAGAAGGCTGAGCGCCAAAGAATTGATGCTTTCAAATGTGGTGCTGGAGAAGCCTCTTGAGAGCCCTTTGGAGTGCAAGGAGATCAAACCAGTCCATCCTAAAGGAGATCAACCCTGAATATTCACTGAAAGGACTGACGAAGCTGAAGCTCCGATACTTTGACCACGTGATGTGAAGAGCTGACTCAATGGAAAAGACCCTGATGCTGGGAAAGATTGAAGGCAAAAGGAGAAGAGCACAGCAGAGGATGAGATGGTTGGGTAGCATCACCGACTCAATGCACATGAGTCTGAGTAAACTCCAAGAGATGGTGAAGGACAGGGAAGCCTGGCGTGCTGCAGTCCATGGGGTCCCAGAGTCAGACATGACTGAGTGGCTGCACAGCAATGCAGTACGTGTGTGCAAAGTACATCCCTTAGCTTATATTTAATCTGACACCTTGTATCCCCATTCTTATTCCATGTTGAGAAGTAGTTGTGCCCTCTGGTTTTCTCACCCTGCCTTCACTTGTTGGAACATACTTATGTCAGCAACCCGTCATGGCACATCCTCCGGGGGAGGCCAGATAGACTTGGAGACAAACGATTTCTCTCCCCAAATTCGTTTTGCAAGCCAGAAGACTGGAGGCCCCTCTCTGTTTAGAAGTGGCTGCCTGCTCCATCCACTGAGACCCTTCCAACTGATTTCATAAGAATTAGTACTGGTCAACTTTTCTTTTCATTTGGCATGTGATATAATATCCTTAACAGGAGACTTAACTTTCTTTTTCTGATCCGATGATAATTTTTAAAGGCTCTCCGGGACATTGATTGGAATGGGCATGGTTGTCACTTCATGGAAATTGACCAAACTGACTCTAAGATGTGTGCTGTTAACTTTCACCAAAATAGAAGCAAGAAGGAGCAAACAAAGAGAAATGATTAGTGGGTTACACAGATGCCATCAGGGAGAATTTTGGCATGATTAGTGAGAAGTAAAAAAGGAGGGGCAAAGACACAGTGACAGGTAAGAGCAGAACACTTTTTGGACAGAAATAGGAAATGTTTTTAGCGACTTAAGATCAAAATGAAATTTTATTCAAATGTTGATCTTGCAGTAGGTTAAATCATGTATTCTAAGGTTGCAGTGTGCCTTCTTGGAATATATTTAAGTAAGTAAGAACCTTTGATCATGCTCAAGTGAATAAAAGCTTTTACCCTTTAGTACCCAGAACTTTATACTTTGTGTCTGAAATACTCTTGTAGACTCTGGTAAATAGTTTTTAACAGAACAAATTGGATTCTTCTATGCTAAAAGAATAAATGAGAGGAACCCACCATCCTGCTTCCCTTTTCCACCCATTAGAATAGGATGATTTGAAAATATAGTATATTCACATGCCTTATTTAAAAGTTGAGGTGGTGATGGTGGTTTAGTTGCTAAGTCATGTCCCGACTCTTGTGACCCCATGGACTATAGCCTGCCAGGGTCCTCTGTCCATGGGATTCTCCAGGCAAGAATACTGGAGTGGGTTGCCATTTTCTTCTCCAGGGGATCTTCTTGACCCAGGGATCAAGCCCAGCTCTCCTGCATTGCAGGCAGACTCTTTACCAGCTGAGCTACAGGAAGCCCTAAAAGTTGAGGAGGTTTCACCACTTTATGTCATTGCTAAAGGTGTCCAGTATATAGCCTTGTGTGCTGACTTCTTTCATTTGGCATAATGTTTTCAAGGTTCATTCATATTACAGCAATTTTCAGAATTTCATTCCTTTCAGGGGGTCAGCTTTAAATTTATTACCCTTTTACACAAAGTAGAAGGAAATAATGTAGGATTAAAACTGCAAAAATAATTAATTGGTAGAACACACGTATACACAAATACATCTATTTCTGCTTTATTGACTATTCCAAGCCTTTGACTGTGTGGATCACAATAAACTGTGGAAAATTCTGAAAGAGATGGGAAAACCAGACCACTTGACCTGCCTCTTGAGAAACCTGTATGCAGGAAGCAACAGTTAGAACTAGACATGGAACAACAGGCTGGTTCCAAATAGGAAAAGGAGTACATCGAGGTTGTATATTGTCACCCTGCTTATGTAACTTATATGCAGAGCACATCGTGAGAAACGCTGGGCTGGAAGAAGCACAAGCTGGAATCAAGATTGCCGGGAGAAATATCAATAACCTCAGATATGCAGGTGACACCACCCTTATGGCAGAAAGTGAAGGAGAACTAAAGAGCCTCTTGATGAAAGTAAAAGAGGAGAGTGAAAAAGTTAGCTTAAAGCTCAACATTCAGAAAACTAAGATCATGGCATCCGGTCCTATCACTTCATGGCAGATAGATGGGGAAACAGTGGAAACAGTGGCTGACTTTATTTTGGGGGACTCCAAAATCACTGCAGATGGTGGTTGCAGTAATGAAATTTAAAGACGCTTGCTCTTTGGAAGGAAACTCATGACCAACCTAGACAGCATATTAAAAAGCAGAGATATTACTTTGTCAGCAAAGGTCCATCTAGTCAAGGCTATGATTTTTCCAGGAGTCATGTATGGATGTGACAGTTGGACTATAAAGAAAGCTGAGTGCCGAAGAATTGATGCTTTTGAGCTGTGGTGTTGGAGAAGGCTTTTGAGAGTCCCTTGGATTGCAAGGAGATCCAACCAGCCCATTCTAAAGGAGATCAGTCCTGGGTATTCATTGGAAGGACTGATGTTGAAGCTGAAACTCCAATACTTTGGCCACGTGATGCAAAGAGCTCTGACTCATTTGAAAAGACCCTGATGTTGGGAAAGATTGAAGGCAGGAGGAAAAGGGAACAACAAAGAATGAGATGGTTGGATGGCCTCACCAACTCAATAGACATGAGTTTGGGTAAACTCCGGGAGTTGGTGATGGACAGGGAGGCCTGGTGTGCTGCGGTTCATGGGATCGCAAAGAGTTGGACATAACTGAGCAACTGAACTGAACACACACATACAAAATCTGGATAGGAAGACAAGCTTATTTACAATGAAGAAACACATGTAATAATGGTAGTTTGTATATGAAGCATTAAAAAAAAGTCATATGTTACACGGATACCCCTCTTTGCAACAATATTGAAGGGGAGGGCAGAAAATAACGTATGTTTAGGGACAGATATGCCACAAGGTCCAGGCTTTATAGCATCAGGGCAATAAATTCACAAAACTAGATTATAGCTAGTTAATCATTGTTCCCAAACATGTCACATTTCCAGCCTTCAGAGGTTCATTCCTATAGATTTCAACTACTCCATCCATGGGGACCAAGAGCAGCCAGTGTTACCGTAAAATGAGACTTGTGAGGCTTCCCTTTAAAGGCTTAGTCTGGTCTTGAAATGTTACTAGGATAAGAGTGTTTTCTACTGAAATGAATCTTGACTAAACATGGAAGATTTTTGTCCTTTATTGGCTGGTCTTGGAGTGAAGGTCATAGCTGTGACTCTTAAGCCTTTAATGCACTTTAAGAACTTCGTTTCTTTTTATTGCTGAAAGGTGTTTCATTGTGTGGATGTAACATGTATTATTTATGGACATTAGGATGCTTACACTTTTTGGCTGCTATGGTAATGGTGATATTAACATTCACATGCAAACTTATGTAATGACATGTGTTTTTTTCCCTTGAGTACATCCCTAGGAATGGAATCTGGGCCATGTCATCATTCTATATTTAAGTTTTTGAGGAACTACCATACTGTTCTGCACAGCAGCTGTACACATTTCCATCGTCACCAGCAGCGTATGAGGGTTCCAATATTTCTACATTGTCATTAACACTTGTTACTATTGGTCTGTTTTATAGTGGGGACAGTTTTTAGAGTAGAAATGAGCACTTACCAATTGCATCTGGTCTGAATCAGGTGTGACTTGACCACGAAGCCTGATTTACCCTAGCACACTGGGGAATGGGGGATGGGGGGGGGTCTGCTAAAAGTAGTAGAAGAGGGGACGTGGGGGATGTTTGGGAAAGTGGGGTGCCAAGTGCCAGGAAATCAGATATCGTCAAACCTGAGAGAACATGACCAGGTTTATCATAATGTCCTGTGGGTAGTTATTACTGTTTAAAGTCATCAAACCTACAATTATTTGGAAAAAGAGTCAAGGCCCTGAAAATCATCATTTCAGGGTACGATTGTCTTATCACTGTTGATAGTATATATAATAGGTCATTTTTGTTCAGTAGGTAAAAACAACTCACCCAGGTGAACCGTAAGCCATTTTGTTCAAAATCAGCTCCCAGGAGCAAATATATAACAGGAAATCGCATCAGACCTTCACCTTACTGTAGTTTGTTACCAGGGACATTCTTTTGACATTGAAATGCATCTTTGGCATTTGAAATAGGCCTCTCCTGTTTGCTTGCGCAGGTCATTGGATCTTCAAGTGTCACAGATTTTTGTCCACTGATGCCTTTTTCATATTGTTAGTGACCAGCTGGTAGTGTTTTTGTGAGCTGTCTCTGGCCCTCTACCTGTGGCAGTTGACTCACCCAAATAGCAATAACTCGTGGTATTCTTGTCGACTGAGTAGGGTGATGCCATATAGAACATCAGCTGACCCAGAAAGCAAGACATCATAAATAATGGTGACTTTACAGGACAGTAAGTGCCCACTGGCCTCCAATACTGACAAAACATATTCTTCTGTTTGAGATGGTCTGTTGTGTTGGCTTTTATCTACTGCTGAAAATTTGTGTATCAAAATATTTTCTTTCTTATGTATTGCCAGAAAGCTCAGAGCTGCATTATTTTGTTCAACCATAATAGCTAATTTATTAATGTCTTTAATATGATAGTTTCTGAGCTTCATCCAGTGTTATTTTAACTATATTTTTATTCTAAATCTTATGGGTTTTTTTTTTTATTGTCAGTCACCTTTGAACTTTTAAGAACTCCCTCTTGTAAAATATCACTTTCCTTTCTCTTCAAAATCTTAGGCCTCTTGAAAATGTGATGATTTGATTTAAGTGGCCCTTCTAAGTGGTGCCTTCTCTTTCAGGGATCCCTTCCAGCTGGTCATCCCTTGTTTGTTCATGCTCAGAAAGTATTAGGAGAATAGCTCTTTGGGTGTGCTTCCAGAATTTAATTTGAAAAGGCAGAATGCTTGATAAAGAGGCAGTAATCTCAAAATTAAATATCCTGCAGGGGAAATGGGCTGAAGTTTAAACTGCAAGCCCTTCTGAGATAATTCACATTGTCCTTGATTGAAATGTGTAGACATGAAATAGTCTCTCTACTTCCCCTTCTTTTCCGGGGGACAGGTAGGAGTACCGCTTCTAAAGTTGGTGTAAGAACTGCTCCTCTCTCAGGGCCTTTCAGAGAGTTCAGCATGAACTCTGCCCTGACTGGGCTGCTCAGGGTATAAGGGTACAGCACCCTAGCATGGTGGGGTGGCAGGGGCCCTCAGATGGGTCTTTTGCCTTTGAGTAGCTTGCCGCATAGCAATATCATCCCTGAGATGGAAGAGAGGTACAGTCAGTCCTCACTCCTTGTGTGTTCTGGACCTAAAACTTATTTATAACCCCCAAATCAATACTTTCAGTGCTTTTGTGGTCATTCCTGGACCTGGGCAGAGCAGTGAACAATTTGGATCATCCAATGTGCATGTCCCCATTGGAGAGGTTGAACAAGGGAGCTCTCTGCCTTCTTGTTTTGCTCTCAGTCTCTAAACAAGTGTCCTTGTCTCACAGTCTGTTTAGTGTGATGTTTCCACATTTTGGTGCTTTTCGTGGGTGATTTCGCAGTTTAATGAGCCCCTAAGCACCGTGTGGAAGTGCTAGCTGGTATTCCTACGTGCGCGGAAGCTGTGCTGTGTCATGAAGAAAATGCATGTGTTAGATAGGCTTCCTTCAGTCGTGGGTTCCAGTGCTCTGGGCCATGTGTTCAGTGTTAATCAATCAACAACATATTAAACAAGATACCTTTCAGCAGAAACACAAGTAAAACAAGGTTATAATGTAGGTTGGTTGACAAAAATGTTGTGACCTAGGCTTGCAGGAACCTAAACCTAGCTTTCCCGTAGGAGCAGCAGTTGAGTATTTATTAATTCAGCGTTTGCAGTGACTTTATAGATCATAACTACCGTGGAAGGTGAGAATCAGCTGTCTCTTTTCCTGCCCTCCTAATTTAAGTCTGGAGGACTCTGCCTTCAAGCCCTCCAGGATGAAACATGGGGCTTATTTATTATTTATTTTTTTCATATTTTCTATTACATTTTTCTTTTTTTCCCTCTTTTTTTCTTATTATTTTTTGGCTTTGTTTCCTCTGGAGAATTCTACTTCACAAATCACAAATATTATGTAATGCTGAATTGAGTTTTTGAAAACGTAGTCAAAGTCATCTACAAGGATTTTTGCTCCACACATTGAACATGTTTAACCAGATGGAGAACTCGGCCTTTCCTCAGGATTCTCTCCTTAGTATTTTCAAAGGATGTAGTACATGTGAAAATGTGCATTTTTTTTTGTTTCCTTTATTTACTAGGAATTCATAATGTGGAAAACTGCATCTCTCCACAGAACTTAAAGAGTGGTTTATTGGGCATTGAATTATACAACATTATAAATCTAGAGAAAATCATTAACAATAAAATATTAAAAGGGGATCATATTTAGTGAACTAATTTCATGCAACAAATCATGTCATAGCCTCCAATGCAGAAGAAGCCTTTGAATGGGCTGAAAAAATTACAGATTTCTGTAGGCCCATTTATAGCTGTAATCCTTATTTTCTTAATCTTTTTTCTCTAAAGAGTCTTCCTGAATAAGAAAGTTTGGTAGGCATTAAGTAATAATTATTGCAAAACATTGAGAAAAAATAAAACAGTGTTTTTCAAAACCAACATGAACTTTTGAAAGTTAATTATGGAATCTGATTCATTCTCTATCCCTTAAGCCCACCTGATACGTTCTCCTGCCTTCAGATTTGCTCCTTGATCATTGAGTGACTCATTCACCTCTTCCTGCTTCCTGGAGATTTAGCATCAGTGTTAAAAATATCAAGAAAACATCACACAGGAGGTTCAAGTGAGAGTGTTGCCTCATTTTTGAGTTGTGCCTCCCTTTCTGAGACTAGGAGGGGCTGCCCTGAGCACCCATCTGCCCTGGCAGATCTTACAGGGCTTAGTGAGACGGGTCTCTCTTCTGGAGTCTGAAGCACGCCTAGCAACCCCCACTGTGCCCACCTGACTTTGAAACCCCTGCCGTGTGTCTCATCCCTCACTGACTCCCATATTGTTCCCTGCTCTTCAGATCAAGATCTTAATCAAGGTTTCTCACCAGCCTCTTCAATCATCATGGTGATCCAGTCCCCAGACACTGGGCAGCTTTCATAAGACTTCTCATATGTTGTGAAATGATTGCAAAGAGATGGCTTATGAGAGCAATCAGAAGAGAGTTCAGGTGATGGCAGGGTCCTTAGTGAGCAAATGAATTGTCTACAAGTGAATCTGGAAATTGTTTCTTTAGTTGGAGATTGGAATGAGATGTTTCCCAGAACACATAAACAAGGAACAGATTCCTTGAAGAGATCTCCTTACAGAACAATGTATATCACCCACCAAATTTGTTGAGTGATTGTCCTTAATTTTCACATTAAGGAAAAAAATAAAAAAAACCAAAACCTGGTGGACAAAAGGTGACTGATTGGGCCTTAGGAATGGGAGAAGTTACTCAGCTAAAGGATAGTGACGCCTGTTGACCACTGAGCAGCTTCATTTGCACTTTCAGCATCTCATTTTCTCCCATGCTTCCTCTTAACCCTTCACTCCCACCCCTACTGGGTGCTCTTAGCACCTATTAAGCAATGGACTGACTTAATGATGTATTTGGACAAGGGATCCTGGAGCTTCTCAATCTCAGGCTGGATTAGCCACTTTGCTTGATGAGGCCTTTGAGGGGTACATGCATAGAGAGGATGGTGTAGTGACTGTCTGATGGCTCTTGTTAAATCTTGCCCTCCTCCATTCAGGGTGGGACTGGGAAGTATTCCTCCACCAGACCATTGGAGAACTCCTTGAACAGAGGGAAGAACCAACCAGAGACCCCACTTCTCTCTGAGAGATGCGGCAGGGCTGGCAGGATTGAGACTTTCTCTTGTGACTCCAGTTGCCCTGGCATACTTCACCTGCTAGATATGGGTTTGGGTGGTAGGCGAGGGGTGCTTTGGAGTCACACAGGACGTCAAAAACCTCCTGAAAACAGTGCCCTTCCAAGTGTAGAGTACAGGCTCATCCCTCGCCATTTGTTCAGGAATTCAGCCAGTCCTTGGGGTTAAAACTGTTCATGGAATCCCTGACATGATGACATTGTGGGAACACTGGCAAACTCCCAGCAGAAGAGACTCCAAACTGTAAAGGGATGTGCTATAACTGCATTTCAGTGGTCAAATCCTGCCTTTTACTTGCCCCTTCCTAAGTCACTGCGGTGATGGGCCACCAATAATCAAGAAGTAAAGGATGTAACAGTTCAATATCAAGAAGTAAAGGATGTCACAGGCCATAGGATTTCCATTTGGAGATCAGTGGTGGAAGTGGAGCATGCGGTGGGGTGGGATGTGGATGAGACAAAGGCAGGTAGAGGCATCTTGCAAATTTCTAGTTGCATCTGGAACAAAGACGGTGGTGGCTTAGGGTCCCAGGGGCAATTCATTTTTGAAGATGTGAAAAATAACATTTTTGAAAGCAGGTGGAGATATTAGTAAAAGAGGGAGTAAAAGACAGGTTCGTGGATTGGAAGAATCAATATAGTGAAAATGAGTATACTACCCAAAGCAATCTATAGATTCAATGCAATTCCTATCAAGCTACCAGAGGTATTTTTCAGAGAATTAGAACAAATAATTTCACAATTTGTATGGAAATACAAAAAACCTCATATAGCCAAAGCAATCTTGAGAAAGAAGAATGGAACTGGAGGAATCAACCTACCTGACTTTAGGCTATACTACAAATCCACAGTCATTAAGACAGTATGGTACTGGCACAAAGACAGAAATATAGATCAATGGAACAAAATAGAAAGCCCAGAGATAAGTCCACGCATCTATGGACACCTTATCTTTGACAAAGGAGGCAAGAATATACAATGGAGAAAAGACAGCCTCTTTAACAAGTGGTGCTGGGAAAACTGGACAGCTACTTGTAAAAGAATGAAACTAGAATACTTTCTAACACCATACACAAAGATAAACTCAAAATGGATCAAAGATCTAAGCATAAGACCAGAAACTATAAAACTCCTAGAGGATAACATAGGCAAAACACTCTCTGACATAAACCAAAGCGGGATCCTCTATGACCCACCTCCCAGAATATTGGAAA
The DNA here is from genome assembly GCA_007570785.1 of Antilocapra americana. NCBI lineage: Eukaryota > Metazoa > Chordata > Mammalia > Artiodactyla > Antilocapridae > Antilocapra > Antilocapra americana. Next base: position 13,593,708 of record ML661891.1, on the reverse strand, counting down.
TAAAAGCATGAATAAACAAATGGGACCTAATTAAAATTAAAAGCTTCTGCACAACAAAGGAAACTATAAGCAAGGTGAAAAGACAGCCTTCAGAATGGGAGAAAATAATAGCCAGTGAAGCAATGGACAAACAATCTCAAAAATATACAAGCAACTCCTGCAGCTCCATTCTAGAAAAATAAACGACCCAATCAAAAAGTGGGCCAAAGAACTTAACAGACATTTCTCCAAAGAAGACATCAAAATGGCTAACAAACACATGAAAAGATGCTCAACATCACTCATTATCAGAGAAATGCAAATCAAAACCACAATGAGGTAGCACTTTACACCAGTCAGAATGGCTGCCATCCAAAAATCTACAAGCAATAAATGCTGGAGAGGATGTGGAGAAAAGGGAACCCTCTTACGCTGTTGGTGGGAATGCAAACTATTACAGCCACTATGGAGAACAGTGTGGAGATTCCTTAAAAAACTGCAAACACAACTGCCATATGACCCAGCAATCCCACTACTGGGCATACACACCGAGGAAACCAGAATTGAAAGAGACACGTGTACCCCAATGTTCATCGCCGCATTGTTTACAATAGCCAGGACATGGAAGCAACCTAGATGCCCATCAACTGACGAATGGATAAGAAAGCTGTGGTACATATACACAATGGAATATTACTCAGCATTAAAAAAAAATTCATTTGAATCAGTTCTACTCAGGTGGACGGAACTGGAGCCCATTATCCAGAGTGAAGTAAGCCAGAAGGAAAAACAACAATACAGTATAATAATGCATATGTATGGAATTTAGAAAGATGGTAACGAGAACCCTGCATGTGAGACAGCAAAAGGAATGCAGATGTATAGAACAGTCTCGTGGACTCTGTGGATGAGGGCAAGGGTGGGATGATATAGGAGAATGGCATTGAAACATGTTAATTATCATATGTGTAATCAATCACCAGCCCAGGATTGATGCTCGGGGCTGGTGCACCGAGATTTCCCGGGGGGAGGGAGGAGGGAGGGGGGTTCTGGAGGGGGAGCATATGTAAACCCATGGCAATATCATGTCATTGTATGGCAAAACTAATAAAAAATAAATAAATAAATAAATAAAATAAAAAGCTAAAAAAAAAAAAAGAAGAAGACAGGACATGGTCAAGGAGTAGGCCAGAAAGAGTAGAATCAAGTAGGTAGAAGGAAGTGGAAAGAAAAGACACTGGGGCAGTGGTGGACACCCCAAAGGTACTCAGTCTACCTGTGAGAGCCACCCTTTCTCGAAGGCTGACCAGGTGCCAGGTGCTTCCTGTACCTTCTAACCTATACTTTCTAGTTAGTTCATGTTTTAAGATGGGAAAACTGGAGCTCAGCGTGGGTTGCTCAGCGGATGTGTGGGGGAGGCGGGCGTCACTGAGTCAGTGTGACTTGCTCAACAGGAGTCTCGCTACTCAGAGTGTGGTCCTCAGAGCAGCAGCGTTTGAAGACCTGTTAGAAATGTAGTCTAGGGATGGCCACAGCCTTGGGCTGCACCTGACCTGCATTTGGACACTGTCTCCATGTGGTGTGTCTGCAAAGGAAAATCTGAGCACCCTGGTCTTACCTTGGCCCCCTGCTCTCCCTGAGAACGGAATGTTGGCTTGGCTCCCTGCAGGGGGGCGGAGCGCTGGGGGAGGAGTGGAGCAGTATGATAGGCTGTATTAAGAGAAAACTGCTAGAATGTTAGGATGCCCGAGAATCACAGGTTAAGGCTGGACTGGGTAATGGCTTCAAGTAAGTCGATGTAACTGTGCTTTCCAGAGAGAGTGCCCAAGTGACCTTGACTGACTCTGGTGGTTCTAGTATTCTTAGCTGCCCAGTCTCCCAGGAGTGTCATGGCACAGCTGGCTGATTTATTATCAGATGACTTGCTGGGAATACTATATATAAAATAGAAAACAAGTTGTACTTTTCTAGGAATTTGTCCATTTCATCCAGGTTGTCCAGTTTACTTGCATATAGCTGCTGATAATAGTCTCTTATGATCCTTTGTATTTCTGTGTTTTCTGTTGTGATCTCTCCGTTTTCATTTCTAATTCTGTTGATTTGGTTCTTCTCCCTTTGTTTCTTGATGAGTCTGGCTAATGGTTTGTCAATTTTATTTATCTTCTCAAAGAACCAGCTTTTGGCTTGGTTGATTTTTGCTATGGTCCCTTTTGTTTCCTTTGCATTTATTTCTGCCCTGATCTTTAAGATTTCTTTCCTTCTACTAGCCCTGGGCTTCTGCATTTCTTCCTTTTCTAGTTGCTTTAGGTGTAAAGTTAGGTTATTTATTTGACTTTTTTCTTGTTTCCTGAGGTGAGCTTGTATTGCTATGAACTTTCCCCTTAGCACTGCTTTTACTGTGTCCCATAGGTTTTGGGTTGTTGTGTTTTCATTTTCATTCATTTCTATGCATATTTTGATTTCTTCTGTGATTTGTTGGTTATTCAGCAGTGTGTTGTTGAGCCTCCATATGTTGGAATTTTGGAATGGTTTTCTCCTGTAATTGATATCTAATCTCACTGCATCGTGGTCAGAAAAGATGCTTGGAATGATTTCAATATTTCTGAATTTACCAAGGCTAGATTTATGGCCCAGGATGTGATCTATTCTGGAGAAGGTCCTGTGTGTGCTTGAGAAAAAGGTGAAATTCATTGTTTTGGGGTGGACAATGAGGTACCACTTTACACCAGTCAGAATGGCTGCAATCCAAAAATCTACAAGCAATAAATGCTGGAGAGGATGTGGAGAAAAGGGAACCCTCTTATACTGTTGGTGGGAATGCAAACTAGTACAGCCACTATGGAAAACAGTGTGGAGATTCCTTAAAAAACTGAAAATAGACCTGCCATATGACCCAGCAATCCCACTGCTGGGCATACACACTGAGGAAACCAGAATTGGAAGAGACATGTGTACCCCAATGTTCATCGCTGCATTGTTTACAATAGCCAAGACATGGAAGCAACCTAGATGCCCATCAACTGACGAATGGATAAGAAAGCTGTGGTACATATACACAATGGAATATTACTCAGCATTAAAAAAAAAATTCATTTGAATCAGTTCTACTCAGGTGGATGGAACTGGAACATATTATCCAGAGTGAAGTAAGCCAGAAGGAAAAACAACAATACAGTATACTAACGCATATATATGGAATTTAGAAAGATGATAACGAGAACCCTGCATGCGAGACAGCAAAAGGAACGCAGATGTATAGAACAGACTCATGGACTCTGTGGATGAGGGCAAGGGTGGGATGATATGGGAGAATGGCATTGAAACATGTTAATTATCATATGTGAAATCAATCGCCAGCCCAAGATTGATGCTCGGGGCTGGTGCACCGAGATTTCCCGGGGGGAGGGAGGAGGGAGGGAGGTTCTGGAGAGGGAGCATATGTAAACCCATGGCAGTTTCATGTCATTGTATGGCAAAACCAACACAATAAAGTAAAGAAAATTTAAAAAAAAAGCAGAACCTACTTCTAGCACAGGGAGCTCTACTCAGTACTCTGTAATGGCCTATAGGGGAAATGAATTTTAAAAAGAGAGAGTGGATATATGGAGATATATGTGGAACTGATTCACTTTACTTACACCTTAAACTAATACAACTTTATAAATCAACTCTACTTCAGTAAAAATTAAAAACAAACAAAAAAAGAATTGCAGTGCCTCACACATGGCCTGTTTTTTCACAGCTCAGTGCCCCAAGAACCTGTGGTTCCTGCGCTCTCTTCTTTGTCTGACTTGTCCTGTAAGCCTCCTCCTGCAAAGACCTCCTTGCCTCCCTGGCCCCCGAGTCCCTGGGCCACCCCTCTGTGTGTGCTCCCAGCCACCCTCTGCAAGGCTGGGGCTGGTTCTTGTCTCTGAAGGAGGCACCATGGCGCCTGGCACATAGTAAGTGGTCAGTAAGCACTACTGTCTGTGATTAGCCTCAGTGCAGGAGTGAAGGTGTAACAGTTGAGAGCACAACCTGTGGTTGAGAGATAGTGGCTCAATATAAAGCGGGCAAAAGTAGCCAGTGATCCCAGCCAGCGCCATGTTGAAGTGATGACTGAGAATTTTCTGTGCTGGGAAGGGAAGGGCCAGAGGGCAAGATGGAGGCAGAGGAATGGTCTTGAAGGGCTCTGCTGCTTTGAGGGTAGTTATAAGGTGGGGGGAAAGAAGCCATCATTTTGAGGAAACTAGCTTATCCACATCATTCTGATTGTAAGGAAGCTATGTATTTGTTACTGCTGGTTTTACAAGTTAGAGAAAAATGTATGAAAGGGCAGAGTTTTATTTTTAGGTTATGGATATGTCTTTGCGCTATGCTGAGTCCTTTGTGATCAATGTACTATATATACCAGCTCCCATTTTAATATACATTTTATAGAACCTAAAGTCCAGTTTTACCATTTTTTGATATTTTATTTTATTAATGTGTAGTTATTTTCAGAGTTAGTGAATCTTTGCTTCTATCCTTAATTCTATCTGTAATTTATTTCAAATCAGATTGTTGACCAGGTGTGTAATAACCTACTGTATCATCCTTCCTTTGGGAAAATCTGGTCAAGTTTCTTAATAATTTAGTTTTTAAAAAGTTTCCTAAACATCTATTACCTGGAAAATGCTACAGACATTGCGTTTTGAGGGATGCAATCATGAACTAGAAATTATATTTGTTCTTCAGGGAGTTGATAGCCTGAAAGTCACTTAGTCATGTCTGACTCTTTGCAACACCATGAACTATGCAGTCCATGGAATTCTCCAGGCCAGAATACTGGAGTGGGTAGCCTTTCCCTTTTCCAGGGGATCTTCCTAATCCAGGGATCAATCCCAGGCCTTCCTCATTGCAGGTGGATTCTTTATCAGCTGAGCCACAAGGGAAGCCCAAGAATACTGGAGTGGGTAGCCTATTTCTTCTCCAGCAGATCTTCCTACCCAGGAATCGAACCAGGGTTTCCTGCATTGCAGGTGGATTCTTACCAACTGAGCTATCAGGGAACAGCCTAGGAAGGGCAATATCCAGTTAGAAATAATTGTAAACTCACCAATGTAAGTCATATTAAGAGAGGGGAGACAGTGTGCTCACCGAGGGAGAACAACTCCCTTTTGGCTGGAATGGGAGTAGAGGATAGAAGCTTTAAGACAAAGGTAATGGTTCAGTTTGACCTTGGGGTTGGGCTTGATAGACAGAAATAAGGCAAAAGGCATTCTAGGTGGACAAAATATTCTAAAATGAGTTGTTTTGATTTTAAAAACATTATCATGCCAGATGGTTCCATCTCTAGATAACAGTTTTTGTTGTTTAGTCACTAAATTGTATCTAACTCTTTTGCGACTCCATGGACTGTAGCCCACTAAGCTCCTCTGTCCATGGGATTTCCCAGGCAAGAATACTGGAGTGGGTTGCCATTTCCTTCTCCAAGGGATCTTCCCAAACTAGGGACTGAACCCATGTCTCCTGCATTAGGGCAGATTGTTCACCACTGAGCCACCAGGGAAGCCTGGATAGTGGTTAAGTATCCACAAAAAGGAGGAACTACTATTTCTTGAATGCTTGTTCATATTTAGGTACATGTGTTTTATCTTAATCCTCATGAAAACCTGATGAAGTAGGGATGTATCCTCATTAGCAGGTAAAGAAACTGATGCTTGGAAAAATTAATCATTTTGCTCAAGGCCCTAGAGCTACTAGTACACAGCAGGGCTGGGATTTAACCGATTTGATTCCAGAGCTTGTGCTCTTTACTCTAATTCCTGCTTCCTTCCTGTGGACATGTTCACAGATTGCTATTCATTCCTTCATTCGATCCACAAATGGTTGTTTACTAGTGGACATATCCCACTTATCATGCTAGGCTCTGGGTTTGCTGTTTAGAGCTACAGTTGTAGTTTTCCTGGCAACACAGCCCTGCTGTGCCATTTGTTGTTGTTCATATACTAGGTCCTCTCTGACCCTGTGACCCCATGGACTGCAGCATACCAGGCTTCCCTGTCTTTCACCATCTCCCAGAGCTTGCTTAAATTCATATCCACTGAATCAGTGATGCTGTCTAACCATCTACTCCTCTGCTGCCCCCTTCTCATTTTGCCTTCAATCTTTGCCAGCATCAGGGTCTATTCTAATGAGTCAGATCTTTTCTAATGAGTCAGCCAAAGTATTGGAGCTTCAGCATCAGTCCTTCCAATGAATACTCAGGATTGTTTTCCTTTAGAATTCACTGATTTGATCTCCTTGCTGTCCAAGGGACTTTCAGCAGTCTTCTCCAGCACCACAGTTGGAAAGCATCAATTCTTTGGCAATCAGCTTTCTTTATGGTCCAACTCTCACATCCATACATGACTACTGGGAAAACCATGGCTTTGACTATATGAACCTTTATCGACAAAATGATTTCTCCTCTTTTTAATATGCTGCCTAGGTTTGTCGTAGCTTTCCTTTTAATTTTGTGGTTGCAGTCATTGTCTGCACTGATTTTGGAGCCCAAGAAAATACAGTCTGCCACTGTTTCCACTTTTTCCACTTCTACTTGCCATGAAGTGATGGATGCCATGATCTTGGCTTTTTTAGTGTTGAGTTTCAAGCCAGCTTTTTCACTCTCCTCTTTCACCCTCATCAAGAGGTTCTTTAGTTCTCCACTTTCTGCCATTAGAATGTATCATCTGCTTACCCACGGTTGTTGACATTTCTCCCAGCAATCTTGATTCCAGCTATTGCTTCATCCAGCCTAGCATTTCACATGATGTACTCTGCATATAACTTAAACAAACAGGATGACAGCCTTGATGTACTCCTTTCCCAATTTTGAACCATGTGCAGTTCTAACTGTTGCTTCTTGACCTGCATAGAAATTTCTCAGGAGGCAGGTAAGGTGGTCTGCTATTCCCATGTTTTTAAGAATTTTCCATAGTTTGTTGTAGCCCACATCAAAGGTTTTAGTGTAGTCAATGAAGCAGAAGTAGCTGTTTTTCTGGATTTCTCTTACTTTCTCCATGATCCAGCAAATGTTGGCAATTTGATCTCTGGTTCCTCTGCCTTTTCTAAACCTAGCTTGTACATCTGGAAGTTCTTGGTTTACATACTTTTGAAGCCTAGCTTGAAGAATTTTGAGCATGACCTTTCTAGCATGTGAAATGAGCCTAATTGTACAGTAACTTAAACATTCTTTGACATTGCCCTTCTTTGGGATGAAAACTAATCTTTTCCAGTCCTGTGGCCACTGCTGAGTTTTCCAAATTTGCAGACATATCGAGTGCAGCACTTTCACAGTATCATCTTTGAGGATTTGAAATATCTCAGTTGGAATTCCGTCACTTCCACTAGCTCTGTTCCTATTAATAACAATGGTTCCTAAGGCCCATTTGACTTCATACTCCAGGATGACCGACTCTAGGTAAGTGACCACACCATCATTGTTGTTCGGATTGTTAAGACCTCTTTAGTATAGTGCTGTGTATTCTTTCCATCTCTTCTTAATCTCTTCTGTTTCTGTTAGGGCCTTGATGTTTCTGTCCTTTATTGTGCCCATCCTCACATGAAATCTTCCCTTGATATCCAGTTTTCTTGAAAAGATCTCTAGTCTTTCCCAATCTGTTGTTTTCCATTACGTCTTTGCATTATTTAAGAAGGCCTTCCTATCTCCCCTTGCTAGTCTCTGGAACTCTGCATTCAGTTGGGTATATCTTTCCCTTTCCTTCCTTGCCTTTCTCTTCTCTTTCCTCAGCTATTTGTAAGGCCTCCGCAGACTATCACTTTGCCCTTTTCAGTTCTTTTTCTTGGGGATGGTCTTGATCACTGCCTCCTGAACAGTGTCACGAACCTCCATCTATAGTTCTTCAGGCACTCTGTCTTTCAGATCTAATCCTTGAATCTATTTCTCACTTCCACTATATAATCATAAAGGATTTGATTTAGATCATACCTGAATGGTCTAGTGGTTTTCCCTACTTTCTTCAATTTAAGTCTGAATTTTGCAATAAGGAGCTCATGATCTGAGCCACAGTCAGCTCTCGGTCTTGTTTTTGCTGACTGCATAGAGCTTCTCCACCTTCAGCTGCAAAGAATATAATCAGTCTGATTTTGGTATTAACCATCTGGTTATATCCATGTGTAGAGTTGTCTCTTGGGTTGTTGGAAAAAGGTGTTCGCTACGAGCAGCATATCCTTTTGACAAAACTCTGTTAGCATTTACCCTGCTTCATTTTGTACTCCAGGACCATACTTCCCTGTTATTCTAACATTCTACTTTTGCATTCCCTATGATGAAAAGAACATCTTTTTTGATGTTAGTTCTAGAAGGTGTTGTAGGTCTTCATAGAGTTGGTCAACTTCAGCTTCTTCAGCATCACTGGATGGGACATAGACTTGGATTATTGTGGTATTGAATTGTTTGCCTTGGAAATGAACCAAGATCATTCTGTCGTTTATGAGAGTGCACCCAAGTACTGCATTTCAGACTCTTTTGTTGATTATGAGGGCTACTAGATTTCTTTTAAGGGATCCCTGCCCACAGTAGTAGATGTAATGGTCATCTAAGTTCAGTTCACCCATTCCTGTCCATTTTAGTTTACAGATTCCTAAGATGTTGATGTTGACTCTTGCCATTTCCTATTTGACCACTTCCAATATAACTTGATTTATGGACCTAATATGCCAGGTTCCTATGCATATTTTTCTTTACATTCCCCTTCATGGATCACAGCCTTGTTATGGCAAGGGGCTTGCATAACTCAATGAAGCTATGAGCCATGCTGTGTATGTACACCCAAGATGGGAGAGGTCGTAGTTAAGATTTCTGACAAAATGTGGTCCACTGGAGGAGGAAATGGCAACCCACTCTAGTATTCTTGCCTCGAGAACTCTGTGAATAATATGAAAAGGCAAAAAATATGACACCAGAAGATGAACCCCCCAGGTCAGAAGGTGTCCAATATGCCACTGGAAAAGCGAAGGGCAGTTGACTAATAGCTCCAGAAAGAATGGATCATCTGCACCAAAGCAGAAATGATGCTCAGCTGTGGATGTGTCTGATGGTGAAAGTAAAGTCTGATGCTGTAAGGAACAGTATTATATAGGAACCTGGGATGCTGTGGCAGGTCCCCTGCTAAATGTATGGGACACATGGGGAAACAAATAGCATCCTGACATTTTGGGGACATTAAGATTTCCAATTCAGCATAAATTCAGAGGATTAATCTGATTTTATCAAGTATCTTATTCTCCCCTCATCCAATAATTAGAAAGGTACAGTGCTCAAGGAGAAATAATAGATGAAAAAATAAAGAATATTTCGATGTTGGAAGATTTACAACTTAAAGCATGGAAATTTCAGTATTTTAGGATTTTTTCTCTTTTGAAATTTATTTGGCTGCACTGGGCCTTAGTTGCAGCGTGTGAAATCTGTTTCCTTGGCCAGGGATTGAACTGGTGCCACAGAGCCACCAGGGAAGTCCCAGTGGTTTAGGGTTTTAGCAGTTGATAGGGCTGAGTGCCCAAGAGTGTACCACGCCTAAGCCATACAGATGGCAGTACCAATAAAAGCCCATGTCAGCATTTTCAGTAGTAGGGGTGTGGAGAGGACAAGCGGTAAGGGCAGAGAGAGCGAGGTTTGCTGAGAACCAAATGAAACCATGTGTTCAGAAATTTCATCTGCTGGCCTACTTATAAACAAAATCTTTTGAAAAAAATGAGCAATGCAAAAAGTAAAGTAAAACTCACCTATACTATCACCAGTTCAAAAGCATATATATATATATATATATATATATGTATATGTATGCATAACATGTAAATGTGCATACATACTTGTTTCCCGTGTGTCCCATACATACATGTCTATGAAGTTGCTCTCTCTGAAGACCTACTCCTCCAGCCCCACCCTGGGAATAATCACTATTAGCAGTTTGAAATCTGTCCTTCCTAATTAATGCCTTGTACTTCCTCCTTATCCATAGTGAAGATCCATATTAATTTCCACATACAATCCCCATTTTATCTTTTTACAATAACAGGACCGTTCCTCTGTTTTTGCTTTCCTGCCATTTTCCCTTTTTAAATTTAAGGTAACTTCGGGTCCATGAATGAACTTATCTGTGACTTCTAAGAGAATATCTAAAAGTTCCTCCCATGAGGGTGCAAACAACATTGAGTTATCAGCAAATTGTAGGAAAGACTGGGAAGGTGGTCTTCTGATCAGTCTGAGGGCAACATTCTTCAGTATGTGAAGCCTGGGAGTAAAAGAAAAGTATCTTGACTGAAATACTACCATGACTCTACAGAAAAAGTTATGCATCTGCTTTTAATTGCTCTCAGTGCTGCATAATTCTCCTTAGTTACTCTGTGAACTTGTAAGAACCCACCCACGGGGAAAGTCAGATCTGACACATTATGAGAATTATTTTGAGGATTACAAGTCTTCGTGTCCCAAATACAAAGTGCTTCCAAGATAATTTGTAAAATGTTGAATTTAAGTATCTCAACAAAGGAAAAAAAAAAATCTTAAGCACACAAGACTAGAATCTTCAAAGTAATCATTATCCTGTGCACATACCAGAAGGTACTTAAAATAATATAAACAGTAGTATAAATACCTATACTATTATCTTTTGAACTGAAGCATGTGCTGTTAGCCTTTGTGCTGAATTAATTATGTGAGAGTGAAGTTCAAAATAAGAGTATAGTAACGGTATGATTAATGGCCTAAGTTGCTTAAGTGGTTATCTCAAACCTCCACTTCATTTGTTTGTAGAGCGCTTCTGAAGAGCTCATCCGTTGCGTAGACCATGCAGAACACGTACCTGTCCGTGTTGGGTCGATGCTGGCCTGGTGAAGCGCCGTTGCTGAGTGCAGCTGCAAAGCCATCGTTCGGAGGCCGCTGGGGTCACCAGAGCGGTTCACCTGGGCACTGGATGTGCTCTCATTTCCCTCTCTCTGGTTGCCGCTCTGGCCCATTTTCTGGGATGACCACTGTGTCTGTGTGGCTTCGGATTTTTCCCTGCTTGTATACACAGTTGGCTGAATTAAGGCCCAAATTGACTGTCGCTTCTCTATGGAAAAAGTCCCCTGTGTGACCCTCTGTTCAGAGCTTGGGCTGTTGTCTTGCCCTTCTGAGGTTCTGGTAGGTAGGAACCCAACTTCCTGACCGCGGCCTAAGAAGAGAAGGTGCTGTCATTCTAAGTTGTCATAACACGTCTCTTAGCCCTTAATAATGGTCTTGCTCAGGACTGTTCATTTTAATTTTTTCATCTCCTGTGTTCCTCTGAGATGAAAATCATGGGGCCAAGTGTCTTTGAAGACTTCTACTTGGGATCATAGCAAGATGCCATCTTATTTTAAAGAGAGAAAAAAGCTTTTCAAATATTTGAGTGGACAGGTTGGCATATTAACGCTAATACTGAAAACATAGAATAGAATCAATCTTCATTTTAATTCCTCTCTTTCCAGTAAATACCTGCTTAATATAAATTGGTCCTTCAAAAAATTCCCCATTCATACAGGATATGAAATGCATAATGTGAGGATAGGACGTGTGTGGCTCCTGTTACTCCTGACTGTGACAGTACTCCGTGTCACACTTTAATTACTGTAAACATCTGAAATAAATGTGCCCTAGCTTGTGAAATCATTTTAATTGCTTTCTAAAGTGTTTCTGTTCCATCCATAATTATATTTTAATGTCACATTTTGCTAAATACTGTTGATTATGTGGAGCTCTGATGAGTGTGTATATGTAATAAGGAGAGAGACTTTAGATTCAGGAGGGTTAAAAAAACAAGCTTGCTTAATTCTGAATTTCCAGTTCTTTGATGATTTGATTGTAAACAGGATAATTTTTTAAACTGTGTTTACAAAACGCGGTGCATGACTTGAGCCGCAGTTGCTATTCTCATGTCAGTTACTTTTATTTTATTCTGTACTTTTCCATCTTGATGTTCTCATTGTTGTATTCTTTTAATCTCTGTCCTTAGAGCTTTTTCACACCTCAGCTGTGGCTCCCATCTCCCCCTCCCCTGTTTTTTAAGGTCAGTATTTATTGGAAACTTTGGGCCAGGTGCTAAATGTTAAGTGTTTTCCAGACATTGCTTTAACTACATAATTATAAGAACTCTGTGATGAAGGTATTAGTATCCATGTTTTATAAATATGCAAACTCAAGTCCAGAACTGTTAGATAACTGCAAGGTTACCGTGCTGGTTGGTGATGAGAATTGAATCCAGGTCTTACTTCCAAAGCCTGCACTTGACTTGCTACCCTGTACATGCTTCCCTGAGCCAACTTGGGGTTTTCTTTAAAGTGTGGGTGACAATATTAGTCTCTCAGGGTAATTCAGAGGCATGAGTGAGAAAAGAACAGCCCAGTACCCTGTGGGTGAGTGCCATGGCACTACTTGAACAGCATGGGTAGTAAGCTGCCCCCTTCTTGGGGGGCAGTTATTGTGGGTAGCAGTATCTCCCACTGGTGCACTTCATCCTGCCACCCACCATGCTCCCCAGCTGTGGTCGTGTGCGCACCGAGGAAGTGCAGGTAATTTGGAAGTGCCTAATTATACAGGAAGGCGGTGATAAGGAAAGGTGCGCCCTTGAGAGCCTTATACTTCATGCCATTTATCATCTGAGAGATGGCACCATCCCTAAGGCCATGCAGGGCAGGCGGTTGGCTGTTAAGCTGTGTACCAAAGAGCCCGGCATGGAGATTGGGCATTGTATGGTCTTCTAGGCACCTGCCCATCACGTTTTAGGCAGTTTTACGCCAGCCCTCTGCTGGAACCACTGGCTGATCACACCTGGTAATCCGGAAGCCTCCTCCCTTCCACCTGCAGTGTGGTTCTCAGGAGCCCTATTGGTGGTAGAGGACCAATGTTGTCAGTGTGTGTGTGTGTGTGTGTGTGATTTAAAATTTATTACAAACAAGCACTCATAAAATGCAATCAAAATAGATTACTAGAAAAATTACTTTTTATAAAAGACATAAAACCCAAGCTGAAATATTCCATCAGAAGATTCAACAGCAGTAAAATTACATTTCCAAAAATATCAAGGCAATCCAAATTGCTCTAAGTTTCTAAGCAGTTATTCTCAATGTTCGTTATCTCATTGCTGCTGGAGAACAGTTTCCAGGCTAGTACCAGCCTGCAGAGGACACTTTGAAAAGCTGGCCCAGCGCTCACCCTGACGGAGGCTGGCAGCGTGTTTGTGGGTGCAGGTCCTCTTGCCAAGGCCTGGAGGGGCGCCCACTGCCGTCAACTTGCATGTGGAATGCTTGGGCATGGAGGAATGCCAGTCCCTTGCTGTCGTCTATCAGAGCTCTGCCCTTGAGACTCGGTCCCTGCCTCGGCTCCGTGCTGGTTTCCCAGAGTCCTAGAACTCAGCCCAGAATCCTGACTGATGTGCTGTGACACGGAGAGGGTCCTGCCAGCATTCTCCCTCCAGACCTCCATTCTTCTGTCTGGACATATGGTCGTTGGCAGGAGTCCGAGATCACTTATCAGTTTCTTACTGCTACTGTAACAAATAACTACTCATTGAGTGGTTTAAAACAACAGAACTTTATTCTCTCCCCTGGTGGCTCAGATGGTAAAGAATCTCCCTGCAATGCAGAAGACCTGGGTTCAATGCCTGAGTTTTGGGAAGATCCCCTGTAGAAGGGAATGGCAACCCACTCCAGTGATCTTGCCTGGAGAATCCCGTGGACAGAGGAGCCTGGCGGGCTACAGTGTGTGGGGCTGCCAAGTCAGACACATCTGAGTGACTAAGACTTTTACTTTTATTCTTTTAGTGTTCTAAAAGCCAGAAGTCTGAAATGAGTCTTATGGAGGAAAATCTAGGCCTTAACAAAGCTGGTTTCTTGGTGAAGCTGTAGGGGAGAGTTCAATCTTGACTTTTCCAGCGTCTGTTGACTACCAGCATTCTTTGGCTTGTGGCCACATTAATCTCTGCTTTCATGTCACATTGCCTTTCTCCATGGTCATATCTCCATTACAAAAACACTTGTATTTACAATTATGGCCCATTCTGATATCCAAAATAATCTCTCCATCTCTAGATCCTTAACGTAGTCACATTTGTAAAGACCCATTTGCCATGTAAGTACCACAAGTTTTGGGGAAGAGGAGGTGAACCTCTTTGGAGGACAGTATTCAGCCTACTATCTCCAGATTTGGGGATTTTCGTCATTATCATCTGATGCACTGTAGGTTTTGCTTCTGTTATGTACCCTCTTCACACACACACACACACACACACACACACACACACACACTCTGGGCCATCTGCCAGGTGGAGTCATTTGTTGGGTCTGAGGTTGTCGGAATCTAGGGGCACTGGTGTGGCAGCTAATGCAATTTAGACACTCTGTAAAGACTTTGTAGATTAGCCATCTAATACTCAAAATCACCCAAGAGGTACTGTGGCTTCCAAATTGGAGATGCAGAAATGGCATGTTCAGGAGCTTTGATAGTTGCCCAAGGCCCCCTGGCAGGTGGGTGTCCAGCTGCACGCAGCCCCAGGCAGCCTGGCTCCATGCTGTAGGTCTCACCTCCACGCCAGGCTGCCCTTGGACAGAGGCAGACCCTGAGATGTGAACTACAAGCACGTCTCCTACCCCCGAGCCCCAGTCATAGGCCAGAGCTAGTGCCCCTCTGGGATATCCTGTGGGATGCACCTTCCCAAGATGCGGCGACCAGGAAGAACACGTCCACTCTCCCCCAGAAGAGCTCCTGAGCCAAAGAGAGTGACTGTGAGAAGAGCCCCTGCTTCCGCAGGCAGCCTTTGGACAGGAGTAAGCTAGCCATCAGCTAGTGCTGTCCTGTCACGAAGTGTCGTTAAGCGTTCCCGGCTAGAAGTCAGGCAGGAGAGGGCACCAGAGGGCGTTCTCACATGCCGTGCTCCTGGGGGCCTGCCTTGCCTTCTGGCAGCCCTGGGACCCTCTGGGGCCTTCTGCTTCCATTTGGAGGCGGTGCTGGCAACCCTGGCTCGTACCGCAGCAACTGGGGTTTTGGGAAAGGCTGTTAGGCTGTGAGTCATCCTCCCTGACAGCACATCCTGAGTTCTGGTGGAGCAGTGTACAGCCGACTTAGGAAAAGTTAGAAATCGAGAGCCCTGCCTGGTAGCCAGAGACAGAAGCCAGATGTGGCAGAGAGCCAAGCTCCCCTCAGATGGCTTCCCAGGTCAGCCTGCCCTGAATCCCCAGTCAGTGGAACCAGAGAACGCCAAGCAAAGGGCTGTGTCACAAGAACTAGGACCTTAGCAAGGTCTCAGTGAGGGCTCCTTTGTGAGAGGTGCATGCCCCAGAGCTGTCCACCCGGGCCTGCCGCACCAGGAATCCACAGGTGAACCCTGCTGTCTCCAGACTAGGAGTTGATGAAATATCATGGAATTTAGGTGTTTTCATATCAGTGTGGATAGATTATTGATGAGAATACAAATTGTGTAGTTTCTACCTTATGTAAGTAAGAGCTGAGGTGGTTTATTATTTTTTAATTTATTTTTTGAATTGAAGGATAATTGCTTTACAGATTTTTGTTGTTTTCTGTCACACCTCAGCATGGATTAGTTTTACTAATTTCTTTATTCATTTTTGGCTGCGCTGGATCTCTGTTGCAGCTTGCTGCCCGCAGGCTCTCTGGTTGCAGCGAGCAGGGGCCACACTCCGGGTGGGGTGTGCTGGCCGCTCACTGCGGTGGCTCCTCTGGTGGAGCCCAAGCTCTAGGTGTGCAGGCTTAGCTGCCTTCAGCATGTGGACTCTTCTTGGAACAGGAATCGAACCCATGTCCACTGCGTTGGCAGGTGGACTCCCAGCCACTGGACCACCAGGGAAGTCCTGAAAGAGTTTATTTTTTAATAGAGCTTATTTTTAGAGCAGTTTAGATTCATAGCAAAACTAAGTAGAAAGTACAGAGGGTTTCCATATACTGCACCCCCCCCACATCCCCACACATGCACAGCCGCCCTCCATCAGCCTCCTCCGCCAGAGTGGTATGTTTGTTGAACGCTGAGGAACCTGTATTGATACATCATTGTCACCGAAGTCCACAGTTGACGTGAGGGTTCAGCCTTGGTGGAGTACAGTCTGTGGATTTAGACAAGCCATCATGCCTTATATCCACCCTTATAATATCACGTGTTGCCCTAAAAATCCTCTTCTCTACCTACTCATTCTCCTTCACTGACCCCCGGTAACCGCTGACCTTACTATCTCTATTGTTTCATCTTTTCCATAGTCACGTAGTTGGGAATGTATAGTATGGAGTCTTTTCAGATTTGCTCCCTTCACATACTGATATGCATGTACGGTTCTGCCTTGTATGCTCATGGCTTGAGAGTTCGTGTCTTTTTTTTTTTAAGCACTGAATAATGTTTCATTGTTTAGATGTACCACAGTTTATTCACGCCTTAACCTACCGAAGGACATCTTGGTTGCCTTCAAGTTTTGGTAATTATGAGCAAAGCTGTTCTAAAGGTTCAGGTACATACTTTTCTGTAAATGTACGACTCCTTTGTTGTTACTTAGTTGCTAAGTCGCATCTGACTCTTTGTGACCCCATGGACTGTAACCCGCCAGGCTTTTCTGTCCATGGGATATCCCAGGCAAGAATACTGGAGTGGGCTGCCATTTCCTTCTTCAGGGGATCTTCCTGACCCAGGGACCGAACCTGCATTGGCAGGGGTGGGGGTTCTTTACCACTGAACCGCTAGAGAAACCCCTTTCAACTCCTTTAGGTAAGGGTAAAAGCCCTGATTGCTATGGAAGTCTCATTAGCTTTGAAGAAACCACCAAACTGTCTTTCACAGTGGCTATTATCATTTTGCATTCTCACCAGCAGTGACAGTTCATGTTGCTCCACAGCCTGATCAGCATTTCACATTGATCGTATTTTGTATCTTCAGCATTCTAATGGATGTGTGTATGTCATTGTTTCAATTAGCAATTTCCTAATGGCATATGATGTAGGGTGTGTTTTCATGGACTTATTTGCCATCTATATATCTACTTTGGTGAGATGTCTGCTAAAGTCTTTTGCCCACTTTTAATCAGGTTGTTTTTTATATTATTGAGTTTTTTTTTTGAGTATAGAAATTTATTTATTTATTTATTTATTTATTTTTATGTAATTAGATTTTTTTTATTAGTTTTGCCAAACAATGACATGATATCACCATGGGTTTACATATGCTCCCCCTCCAGAACCCCCCTCCCTCCTCCCTCCCCCCAGGAAATCTCGTTGCACCAGCCCCGAGCATCAATCCTGGGCTGGCGATTGATTACACATATGATAATTAACATAAAAATGGCTAACAAACACATGAAGAGATGCTCAACATCACTCATTATCAGAGAAATGC
Source organism: Antilocapra americana (assembly GCA_007570785.1). NCBI lineage: Eukaryota > Metazoa > Chordata > Mammalia > Artiodactyla > Antilocapridae > Antilocapra > Antilocapra americana. Next base: position 13,576,360 of record ML661891.1, on the reverse strand, counting down.
AAATCAAAACCACAATGAGATATCACTTTACACCTCTCAGAATGGCTGCAATCCAAAAATCTACAAGTAATAAATGCTGGAGAGGATGTGGAGAAAAGGGAACTCTCTTACACTGTTGGTGGGATTGCAAACTAGTACAGCCACTATGGAAAACAGTGTGGAGGTTCCTTAAAAAACTGCAAATAGACCTGCCATATGACCCAGCAATCCCACTGCTGGGCATATACACTGAGGAAACCAGAATTGAAAGAGCCACGTGTACCCCAATGTATATTATTGAGTTTTAAGGGTTCTTTTTATATTTTGATTAACAGTTCTTTATCAAACATGTCTTTTGCAGGTATTTTCTCCCAGGCTTCTCTTCTCATTCTCTTGATACAGTCTTTTGCAGAGTAGATGTTTTTCATCTCACTGAAACCCAGCATATCAATTACTCCTTTCATGGGTTGTGACTTTGGTGTTCCATCTAAAAAGTCATCTAACGTATTTTATCTTCTAGGAGTTTTGTAGTTTTGCATTTTACATAGGTCTAGGTTTCATTTTTATAAACTTTTAAATTCAAGAACAGTATCCAAACAGAGTTTGAAAATCATAAGTATACCATGTGATGAATTATCACAGAGTAGACATTTTTGTAACTATCACACAGGTTAAGAAATAGAACCAGTACCCCTAGAAACCCTTCTTTAACATTACTCTCTTACTATTTTGACTTATAAAATCATGCAGCAGTGTTTTTGCTCATTTTTGAATCTTATGTAAATGAAATCATAAAGCATATGTTATTTTATGTCTGTTTTCTTTTGCTTAATATTGTATTTCAGAGATGAATTCATGTTGTATTTTGCTGTGTTTAATGCATTTTCATTGCTGCATAGTATTCAATTGCATGATTATACCACTATTAAGTTTATTGATAATGAACATTTGAGATGTTACTGTTTATGACTATTATAAATAATGCTACTATGAACTTTCTTGTACATTTCTTTTGATTCACATCTGGGCACATTCCTGTTGGGTATTTACCTGTGAATAGATAAGTAATGTCACCATATTTCCAATTTGTGCCTAACTATCACAGTATATGCCTAGTCTTCCAGTGAAAGTCACTCAGTCATGTCCAACTCTTTGCAACCTCATGGACTATACCATCCATTGAATTCTCCAGACCAGAATACTGGAGTAGGTATCTGGTCCCTTCTCCAAGTCTTCCAGAGTAATAACTAATTATGTTCTCTTTCCTTCTAAGAATCATCCCAGTTTGGGCAATAAAAATATATATCTTTTGATGAGTAGAAGTTTAATGTAGTCTAAGAAATCTTTCCCTACCCCAAGGTCATGAAGATAGTCTCCTACATTATCTTTTAAAACCCTTGCTGTTTTATCTTTTATATTTATTCTTTATGTTAACCCAGATGAAGTAACCTTTCACATTTACTATATCTGATACTTTCTGTTTACTCAACAGTCATGTTTCCTTCCGTTATCATTTCTTTAATCCTGAAATAGTTATGTGAGCATTTCTAAGACTGCAGGTCTGTGGGCAATGAATTGTCTTAATTTTCCTTTGTTCAGAAGTGTCTTAATTTTGACATTGTTGCTCCTCTGTCCACAGTTTCTCCTGAAAATGCAGTAGACTTTTGAGTCATTGTCCCACTGTGTGTACTGTGTTGTTTTTCTCTGGCTACTTTCTTCTTAGGGTTTCAGCAGATTGTTTATACACAGGAACTTTCTTCATCTCTATCTGATTTATGATTTTGACTTCTTGAACTTGTAAACTTTCGACTTTCAACAAATTTGGAAATTTTTTATTGTATTTTTTTCCAAATATTTTAATCTCCTATTCTTTATCTCCTTTCTCTACCTGGGACTCTAATTGTCAATATGTTAGACCTTTCTGATATTGCCCATAGACTCCTAGGTCCCTTTTTATTATTTTCAACCTTTTTCTCTTTTATTCAGATTGGGTTACTTATATTGACGTACTTTCATGTTCATGGACTTTCTTCTGAAATCTCTCTTCTGATATTAATCCCATCCAGTGAATATTTCTGATATTCTATTTTTCATTTCTAATATTTTCACTTGTTCTTTTTTAACCGTTTTTATTTTGGGCTGAGATTTCTTCTCTTTTCATTTGTTATGCATGTATTTTCTTTACCTCATCAAGTATAGTTATAATAGCCGCTTTAAAGTCTTGCCTGATAATTTCAATATCTGGGTTATCTCTGGGTTGCCATTGTTTATATCATGGACATTGAGAATGGTATGTTGAGGAGACTCTGAATTCTGTTTTAATCTGAAGGATGTTGATTTTTTTGGTTTATTTTTGCAGGCAGTTTAATTTGATTAGACTCAAAGTGTAAACACTCTGCCCTTGAAGGTGTATAAAAGCTCAAATCTCAATAAGCTTTTTTATGTTTAGCTGGACTCCTTGGACTTGCCCCTGTTCTTTTGTGATTCAAGAGTCAGCCAGAGCTTTGGGAAGAGTTCAGAATCCCCCTTTTCTGGTTCCCTCTTGCTGAAATTCTCCTCTCGCTGCCTAGCAACACTCACTGCCTCAAGCTCCATCTTCTGGTTCCTTAGACAAGATTGGTGATCAGCTCTTTGTCAGAGTTTTATCCTGTTGTTATTTCCCGACTAATTTTATTCTCCTGTTGTCATGTATTTTAACACTCTATATTTTTAAATTCAAGAATACATTGTCATTGTTATCTAAACACAAAATTGATTTGGACTTACATATCTTTATTTTTTCCCATCTGTGAGCTTGCATCTGAGATCATTTGTCTTTGAATGACTAAAGGTCTCCTATTAGTATTTCCTCTACTGAAAAATTCCCTCAGTTTTTGTTTGTCTGAAACATCTATTTTATTATTATTTTTGTAGAATTATAGGTTTTCATGTATTTTATCTCAGCACTTTGGAGATAACGTTTCATTGTATTCCACCTCGCATTATTTCTTTTGAGAAGTTTGCCGTCAGTCTTGACTATTGCTCTGCTAAAGCAATGTGCCTTTTTCCTTGGCTGTTTTTAAACATTTTCACTTTGCATTTTGCTTTCAGCAATCCTTTTATAGTGTGAGTACAAGTGATTTTCTTTGTATATTTTCTTTTTAGGGTTCATAGTGCTTCCTGAATTTGTGACTTGATTCACTTCTTCACTATTGAAAAATTATCAGCCATTTCCTCTTCAAATATCATTTCTGCCCCATTCTCTTTCCAGCCATACTGGGATTGAAATTACCTATACGTGACACCTTTCCTCTGTGTTTCAGGTGGCTCATATACTCCACACATTTTTCCATCCTTTTGTCGCTCTGTACCTTAACCTGGATCTTTTCTTCTGACATTTATTTCAGTTCTTTCTCCATTGTGTCTCGTATTCTTATAAACCCACCCATTTGTGACTATTTTTAATTATTATATTTTTTAGTACATTAGTGAAAAATTAAGTTTTCCATTTAATTCTTTTTTTTAAATAATTTTTAGTTCTTTATCAAAATTTTGCATCTTGTCTTTTTATTCTTTGAACATATTAATCATGGTTATCTAAAAGTCTGTGTATGATAACTCCATTATCTGGATTTTCTTTTCTCCCTGTAGTCAATCTTATTTTCATTGTAACCCAGTTATTTTTTATTGTATGTTGCGCATTATATTTGAGCAGTTTTAGAGATAAATTGAGACTCTAGATGATGGCATATTCCTTCAGATAGAATATTCTTTTGCTTTTAGTTTGCAACTGGACAAGGGAGAGGTGATAATACTTCAGTCAGTGACAGAGATGATTTAAAGAAAGATTTCATTCCATGTGAAGGCTATTCTGTTTCCAGGTCAATCCTATTTTTGTAGGTTGTAGCTCACTAAAACGTCATCGGTTGCTGCTCAGCTGAAAACCTAAGGTATTTACCAAGATGCTTCCTCCCTGGTGTGCCCCAAGCTTCCAATTTTGTCCTTCCACTTCTGTGAGATGTATCGAAGCTCTGCTCAGCTTGTCATCGGCTACTTTTGAACTGTCAATGGCCTTGAGAGGACGTGGGCACCAAAAGCCACATTCTTGGTTCTCCCTTTTCTTTCTCTCCCATATCTTGACCTGACAAATTCTCATTGCCTTGTGATCACACTAATACTTCCTAATGGATGGTTTTTAAAAATATTCTTCCCAAATTTTCTAATTATTCTTATAAAAGGGTTGATTCAAAAAAGAAAAAACTGTGGTTCACAGAGGATAAAATAAGTTGCTCAGGGACATACAGGCCCTGGGAGTGAGACTGTCCTTGAAATATTTTTAAATAGGAGACACAAGACCAAAGAAATCTGAGGTTTCAAGCAACCTACATCTCCAACCATTATCAATAGAGTATGTCTGTGGAGAAGTATTAGAAGCTACGAGTTTACCTCTCATTTTACAAAACTGCTTACCCAGAATAATAGTGTGTCTGTCCTTAATCACACAGATTGTTAATGTATAAGTTGGGACAGAACATAGATCTTTGATCTTCAGTCAGTTTTCTCCTACTGCACCTTGATGCCTTCTATTATTTTGTATTATTACTCAAGGACCCAGACCTCTGTCTGCTTTAGTAAGACATCATAGTAGTCCAGGAAGATCCTTCTAGTTTATGGAAGTTGTCCTTGATTTACCTAACCATATACAAGAGTCTAGAGAAGGAAATGGCAACTCACTCCAGTAATCTTGCCTGGGAAATCCCATGGACAGAGGGGTCTGGTGGGCTACAGTCCATGGGGTTGCCGAAAAGTTGGACACAAGTTAGCAACTAAACACCAGCAGCATACAAGAGTGATCCCTTACCCACTTCCTCCTACTCTCCCTCACTGCTTTAGTTTCTCACATTGCCACTTTTATCTCGTCTTTGACTAACAGGTAAGTCCACAATGAAAGACACATCTTCTAATAGAGTGGCTACAGAGACTGCTTAATTAGTTTCGTCTTCTCTCATGGCTGAATATATTATGTTAGATTCTGAAGGAGGCTTTGGAGAATAAGATATAGAGGAAAATGATAAAAATGAGGCATTTGAGGAATTTGTAAACTCATGATTAGCCTCTTTATTTAAAAATAGCTCATAATTTCAGAATTTCTAACAAAGGCTTTTAACTTTTATGGCTTAGCTGCCATTCTCTCAAGCACATGGTATATACGTATAGGTCCTTATGTTAAATTATAAGCAGAATTGTGAGGTAGGGAATAGGAGATAGAGTTAACCACAAGTTAATGTATTCCAACATCTTCTCTTTAAAAGGCTTGCAAATGTGGTGTTCTATGCTTCTGTTTTTGACAGGAGAGCATTTTGGTGGTTACCGTGAAACAGTGGGGGCAGGGTGGAAGTATCATTAGCCTGGCAGCTTGAAAACTTTGATTTTATTCCACTGTGACATCTTATTTGAGTACAACCTTGAATATAGCAGAGCCCTGAAAGGGTTAAAGAAGATGACCCCTTGGAAGCATTCCAGTTCCCAGATTGTTGGAAATCATCCTTCACCATGAGGTCAATGCCTTGAAGACTTTATTGTAATAATGAATGTGAAAATGTAAAGCAGTTCTTGGTTTTCTGTGATGGGGGGGAGGGGAGGAAGGAGGGAGGCGAGAAAAGTGGTAAAGTTACCTGATACAGAAGTGGACATTTATGTTTTCATGTAAGTATGTCAGATATTTTAGGACTACATTTTGATGCAAGCTATAGGAAGAGCTTATGTTATGATGATCCAGCTTAATAAGTTAGATTACAAATGTTTGGTTTCTGGCTTACTGTGGGGATTAGTAAGGATTTTTCCAAAAGAATGAATAAGAGATCAGCATAATAATATGTATCATTTATCAACTGACTGATGTGCCAAGCCCTGGAGGTACATCCATGAATAATGCAGAGCCAGCATCTGCCCTCTCCAAGGGGCATGTCTTATTACCCCTTAGTTACACATGGGGAAAAGGAATTCCAGATTTGGTTTTACATTCAAAACTGAATCAACATTGGCAGCTTTTGTTCTCCAGCAGCCTGCATTTTGTGCCAAGGAGCAGAGTAATCTTCCATTTACCAAGGGCTTTTTCAGCTTTTTAATGATGCATTAAATTAAACACCCACTCACCAAATATCTGTGAGTCTTGGTTGTAGCAGATGGGTTTGGATGTTGGGTGCTGGATGCATCCTGTTACAACTGATCATTTACTGTTTCTCTGACTGGTTGGATGGAGTTGCCATTTGTCTCCTAGGGTCCTCTTGCCCCCAACAGTTTGTGGTGATGGTGACAAAATAGTTACGTGATAAATAAAGGCATACCTCTGAGATATTGTGGATTCCTGTCCAGATCACTGCCATAAAGCAAATACTGCAATAATGGGAATCACTCGAATTTGTTTTTTTCCCAGTGCCTATTAAAGTTATGATTAAATGAATTCTTTTTAATGGCTGAGTAATATTCCATTGTGTATGTGTACCACAGCTTTCTTATCTATTTGTCTGCTGGTGGACATCTAGGTTGCTTCCATATCCTGGCTATTGTAAACAATGTGGCGATGAACATTGGGGTATGTGTCTCTTTCTTTTCTTTTTTTTAAATTTTCTTTATTGTGTTGGTTTTGCCATACATTGACATGAATCCGCCATGGGTATACATATGCTCCCCCTCCAGAACCCCCCTCCCACCTCCCTCCTGATTCCCTCCCCCTGGGTCATCCCGGTGCACCAGCCCCTGGGCTGGCGATTGATTTCACATATGATAATTAATATGTTTCAATGCCATTCTCCCATATCATCCCACCCTTACCCTCATCCACAGAGTCCACGAGTCTGTTCTATACATCTGCATTCCTTTTGCTGTCTCGCATGCAGGGTTCTCGTTACCATCTTTCTAAATTCCATATATATGTGTTAGTATACTGTATTTTTGTTTTTCCTTCTGGCTTACTTCACTCTGGATAATAGGCTCCAGTTCCGTCCACCTGAGTAGAACTGATTCAAATGAATTTTTTTTTAATGCTGAGTAATATTATAATAGTATAATAACCTTGATGGGCATCTAGGTTGCTTCCATGTCCTGGCTATTGTAAACAATGTGGCGATGAACATTGGGGTACACGTGTCTCTTTCAATTCTGGTTTCCTCGGTGTGTATGCCCGGCAGTGGGATTGCTGGGTCATATGGCAGTTCTATTTTCAGTTTTTTAAGGAATCTCCACACTGTTCTCCATAGTGGCTGTACTAGTTTGCATTCCCACCAACAGTATAAGAGGGTTCCCTTTTCTCCACATCCTCTCCAGCATTTATTGCTTGTAGATTTTTGGATGGCAGCCATTCTGACTGGTGTAAAGTGATACCTCATTGTGGTTTTGATTTGCATTTCTCTGATAATGAGTGATGTTGAGCATCTTTTCATGTGTTTGTTAGCCATTTTGATGTCTTCTTTGGAGAAATGTCTGTTAAGTTCTTTGGCCCACTTTTTGATTGGGTCATTTATTTTTCTAGAATGGAGCTGCAGGAGTTGCTTGTATATTTTTGAGATTAATTGTTTGTCCATTGCTTCATTGGCTATTATTTTCTCCCATTCTGAAGGCTGCCTTTTCACCTTGCTTATAGTTTCCTTTGTTGTGCAGAAGCTTTTAATTTTAATTAGGTCCCATTTGTTTATTCATGCTTTTATTTCCAATATTCTGGGAGGTGGGTCATAGAGGATCCCGCTTTGGTTTATGTCAGAGAGTGTTTTGCCTATGTTTTCCTCTAGGAGTTTTATAGTTCCTGGTCTTATGTTTAGATCTTTGATCCATTTTGAGTTTATTTTTGTGTATGGTATTAGAAAGTGTTCTGGTTTCATTCTTTTACAAGTGGCTGTCCAGTTTTCCCAGCACCACTTGTTAAAGAGGCTGTCTTTTCTCCATTGTATATTCTTGCCTCCTTTGTCAAAGATAAGGTGTCCATAGGTGTGTGGATTTATCTCTGGGCTTTCTATTTTGTTCCATTGATCTATATTTCTGTCTTTGTGCCAGTACCATACTGTCTTGATGACTGTGAAACATGTTAATTATCATATGTGAAATCAATCGTCAGCCCAGGTTTGATGCTCAGGGCTGGTGCACCGGGATAACCCAGAGAGAGGGAATTGGGAGGGAGGTGGGAGGGGAGTTCTGGAAGGGGAACATAAGTATACCCATGGCAGATTCATGTCAGTGTATGGCAAAACCAACACGATAATGTAAAAAAATTAAAAAAAAAAGTTATGATTAGTCTGTTAAGTGTGCAATAGCATTATTACTTTAAAAACAAAGTGCATAACTTATTTAAAAATACTTTATTGCTAAAAGAAAAGTTCTAATTATCCAACAGCGCACAGGGTTGGCACAAACCTTCAATTCGTATAAAAAGGAAACAAATCAGTATCTGAGAAGCACAGTGACATGAAATGCAATAACATGAAGTATGTCTGTATAGTGGTAGATATATAAACAGAAGAAAGGGAACAGCAATGTAAAGAGTCTTAGATACATTCCAAGGTTCTACTCATTTAAGGTACCCACACCCAGGAAGGTGCTAGTGGCAAAGAAACCACTTGCTAATGCAGGAGACATAAGAGACACGGGTTCAGTCCCTGGGTTGGAAGATCCCTTAGAGGAGGGCACGGCAACCCACTCCAGTGTTCTTGCCTGGAGAATCCCCCTGGACAGAGGAGCCTGGCGGGCTACAGTACACGCGGTCTCAAGAGTTGGACATGACTTAGCGACTATCCCACCACCAGGATATTCACAGTAATTAATATATTGATTGGTTTAGAGGCGATGACACTTTTTAATAGTGACTTCCCATCCAGGAAGGCATTTATTTATTTCCTTTATTCCATTTATTCCAGTCTTCAATGACGCTGAGGTAGTCTGGCATGTGATATGTGAAACAGGTTCTGAAGTCAAGGAGTTCAAGTTCAAATCCAAACTGAGCCATGTATTAACTTGCATAGTAATGAGCAATTGTTTTCCCCAGTGACTGTAATATCTTGAGTGGTCAGCAGTTGTTGAAGAAATGTTTCTTTCGACAGCCAGGGAGAATTAAACATGAGAGAGAGGGAGATGGGGAGGAAGTGAGAAGAGAGAGAGAGAGAACTGCCTTTTCTCAGCATTCTTAGCAAAATCCTATGGTAGAACTCTGATTGAGCCAGACTGTCACTTGACTACCTCTAACCAGGTACCGAAGCCAAGGAAGTCAAATGCTTAGCCATATTCATATGAATTCACATTTTTTTTTTTTAGAACTACTTAGCTCCCTAAACAGGAGTCAGTGGCCCCTGGAAAGAAAGAAGGAGGGGGAGGAAGTGGATGTTGGAGAGGCTGTCAAAAGAAACTTTAAAAAGGAATGTTCGACTTGATCAAAATGCCACCTAGGCATCTCTTGAGATGACCATGTATTGATTTTATCTTATTGATGATGTTAGGTTACAGAAATAGATACTCTAATACTAAGGGGGCTTCCCAGGTGACACTAGTGGTAAAGAACCTGCCTGCAGGAGATGGAAGTTTGATCTCTGGGCTGGAAAGATCCCCTAGGAGGGCAGGAGTATGGCAACCCATTCCAGTATTCTTTTCTAGAGAATCTCATGGACAGAGGAGCCTGATGGGCTACAGTCCATAGGATCGCAGAGTCAGACACGACTGAAGCGACTGAGCACAGCACAGTATTAAGGCAGGAGAACAAAACCTGCTTAGCTAGGCCCTGTGGAAGTACCAGAGGTTCTGGGAGAACCAGCCAGTTTTCCTTTTGCTTCTCCTTTTCCTTCTTTGGCACTGCTGTGGGCGTTTCTGTCTCTCCTCGGCCCTCTGATACTGGTGTCTTCAGAGTTCTGTCTCTGGTCTCCTGCTCTGAGTGGTCTCATGGAAGCTCTCCTCTCAGCTTCCTGCTCACTGCATGGCCCAGAGACAGCTCCAGCTCCCCATGCCCAGCACATAACTCAGCCCTCAAAGCCTGCTTGGCGTCTTGTGTTCTTGACAGCTCCAATCAGTCACTCTCACCAGAGTCTCTTGACCCTCCCTTACACACACGGGTCTCAGTTGATTTTACAATCTGTATTAGCCTTGCATCCGTCCCCTTCTACCCCCTACACTGCCCCTGGTGCAGGCACCCTTCCCCTCTTATCTACACGAGTCCGTCTCAAACTTTAGTGAGCATCACAGTCACCTGGAGAGACTCAGCAGGTCTGGAGTGGCCTGAGGGGGTCCATTTCTAGTAAGTCCAGGTGAGGCTGTGCTGGTGGTTCAGGAACCACACTTTGAGAAACACAGGGCTGGATCATTGCAGCAGCTGCTTTCTGGCTTCCGGTCTTGATGCCCTTACTCTATCCACACTTCAGCCAGAAAAAAACTAGTGTTAACTGCTCAGTCATGTCCACCAGCTCTTTGTGAGCCCATGGACTATAGCCCAGCAGGCTTCTCTCTCCATGCAGTTCTCCGGGCCAGAGTATACTGGCGTGGGTAGCCATTCCCTTTTCCAGCAGATCTCCCCAACCCAGGGATGGAACCTGGGTCTCCTGCAGGCAGATTCTTTACCATCTGAGCTACCAGGGAAGCAGCTATATACTAATCCAACAGTGCTACCCAAAGGGGTAGTAAGTCCATGGCCCGTCCGTGAGCTGACTCCTTCCTCCCTGGTCAGACTCACCATCCCCACCCACAGACCCACCCTGCCTGTGGTTGCCCACGGGAGCTCCATCTTTGTTCCTTTTGGTCCTCCATAGGCCTGAAATGCCCCTTCCAAGGTTTTCACCTGTCTCATCCTCACGCCACCTTTTTCACTGAGCTCTCCTGTGATTTCCTGGAATTCTGCCTGAATTCCCAGCAGGAGCTTAATGCATCTTGCCCTAGTTCCCATAGCACCCTGCAGGTACCTCTGGCTCATTTCTTATCACCATTATTGAATTGTTTGCCAAGTGCTGTGCTCCGGGATGAAGGTACTTAATGCCTTGAGTACCTAGAGGGGAGAGCCCCAGGGCAGAAGGCGCAAGTAGACAGAGCTTCAGAGCAAGAACAAGAGGGGGCCTTGTGCTTCTTTCCTCTGTCAGACAGGAGTGTGTTCTTCAGCCCGGTCTCCAGACAAGAGAAGAGGAAGATGTGTGGGGATCCAAGATAGGTTATGAGTTCGAACCACCTTTTTAAAGAAACATACTTTGATTGAGTAGAAAATGGTCTTTGGAGACTTATCTTTTGCTGCGCTTGGGGGTTTTCTGATTTTTCCTCCCCCAGAAAACACATTCATTTTCTGCCCATTTCCAACTCTCTGGATTTCTGAGAGGAGGAGGAGGGTGCTGCCCTGGATGCTCTTCTTCAGCTCAGCCACACGCCCATAAAGAGGTCACTCCCACCCACGCAGTGTTCCCCTGTCCTCCTCTCTGAATCTTAAAAAGTACTACTTTTTAAAAAGAAGGAAGATTGTGGGTGTTGGCATCTTGACTTCTGATGGAAGCCAGTGTGGACCCAGAGGGATCTGCCCCCTCCTCCGACGTGTGCACCTTCACTAGACAAAGGGAGGGTGCGGAGGGCTGGGAGTGAAGGCTGGGGGCACTTTCAAGATTTCCTCTGCTGCACTCGGGGTCAACTGTCCATATGCTGAGCTCCTACAAATGTTGACTTTCTAATCGTACAGTGCTCTACCTAGGATGTGAACTGTGCATATGATGAATAACTATTTGGAAATCATTGTCTTTTGCCAACGAAGTAAAATTCCTTTCTGAAAAAAAGTGGGCATTTGGTGGGTGGCTTCTCATGAGTTTGGTACTTTTAAGTGGGATTTGTTGAAATGGGATAAGCAAATGGGAGTCAGCACTCCACGCGGATTCATCACCCCCAACAACCATGCAGCCCATGGACTGAGGGTCTGACTGTGACAGTTCATCCAGCGTGAGGGGCCCAGACACACCAGAGTCAGGGAAGTGGGCGTGATTTGGTTCTGGTGTGGTGCCAGAGGTGGCTGAAAATCCAGTTTTATTTCGTGGCCTCGGGGTGGGGGTGGGGTGGGGGAGGCTAGTGTGAGATTCTCCTGGAGCCAAGCAGGGAGGCTCCTGGTTCTTTAAGGTGGTTCTAGCTTTTCAGTGATGAAACTGGGGGCAGAGGCGGCCTGCATAATTGAAACCCACAGGATATCTCTGAAACTCATATTTAGCGGATGGTTTCTGTGTTCTTGCCCATCAAATCTATTTACCAGAACCGCTGACCACGTAGCAGAACTGACTGATTAGAATACCGGCCCTCCCCAGGTTCCACCACTTTTATTTAATGTTAAGGAGAAGGCAAATCGCAGGATGGAAGGGCCTCAGAAAGGCTTGGGTTTTTCCACAGTCCAAGTAATTGCTTTCTGAATAATCAGAGATCGACGTTCGCTGCTCTTCCTCTGTTACACGATGTGATTTTAAATGCTTGAAGTCATCTGGCTGTTTCTATTACCAGTAATATCTCTAATAAAAGGAAGGAAGTTGGTTGAGGGATGTCACGTTTTGTGGTTGCCTTCAAATTCCTCTGTTCTCGGAGTCAGGCCCTGAATGTGACCTTGGGAATCTGGGAATGGTATTATCCTGACGCACGTGCTGGGCCTGGGACACTGCAGCTGAATTGCTAGCTTAATAAAAAGTCTGGTGCCTTGGTTCTTGCACGGCATGTGTGATGCGAAGCCTGCTAATGTAAACATGATATTGAAGTGTAATTAGGATTTTTTTTCCCTCTAAAGCCAGTTCTCTCTAAGGCTTCATTGTGCTCGGCTAGCTGCCTTCATGTCCTCACCATTTCATGAATTGTGTTCTAGACCTTTCTCTATACGCCCCACCCAGCTTTTAACGCACAGTCTGTTTTCACACTGAGTTCTGATGGCTGTAGATGAAATGGCCGCATTGTTTAAATAATTTCTCTCTTTCGTCTGGTATTTCTGGGGAGAGGAATGGTTTCTCCATCAGGCTATGCCGGCCACATTTTCCATGTGTTGTATCTCCTGGCATTTTGGATGCCTTCTACCTGTATTTTTAAGTTGCTCTGAAGCACTGTTCCAGTGCTACCCAGAGGGTGGTCTGGCCTTTGTCACGCAGTGTTTTCCAGGCCTGGTGGGATATGTCCTCCTCTCTCCCCTTGCCAGGAAGGCTCACTGAGGATAGTAGCAATTCTTCTTAAGAGGAGCCTTGTCCGGAACAGCCACTGTGGAGAATGGACAGGGCAGGGGTCGAGGAGGGGGGAGTCGTAAGACGCAGGGCTGGGGAGCCCGGCACTGAGTCTAGATGTAAGTGGACGTGTAAATAAGACCATAACCTTCCTTCCACGAAAGATGGGTATGGGCTTTAATCTCAGATCCAGCTTTCAGGTGATTTAAGTAACCTTTCTGGAGCTTGCATTTCTTTAGTTTTAAGGAAATGAGGTTGCTATGCCTGTTACTTGGGATGATGTACATGGCGAGTGGGCCCTCAATTCCCTCTTGTCTTACTGGGGCACAGAGCAGTTATTTACCTTGAGCAAGGTCCCCCGAGTTCCAGACCCGTTTCCTAGGATTGTATTTTACCAAGTTTCAGGAAAACTGTATCCATATTCTGAGGAATTTTACATAACAGCATCTTATTTTCCCATATAAAGACTTTACCATGGGGAAAAAGTATGTGTTCTTATTTACATAGTGACTACTTGCTCAATTAACCCCAAAACAGGCTTTTCCCATAAAATTAAATGTATTTTAAATTTCTTTTTTGGTATTTAAGATAGCAACAAACCAGAAAGCATAATTCAGTAAACACCTATGTGTACTCAGTATTCACTGCTTAAAAAAATATCAGTGATGAATAATACTTGAAGTCCCTGAATATACCCCTTCTTCACTAGCAGGACCACTTTTCAACTGGGAATTTAGAAGCATTTCTTTGTACTGTTACACTCTTAAGCTTATACTCAGTATTGTTTTAAATATTTTAAAACCTTAAGCAGGATTCTATGGTATGATTCTTCTACAATATTTTTTTACTTGATATTTGTGAGATTCCTTCGTTTTGAATGGGTGGCTTTAGTTGTTTCATTTTCACTGTCCATTGTATGGATATTTCTCAACAGAAGTTTTTTGGTGATGGATGTTAATGAATGTGGATTAGGTTGTTTACAAATTTTAGTTCTAAATCTGCTCCAAATGTTCTTACAAGTGTCCCTCATCGAGCCTAGAGATCCATTCATGTAGTAGATGCATGGTAGGTCACATGATAGCTTCACCTTTACTAGAAATCTCCAGAATGTTTTTCAGAGTGGCTGAACCCTTTTACTCTCCTAACAACAGGGTATTAGCTCCTGTGGGTCTCCTTCTTGACCATGCTCAAGAGTGTTTGACTTCTTAATTCTACTGTTCTGTTGATTAAAAAACAGCTGATTGTGACATGGTTATATTATTGTAATTTGAAATTTTTGATTTCCTGATTACTAAAGGTTGAGCATCTCTTCAAACTTGTATTTCCTGTTTTGTGCCTTTCTTTTTCAAATCTTTTGCCCAACTTTCTTTCTGTTTGTGTTTTTATTGTTTTTAAGGATTTTATTATGTTCTGGTGACTAATACTTGTTGGTTTCCTATATTGTAGATGTCATTTCTCAGGCTAGCACCTGTCTTTTTTTTCTGTTTTATTAAAGTGTTTTTTGCTTTTACTTTTGGTGAATAGGAGGTTTAAAATTTAAAGCCAGATGGATCTTTTATTTTATGGCTGTATATTTTGATAGTAGACATTTATATGTTTGTATTTTTGTGATAAAACCTTATACTGCCAAATTAATATTCCAAACAGCAGAGCATAAAATACAAAGCTGGTAGATCTGTCACCGACTGTGAGTATCTCATGACTATGAGTAATCTTCCATATATATAGAATGTGTGTGTGTGTGTAACCAAAAAAGACTATGAAATTTTTTTATTTTGATTCTAATTTAGGGATACTGTTGGCGTTTAGTCGCTAAGTCGTGTCCAACCGTTTTCAGCCCTGTGGACCGTAGCCCACCAGGCTCCTCTGTCCGTGGGATTTCCCACCAAGAATACTGGAGGGGGTTGCCATTTCCTTCTCCAGGGGATCTTCCTGACCCAGGGATTGAACCCACATCTGCTGCTTGACAGGCGGATTCTTTACCACTGAGCCACCAGGGATGTCCAGGGATACTATTAGCGTGGCAGAATCATCAAATGTGAAGGACTGTATCTTCCTCTTGCCTAAGTGGTCATCTTGTATTTCTGGAGTGAGTTATCTGGAAAAAACCCTGTGGGTGTCTGGGTTCAAGCATGATAGCTGAGTCTGGGTAGACTTTGGTGCCTTCCGTCAGGTAAGTACTCCGTTGATATCTGTTGCATAAATGACTATGTAAGAGCATCTGAAGTTAACAACAGATGTGTCTGCTTGGAAAAATAGACTAGTGGCAACTAGTGACAACTCTGGTTGCCATTGAGATTAAAAATGCTAATCCTTAGGCCCCATCCTTAGAGATGCTAAGTCCCTTGGTTTGAAGTAGGACCCAGGCACTAATATATTTTGAAAGTTCTTCAGTTACTTCTAATAGGAAGTCCAGGTAGAGAACTTCAGCTCAGAGAACTGGAGGCAGAAAGGGCAGGGGAGGACTCAGACCACCTACTGGGCTCAGAAAGGTCCATGAAGCAGTGGAACGTGGCTAGAATCAAAGCACAGTGAAGGCTGGAGGTTGGTGTGAGGTCAGGCTGATCATCGGAGCCTGTGGCTAAAAAGAGACAGAAGGAGGAAAGAAGCATTCTGGATGTTCGGAGGACAGTGGGCCAGGGAAAAGAGGTAAGACGAGCCAGGGGTTCCCAGTCTGGGGCAGGGCTGGGGCCTGTGGACCCTGCAGTGCTGGTACATGCAGAAGCCAGAGGGCAGGCCTCGGTTCATTTAAAAGGCACGAGTCAAATACAACCTTTGGCTTCCCATAGGTCAGAGGAATAAAGAAAAACATTTGGCCTGGGAATGGAGTGAAGACAGGGGTTCTCTTTCAGTTTAGTTCAGTTAACTCACTCAGTGATGTCCAACTCTTTGCGATCCCATGGACTGCAGCACGCCAGGCCTCCCTGTCCATCACCAACTCCCAGAACTTGCTCAAACCCATGTCCATTGAGTCGGTGATGCCATCCAACCATCTCATCCTCTGTCGTCCCCTTCTCCCCCTGCCTTCAGTCTTTCCTAGCATCAGGGTCTTTTCCAATGAGTTGCCTCTTTGTATCAGGTGGCCAAAGTTTTGGAGCTTCAGCTTCAGCATCAGTCCTTCCAATGAATATTAAGGGGAATATCCTTTAGGATGGACTGGTTGGATCTCCTTGCACTCCAAGGGACTCTCAAGAGTCTTCTCCAACACCACAGTTCAAAAGCATCAATTCTTTGGTGCTCAGCTTTCTTTATAGTCCAACTCTCACATCCATACATGACCACTGGAAAAAACATAGCCTTGACTAGATGGACCTTTGTTGGCAGAGTAACATCTGTGCTTTTTAACATGCTGTCTAGGTTGGTCATAACTTTTCTTCCAAGGAGTAAGTGTCTTTTAATTTCATGGCTGTAGTCGCCATCTGCAGTGGTTTTGGAGCCCCAACAAATAAATAAAGGGGACCGCTTTAGAGATGTGAATACTATTAAAACCAGAGCCAACAGGGCAACAGGCGGAACTGATCAAGGGCGTCGAAAAGTGAAAATGGTCTTTACAATGGAGTCCCCTGTTTGTGAAGTGCAGTTGGCTTGGCCCTGAGCTGTGTGTGTGCGCCCCTGTGCGTGAACACTCAGTCCTGCAAAGGGCAGGGCGGATGGGATCCCCAAGGAGTTGCTGAAGTGGGGAGGATTCAGGCTCTGAGCCTGTTTTGGAAGACAGAAGCTGTGGGAAGATCCATACCCGCTCCAGATGGACACGCAACACACCGCCTTTGCTTCTTCATCCTGGTGGCAGCCCTGTTTGCAGCAGCACGGACTCCTAGGGTGTGAGCAGGGAATCACCAGGTGCTGGATCCATCTGCGAAACTGGAACAGAGTCCAAAAGCCCGTAAGAGAGATGTGGGGAGTGCAGTCAGAACTGATGCTTTACAATTTGGAGCACAATCAAAGAGCGGCACACTGGGAGTCAGGAAAAATGAGGTCTCAGTCCCGACTCCCTTCCTGGAATCTATGTGATCTTAGGCAGTTTAGTTCAGTTCCACTTATTTATTGAGCACCAGCTTTGACTGAGCACTTTCTAGATGCTGGGGACAGCATTGTGGGAAAAAAACTGTGTCTGTGTCCCTCAAGACACTCACAACCTTTCCCAGAAGAAAGATTTTCAAACGGGTAGTGAGGTTAGTGCCCTGAAGCACGGGAGGAGCTGAGCAGAGTGTTGAGTCCTGCCAGGGTGCAGCTGGGCCTGCTCTGCCTCTGGGAGTGGGGGGCATGCGAGCGGCCCCTGAGCAGGCGTCAGCTGAGCAGATGTGGGAAGAAGGCCTTTCCAAGTCAACCACTTGGCCTGAGTTCTCTCCTCCTCCTTGTTAGAGAGGAGCTCTCAAACCAGAACCCAAGTTCTTTAACACAATTCCTGAAGCTACCAAGAACTGTGGATGTCCACAGCAGAGAGCGTGCTATGGTGGCGGGGCCGGCCACGTGAACTGCCTTGATTCCTTCCCAGACTTGGTCTCTTGTCTGTTTGCCCTGCACCAGCTGGCTTTCATCTTGGGAGTTCCCTCTCCTTCGAAGTGACTCCCAGCCGTGTGGGGACTGGGGGTAACCATTTTTTTCTGAATCACTGTGGTGTATTTTCCCCACCTGTTTTCACAGCTGTAATTCCTACTCATAGCAGGGTCTTTGTTTTGTGTTTGCTAAATCTCTGTTCTTGACTATCCAGAAAGTGGGAAAACCAAACTTTTCTTTTTTCCTCCCCATTCATAAATCTGATCCTGGTAATTCTCCACTCAAAAACCTGCCATGTGGCTGGTGCCTACAGAATCAAAAGGGATTTCCTTCCCAAAATCCTTTTAAGGAGCTGACCCCAACATAGGCTTCCCTTTCATGCTCTGTAATCCAGTTTCTCTAGACCCTTGTCTTCTTCCCCACAAGCATCTTTGCATTCTTGCCTCTGTGCCTTTGCTTTCATTGTTCTCCATGTCTGGAATTCCCTCTCCCAACCCTGGTCTCTTCTTCTTCCCATCCATGACCCACTTGTTTCCATGAAGCCTTCTTCAATCATTGTTGTTGTTGTCCAGTTGCTCAGTTATGTCCTACTCTTTGCAACCCCATGGACTGCAGCACGCCAGGCTTCCCTGTCCATCACCAGCTCCCAGAGCTTGCTCAAATTCATCTCCATCAAATCAGTGATGCCATCAAACCATCTCATCCTCTGTCATCCCCTTCTCCTGCCTTCAATCTTTCCCAGCATCAGGGTCTTTGGTCTCTCTACCTTCAAAGCCAGAAACATTATCTTGTTTCTCTCAACCTCAAAGCCTGAGGCAAAAAGTGAAAGTGAAGTCACTCAGTCTTGTCCGACTCCTTGCCATCCCATGGAATGTAGCCCACCATGCTCCTCCGTCCATGGGATTTTCCAGGCAAGAGTACTGGAGTGGGGATTTTCCAGGCAAGAGTACTGGAGTGGGTTGCCATTGCCTTCTCCAGAGGCTCTTCCCAACCCAGGGATCGAACCTGGGTCTCCTGCATTGTAGTCAGATGCTTTACCATCTGAGCCACCAGGGAAGCCTGAGGCGAAATGTCTACCAATCAGAATTCTGTATCTCACCGAACTTTCCAGCAAAAGCTAATGAGAGAAATGTGCACATCAGCCAAGTCTGAAAGAGTGTCCCTCTCATAGATCCTCTCGGAATGAAAAGGTATACTCCCAGTTGCATATTCAGGGACCTAGGTTACTGGCTTGATTTCAGCCAAGGTGGAAAGTATTTATACCATAGCATCAGCAAATGCTACAAAATAGGACTTTTCTTTTTTCCCGAAAAGCTAACTCATCTGAGTGTGAACTGGTGGCCCTGCTCCGTGTCTGCATGTATGTGTGTCGGTAGCTGTGCACTCACGTGTGCACACACGTATTAGGCACACTGGTAATATTGGACCACTAGGAGTGCGTCGTTGGCCAGCGGTGCTTCCTCGTGAGGCTGAGAGAGCTTGTGGTCAGGGTGGCTAGGAAGTGTGTCTCTCCCCTCCTCCTCTCCTCTCCAGAGCCGAAACTGTAATACCCATGACCCCACCTCCTTCTTGCTTCTGTGTCCTTGGCAAATGTGGTGACTTCCTGGAATCGGAGCTAATACGCTAATTGAGGATCTGTGTATCTGCAGTCGCTCACAGTTCAATCTCTGAAGTAGAGAATCTTGGCTCAGCTACACAGACATTAGTAAATGCTCTCCTGATACATAATCTGTTCTCTTGGAAATGGGTGAGATGCAGGCAGTAAGACTCCCAGGGCAGAAGGAGAACTCTGCAGACTGCCCAGACCTGCTGCTGCTCAGGCCTCGGGCCAGCCCTCAGAGCCCTGGAGGAGAGGGTCTGGTTCGGTGGGGATAGCAACCTCTCTTAGGTGTAGCAGCCAGGGTCTGACAACTGGGAGCGCAGACCAAGAGGGAGAAGGCAAGCCGAGAGACAAGAAGGAAGTGTGGGTTGGAACCAGAGGAGCTGAGAAGTGGAGGCCCCCGGGCTGGTGGCGAGGGTGACCTGTGTTCCCAGGGAAGCAGCAGAGGGATGTGGTCTGGGGTGGGGCTGGGTGGAGGTGGGAGAGAGAGGCCTTGGAGAGGGCTCTGCAGTGCTACCAGGCCTCTGCCAGGCTCGGCCTCGGGTGCCCGCCTCTGGCCGACCTGGGTCAGGTCGGTAGAAGTTACCATGCTGGATGCAGGCAGGGAGCTCTTGTGGCTCTGGAGAAAGCTGGAGGGCCTTTCCTATCTGACCACAGGAAAAAGATCTTCTAGATTGGGGGTTGCTCCTGAGTCTCCGTGCCGTCGCTCAGTGGCCGCAGCCTGCCTCCTGCCAAGGTCGCTCACATGAAAGGGCTCACTCAGCTCAGGGCTGAGGGCCGCAGCGCGTCCACAGTCATCACGTGCTTTCCTGGCAGAGCTGAATATGGCCCATTTAATGACCTCTTGCACACCTTGGTTCCTTCAAAGTATATAGGCATGTGTCCGTTTGGGGGCAGTCTCTGCTCTTCCCTCAATCCCTTAGCCTTCCAATGGGAGTCACGTTTTATTTTACTCCTTTTAAACTCTTGTTGTTTCTCGTTTTATCTATCTTCCGTCCTTGGGCGTCCCTCTTCAGGGCCAGTTTTGCTGGAGCAACCAGAGGAGGCCTTGTTGGGGAGAGGTAGGGGTGGGGGCTCCCGTGTGTGGTAGAGGCAGTCTACCCAGCAGACATCACAGAGAGTGCAGAGATAGCTTAGGTTATCAATAAGATCTATCTGTCTGTACCAAGTTGGTTTCGCTTCTTAATCATTAACTTTTTAGTAGGATTCTGGCAGTTGGACTAGTTTTGAAGAGGCGTGTCTGTTTCAGACCAAAAACAAGCAAAACTGCTCTTAGGGTGAAGCTGCATAAGGGGCCAGAGTCCCAGTGATGCAGGAAGCCTGGTGACGCCCCTCTTCCAGGGGAGTTCTGGGGCTGTGCACGTGTGCTGGGCACGGGTATCAGTATAGATACCTTGCAGGATGCAGCTTTGCTTCAGTTCAGTTCAGTGGCTCAGCCATATCCAACTCTTTGCGACCCCATGGACTGCAGAATGTTGGCAGTTCACGGTCGGGTGTTGGAGAAGATTCACACCAAGCCCACAGAAAGTTAAAGGGCGAGAAAGGGAAGTACTTACTCTTCAAAGTCTAATTTAAAGAAGGTTCCGCCTCTATTGTTTACCTGATAAAGCCTCCTTTGGTGCTTGCTTCCCTGTGGCATCTCTGGTCCTGTGAATTCTGAAGGTGTCCCAACCAACTCACAGCAGGCAGCCTAGTGTGTAGACTGCAGGATAAGTTGCTAAAGCAGAGGCAGAGTGACTGCAGCTTCTTAGAGAAAAACAGATCTGGATCCATGGAGGTGAGGCAGAACCTTCAGTCCAGTAAATTTAAAATGAAGATACGTGTCTGTTCTCTGCTTGCAGCCAAAGGCAGTTAGATGGTGTGGGCCAGTGAACACCTAAGCTCGTTCCTGGAGTCGTGGGGCAGAGGTCAGCTTCTTGTGGTCACGATGTGGGGTCACTCAGCTTATTTGAGGAAGTGCAGCTGAAATGAATAATTTAGTCATGGTCAACACAGATCAGAGTGAGCCGTTTATTCCTTATGTTAAAACATGAAGATAAAAAGTAAGATCTAAATATGGGAACAGCTGTTAAAACCATCGAAATGCTTCAGCTTCCACATTTGAGAGAAATTTTTACTCTTCAGAAATTTCAGAGGAGTAACAACCTGGCATCATGTGCAGCATAGTAGGTGCTCAGTAAATAATCAGAGTTTTTTTCCTCCCATAGAGAGAGCAAAGAATAATAAGTGCTTATTGTAAAGCCATATACTTAAAAGAAAATTAACCTGAAATCCCACCACTTAGCATTTGGGGATATATCCTCCCAGACATTTCAAGGCATATAAATGTATGTGTACTTTTACAAAATCAGAACAAAATATTGTACAGGATGTTTTATCAACTGTCTCCATGTCATTAAATTGGATCCTTTTATTTAGCGGCAAAGTAGCATGATATAATATCCAGTGTCAGGAAGAATGTGCCAATTCCTGCAGCTTGTGACTTGACACATCTCACGTGCTTTTTTTTTTTTTTTTTAGCAGGTTTCTTCTGCGGAGGTACGCATTGGGCCCATGAGATTGACACAGGATCCTATCCAGGTACACCTCTGTTCCTCTTAGGGGCTCGGTTTGCAGAGCAATTAGTTATAGGAGCCCCACCTTAGGGGCTCACCTTATTTACAGCAGATGCCACCCTTGTTCTGAGATGCACACCCAGACATCCATACATGGTATGTGTGTGTATGTCCGTGTTCAAGCACTTGTTTTCATTAATGTCGTACTTGACATATCAGATTGCTTTCTTGAAGAAAACACTGCCCCATTTGCAGTATAATATAATAGGTAGATTGATTGCATGGTGGGTTGTAAGCAGACAACGACGCTTCACAAAAAAAATGTGTCTGTTCTACATGCCGCTCCCACAGCTGGAAAGAGAAGAAGCTGTGAGAGGTAAAGGGCAGGCTTTGCCATGAGCCACGGCTGGATGGGAACCCTGGTTCTGCCCTTTCCAGCTGTGTGACCTTGGATGTATTGCTTCACTTCTCTACCCAGTAAAGAAGTCTGTAAAGTGGAGATGGTGATGGTTTCCTCTTAGGAGATTAAGAGTTTCCTAAGTTTAGTGAAATAATCATTAAGAGCTTGGGATGCTGCCTGGCAGCGGAAGGTGCTCAGGGGTGATGACTGTTGTCCTGTGTGTCTTGGGCTATGCAGCCTGTTGGGCTCTTAGACACTAAGGCTACCATCTACCCAGAGAGAAGGGAGCACCTGCGTGCTAACTCCCCTCTGACTGTGACAGCAGCTGAGTCCTCCCCACAGCCCCTCCAGCTTCACGCCCGCCCTGTGGGGAAACAGGTATGAGAGGTGTGTGTTAGGTCCTCACCTGTGTCTGTATCTTCCTGGTAAGGCCTGCGTGGGCCAGCTTTCTCCTTGTGAAACTGTCCCTGTTTAGCACCTGGAAGCTTGTTCTGCACTTCAGACAAGTAAAGATGCAGAAAACATGTAAACTAACCAATTAACATGTAGATGAAAGTGAAAAACCAACCAGAGACATGTACTGTTTGATTTATGAGTGATTGGAAAAGAAAATAATTTAGTGTTTCTTGGAAAAGGAAATGCAGATCTAGGGCAGGGGGAGTGAAACAAGAGATGTAAGCTTGGGAAAATTGGGTGAAACAAATTTAGGAGCAGAGAGAGAGGGAGTGAGAATTTATTAAAATAAACATAAGCCCCAACTATTTATATAGAATACAAACAAGTGGAAAATTCCAGTATTCATCCTAGGGGCATGGGACTTTGTAGTCCATTTTGAATAAACGCAGTGACAAAGGTTCTGATATCAGTATTTATTCCCAAAGTAACATCCAGACTCTTTCTTGGAATTCGTGTGGTTTCAGATAAGTTAGTTTAATTTACCTTCATTTTTCACTCTGTGCTGTACTGGCAATGAATGCTCATGATAAGGACATCTCATTCTTATAAAATATTGTTATTTTTGTTAAATTTGTTAAAGTGTTTCAAATATTCATAAAAGTACATGTGTATCCCCATACCCACTTTTATCAAATATGCAAATTTTATCAAGTATGATGAATTTATTTTATCAAGGATGTCCTATTTGTTTGAGTTCATTTTAGAAACAAGAGATTACAGATACTTTATAAACTCTATTTTTTCCCTTTGCCCTCCTCTCTTTTCCTTAAAAGTAACCACTGTTTCGAGATTGATTATGATAGGTATTTGTGTATTTCTTCTGCATGTCTGTGTATCCATTAATACTTTGTTTTGAATACTTTAAATTTTATTTGAAAAGTGTCAGGCAGTAGTCATCATTTTGAAATTTTTCTTCGTCATTTAGTGTGATACCTAAGAATCTATTGCCTGATCTAAGGTAACAAAGATTTATTCCTTTGTTTTCTCCTAAGGGTTTTATAGTTTTACCGCTTACAGTTTTTGATTTAATTTTTGTATATGGTGTGAGGTAGGGCTTCATTCTTTTGCATATGGATGTCTGGTTGTGCAGCAGCATTTGTTAAAAAGAATATTCCTTCCCCCATGGAATTGTCTTGGTACATTTTTCTAAAATCATGTGGCTTTAATTGTGAGGGTTTATTTCTGGATTCTCAAGTCTATTTCATTGATATATGTGTGTACTATGCCAGTACCACACTGCCTTGATTTCTGTAGCTTTGAGTGTGAATCCCCTTTCTTATTTTTTAAGATTGTTTTTGCTGAGTCCCTTGTATCTTCATACCATTTTGAAGACCAACTTGTTAATTTGGGGAGGGGAGGACCAGCTGGGATTTTGATAGTGATTGCAATAAATCTGTGAATCAGTTTTGGGACTATTGCTATATTAGCCATTTTTTTCTAATCCGTTAATATGTTTTTCCATTTATTTAGATTTTCTTTAATTTTTTCACCACTGTCTTATAGTTTTTAGTGAATGTGCTTCCTATTTTTGTTAAATTTATTCCTGAAATATTTATTTGGTACTATGGCAAATGGAATTGTTTCCTTACTTTCATTTTGGGTTGTTCATTGCTAATGTATCAGTTCAGTTCAGTTCAGTCGCTCAGTCGTGTCCAACTCTTTGTGACCCTTGAACCGCAGCACACCAGGCCTCCCTGTCCATTGCCAACTCCCGGAGTCCACCCAAACCCATGTCCATGGAGTTGGTGATGCCATCCAACCATCTCATCCTCTGTCGTCGCCTTCTTCTCCTGCCCTCAATCTAGAAACAAAATTTATTTTTGTATACTGATCTTGTACCTTGCAATCTTGCTGAGCTTATTTTACATTTTTGTGAATTTTTTAAGATTTTCTATATACAAAATCACATCATTACTACTTTCTTCCCAATCTGAATGCCTTTTACTTTATTAGCCTAATGTCCTCTTGAACCTTCAAAACAAGTGTGTTTGGTTTTATAAGCTATACACAGATCTGTGTTTAGTTTTATAAGACATATCCAGATCTTTTCTTAAAGCTGTACCACTTTACACTCCTATAAGCAGTGTGAGTTCTGGTTATTCCAAATCCTTGGTAATTTATGTTTCAGTCTTCTAATTTTAGCTCATCTACTAGGTGAGTAGTACTGACTTATGGCAACTTAATTTGCATTTCTCCAGGACTAATAATGTTGGGCCAATTTTTGATTTGCTGCTTAGGCATTTGAAAAATCGTCTATGAATGTTTAGTTAAGTCTTCGGCTCCTTTTTAGTTGGGTTGACTTTTTAAAAATTACTGCATTGTGGGGATTCTTTACATATTCTTGTCCAAGTCCTCTGTCAGATTTTGAGAATATTTTCTTCTAAACTATGGCTCTTCTCTTCATTTTCATAAATTTGGATTTTGAACAAAAATATTAGTTTTGATGTAGTCTAGTTTATCACTTCTTTTATGGTTCTGTGTTCTAATAATCTTTAATCCCAGGTTGAAGATTATTTGTTTTCTTCCAGAAACTTTATTGTTAAATTTTAATTTAGATCTATAACTCAAGTTCATTTTTATGTATGGTGTAGTGCAGAGGTTAAGGCTCTTTCCCTCTCCATATTGACCAGATGGTGGTGGTGGTGGTTTAGTCGCTAAGTCATGTCCAACTCTTGGGACCTCGTAGGCTGTAGCCCTCCAGGCTCCTCTGTCCAGGGGATTCTCCATTTCCTCCTCCAGGGGATCTTCCCAACCCAAGGATCAAAGCTGAGTCTCCTGCAATGCAGACAGATTCTTTACCGACTGAGCCACCTGGGAAGCCCCATTATTCTAGCTCTATTTGTTGAAATGACTATTGCTTGCTCCACTGAATTATCACTTGATGCCTTTGTTACTGATTTTTTGATGCTTGTTGCAACTGGTTTGGCAGTCAGTAAGTAATGTAGCCAGTTATTAAATTTTCCACACAAAACTTTTAAGAAGATATATTCCTATTTCTGGAAGACATATCTGTGAAATTAATTCAACTTTATTAATGATGCTATTCAAACCACTTCTATCTTTTTGTGTTCTGTCAGTTTCTATTGTAGTGGATATGTCAATACCCTTAATATTTTTTAAAATATTTTCTGATGTTTTGAATCTGCCATATTAATCTGTATCCAAGTTCTAGATTTGTGTATATTCTTGGTAACTGTTGCTTTTATACAGTATTCCTCTTTAAACTTCTACCTTAATTTATATTTTATTTGTTGGTGATATGGTTGGACCAGCTTTCTTTAGTTAATATTTTCGTGATATATCTGTTTCTATCTTTTCACTGTCAGTTTTATTTATAACTTTATGTTAAATATCCCTCTTATATGGAGCACATAGTTTTATTTTTCTAAAACTTATTCTGATAAACTAACTTTAATAAGTAAGTTTAATCTGGTTACATTGAGTGTGATTACTGATATAATTAGTCTTATTTTGTATTTTCTATTTTATTACCCTTTTCCCCTTGTTTCTACTTTTTGTTAGAATGGTTTTCAGAATTACTTTTTACTTTCTCTGTTTTAGAAGGTTTAAGTTAGGCTCCTATTTTAGCGGGTTTCCTGAAATTATTTTTAATATGTTTGCTTAGCAGTCAAATTTTGTAACAAAGTCTCAAGTCTACTATATTTCTGTCCTCTCAAGTATGATGTAGTCCTTTGCAGTATTTAAATATTCTATAATGGCCTCACTCCCCTGTCACAAAAACAATTATCTGTAATTTTGGACTTACATTTGGTATGTTAAAGCATAATAAAACATTTTAAATTTGTGTTCATAAGCTATGAAATATAGTAACTAATAAAATTAATGCCATGAATCCATCATGCAGCGTAAGAGTGGGGTGTTTCCAGGGGTACCACGTACCTGCCTGGTTCCTGTCCCATGAGGTTGGCCTGTATGACAGCAGCTAAAAGTAGTCAAGAGTCCCTCTCTGAGTGAGGGGCAGAATAATTAAGAAACTCTTTTTTAAAAAACAAGCTCAACTTAGAACCAAGGATGCCTTTACTCCTGGTCTCCTTCAAGCATAATTTCAGGCACTGATCCATCTAGTTCAAGTCCATATGCTCAGGGCTCCACAGCACGTGTTGTGGGGGGAAGGGAACCCCAGGATGACCCCTGACACCCACAGAGTCTGGCTGGTTGGTTTTATTGTCTTTTACATTCTCGCAGTGATATCTAATCAACTGTTCTTGTGCTTCTGATTCTGTCATTGCAACTGTCTTAGAAAGGGCCTAGAACCTTAGTTTTTACATTTTATTTCTTGGAGAGAAACACCTGCTCTGTAACTTCACTGCCTTGCTGAAGATGTTAACTGTGTCAGCCAGAGCCCGTAGGACTTGGGAGGAACTTCCTTGACAAGCCTACTCCAGGATGTGGTTGCTTGGGAGGGTGCGTTTCTGAGGTCACTGGGGCAGATTTGCTCCCGTGCGGCGGCCAGGCAGTGTGCCGTGTGTGGCGCAGCACGGCCAGGGGCGGAGTGGGCGGCCGTGCCTCGCGGAGTTGCAGAGGGCAGCTCCCCTGGCTGAGCGTCCGTGACTCACGGCAGGGCATGCCTTCCAGTCTTAGCCAAAAAGAAAAGTAGGGGGAATATTACGAGGCAATAGATTTTTATCAACACGACGGCATCCGGAAACAGAGAGGCCCTTCCTTCGTCAATGCCGGGAGTGTACTCACTTTCTAGTGTGTGGGCTTGTTTCTGCGTAGCCTGCTGTTGCCTCCACCCCTCAGACTGAGCCTTCCAGCTGGCCTTGGAAGCAGATCCTGACTACTGTGACCTGAGCATTCTCCCAGCAAGACAGCAGTTTCCTTTAAAACTTAGACTTCCGTATTGTGTGGACATGGATTTGTTTTTACCCCCACAACCATTGTATATTGGAGACTTTGTCTGGCAATCCTTCGGCCTTGTGGGAAGCTGATCTTCGCATATGAGGTCATGGAGTGAAAGAAATGTGTAGATTCAATAACTCCCGGTGGTCAGTACCTTCTCTCCTGTCTGTCCTGATGGCTGGTTCCAAGTTGTGCCCTCTACCCAGGCAGTTTCATGGAACCCCAGAGTTGTTAGGGATTTTAGTTGTTAGGGTCCAGTATTTTAGGGGTAAAAACACAGCACGTTACTTATGATTATACAAGCTTGAGGGTCAGGTCAGCCACAGTTCAGCTCTTGTTAGCTGTTGACTCGGGTGTGTCTCTTAACCATTCCATATCTCAGTCCCCACATCTATAAGTGGGGATGATGCCCACCTCCAAAGAGAGATTTGTGAAAGGATTTACTAAATGAGGTAGTATATTTAAAGTCCTTTCCGTATCATGGCTGGCCCTTAAATTCTCATCAAACTATAGCTACTTGAAAAAGCCCTCACTTTACATAGATCCAGTATACACAAATTTCAGAGTTTAGTCAACATCAGATAACCAAAAAGATGTATTAAACAATGTATATGAGTATCACTTTCCTAGGGACTTTTAAGGAAAGCTTCCAAACTATTTTCTCCAAATGAATCGACCCCACCTGTGATCGCATTGGCCAGCTGTTCACTGACCACTCATATGCGTGGTCTACTCTTAGGACCTCCTCGTTCCCTGGCTTTTGCTTAAAGCCAAACCAAGTATTCTGAAAATCAGATGTTTAATTGTGGACATTGACAATCCATTTGGAGACATGTAGGCATTTCCTTTCTGGAAAGAACACTAATAATAATGAACATGTACACTGTCTGCAAGTTAAGGAAAAGTTCGTGGTTGTTTTTTTTTTTTTTCATCTTTTTCATGATTATATAGTTTTATTCTCATTTAACTGTCAAAGACAGCTTATTGTTGTCCTCAGAAAGATAGTTTTCTGGACCTGTTATGGCCCTTTAATGGGCCAAGGCTTGGGGGTACAGAGTTGACAATAAGAAAATAAAGGATGAGAGAAAGGAGAGAGAGACAGAGAAATGAATAGAGACATGGGGACCAAGACTCTGATGGAGTAAAGGCGTTTATTCAGCATAATGTGGGCATGTATATACTGTCTTACAAGATAGCCTTTTCAGCAAAGATAAAAATCAAAAATCTTACAACTTATCCAGGAAACATAAGGCTAGAATCCTTCTCAATGAGAAGGGAGGTGTAAAACTCACTTTCCATAACAGAAAGGGAAGAAGGCCATAAATAGTTACTTTTACTTTAAGAATGTATGCATTCCTTTTGTCCCCAGGAGAGGTGTGCCTCTCCACTCATCTCTGACTATTCAGGGATTGATAAGGGACATCAGAAAACAGCACACAGGAAGCCTCCTGCCAAATGTTCCCTGACATGGACTTTCTTGATAAAACATGGACTAAAGGGATGGTTATAGTACTTCCAACACAGCCCAGGGACATCAGAAAGATCACTGAAGGAGGAGCTGGGGATTATGGGTCTAGCTCTGCCACTGCTTTGCTGCCCTCCTCTGTTGGATGGGTGATGGTGGGTCACCCCCAGAGCCCCTTCCTGTCCTGAAAACTCCTGAGTGTCACTGTCCCTGTTCCTGTCCTTGCCTCTAGGACACCCCCCAGGTCACCTGCAGTCTGGCGGCTACCCCCTGCACCCTCTTACACTAGAGGTTACCCCGCTCTTATTCTCTGGACCCTGCCCTGGGTTATGCATTACTTCATCAGTCTGGCTTGGGTTGAAAGATGATTTATACTTGGCAGTTCCAAAAGATGTAGTAGAAATAGAGGGAGGCCCCGCCTGACATTTTGAGGTTTTCATTACTACATTTGAAAAGCCAAACCCCGATGGCACAGCAGATAAAAATTCGGCCTGCAATGCAGGAGACACAGGAGACGTGGGTTCAGTCCCAGGGTCAGGAAGATCCCCCGGAGGAAGGCATGGAAACCCACTTAAGTGTTCTTGCCTGGAGAGTCCCCATGGACAGAGGAGCCTGGAGGGCTACAGTCCCTGGGGTCACAAAGAGTCGGACACGCACAAGTAGCCTTCAGTTTGCACGGTTTCGACATACACAGACTAGGTTTAACTGATGCCTGGTCACGGAGATGGCAGTCACACTGGTGTTGGAACTGTGATAATCGCGTCAAGTTGGTACAGACTTTGCTGATAGTGCTTCAGTCCACAAGTCATTACATAAAGAACAAACGTGCAGCATGATCAGAGGCAGATGTGCAGCCTGAGCAGTGTCAGTCTCAAGGCTTGGTTCACAGTCCCTGCTAGTTCAAGCATAGGCAGCAAAGTGTGTCCCTTTATTTCTCTGTGATAACCTACGTGACGTTACCCAAAAGTTGATGATTGAAAGAGGAAGTTAGCCCCTCAAAATGAAAGCATAGTAAAGAAATGGAAGGGTTTTTTTTAAATTTTTTTTAATGCTGAGTAATATTCCATTGTGTATATGTACCACAGCTAAAAAAAAAAAATTCATTTGAAGCAGTTCTACTCAGATGGACGAAACTGGAGCCCATTATCCAGAGTGAAGTAAGCTAGAAGCAAAAACAACAATACAGTATATTAACACGTATATATGGAATTTAGAAAGATGGTAATGAGAACCCAACATGCGAGACAGCAAAAGGAACGCAGATGTATAGAATAGACTCGTGGACTCTGTGGATGAGGGTAAGAGTGGGATGATATGGGAGAATGGCATTGAAACACGTTAATTATCATATGTGTAATCAATCGCCAGCCCAGGATTGATGCTCGGGGCTGGTGCACCGAGATTTCCCGGGGGGAGGGAGGAGGGAGGG
>ML661891.1:13526706-13545556 GCA_007570785.1 Antilocapra americana | reverse complement strand
TGGGGGGAGGGAGGAGGGAGGGAGGAGGGAGGGGGGTTCTGGAGGGGGAGCATATGTAAACCCATGGTGATATCATGGCACTGTATGGCAAAAACAATTAAAAAAAAAAGAAGTTGAAGGAAGGAAATCATAAAAATCAGTGCAGAAATAAGAGAAATAAAAACAAAACAATAGCAAAGATCAATAAAACTAAAAAAAGAAATGGAAGGTGATAACGCTAGAAGTGAAACGGCAGTGCAAATGGAGTTAGAGGGAAAAAAAGCTGCCTGGCAGGGTTCACACTGCTGCCAGTGAGATATTCCGGGGTGTAGCCAGGGGAAGCTAGTCTCAGTGCAAGTTTATTGAGCTAAGTGAAGAAAGTGGTTGAAAGAAAGGATGAAATATCACAGATGAAGGGATGCCAACAGAAAACTGCACATTAATTAAAGGAACTCTGGGGACATTTCATGACATTGAAAGTACAGAGGATAAAATGTTGGAAGTTTATCCAAACTTAGGAGTTCATAATTCACAAAGGCATAAAGAGGCTCATATAATTTATACAGCTGGAAGAAGGCAAGCACTGTTCAAACTACTCAGTAAGCTTAAAAAAACTTGAGAATCTCAGTTTCTAATATTTCAAAGAAAATGCACTGAATAAGTGTTCATTTTACATTTTTCATTTCCCTGTACGTTTATAACCAATAATAAAGTTTTTGTATGTTTTGACAATATTTCTAAGTGTCATAGAACAGTAGGTAGTTGTGACCGTTCTTCATTCCGTTTGCGTCACGTGGTCGTCTGTATGGTCTGGCACTACCATGCTACATCTTACCCAAGTTGGCCAAGATCTGCTCTAGAGGAAGATGTTTCCTCATTGTCCCAGGCTTCACCACAGGTCTGCTTTTAGTCTTCTTCCTTTTGCTGTGTTTACAATAGCACAGTGAGGTTGGTGTGACAAAACTCCTTCCTTCTTGCCATCTGCTCTGCGTGGCGTCCTTCCCTGGATGCCGTGCCTATGCTCTGTCTTTGGTCACTGCTTAGTCGTACATTCCTTGTGCTTATCTGTTTGCCTGGACGTCTCCCCTGCTTGGTCCTGGGGGTGGACACTGGACTATGGTTGTCTCTTGCTCCCAGTTCTTACATCTTATGTGATTGGTCAACGAAAGTATTCTTCAAAGGAATGTCCCACATACTATTTAGAGCAGGTGAGAGTGACTTTACTTTTACTCTGTAAATAAAAAGCAATGTGCTTTTTTTATTTTCATTTTTTGGCCACACTGTGCAGCACATGGGGTCTTAGTTCCCTGATCAGGGATTGAACCTGCGGCCTGTGCATTGGAAGGCAGAGGACAGCCAGGGAAGTCCCAAGTTTGGCTATATGCTTTTGTTAATTATTTTGTAAAAATCATTTTAATCATAAAAATCATGTAATAATCATCCCTTAAAAAATCATGTTAAGGGATTTGCCTCAATGTATGGTCGGTAAACATTTATACATTGACATGTGTAACAAGAAACTAAATACTGATATATAAAATGAGAAGTCTAAAGAGGGACTATATCACATAAGATTTTTTAGGGGTTTCATTCTTTGGTTTGGAGTCACAGTTGCCTTTCACAAAATAGTAAATGAATAAGAAATGTATTCGTGTATTTTTCCCCCCAGAATCAAAGAAAGAGTTGGAAGCCATGGTTTAGAAAGGGTGGCAGTGAGTCATTTTTGAGTATTTTGACAGAAAGAATTTGAGGTTCTTCCTTCAACTATCTCTATATTAATGGCCCATAGGTCCTAATTCTCAGCCTCTGTATGTCTTCTGTTCAAATTTCCAATTCCCAAAAACAACAGTATTAGCCCAGCTGTGGCCTAGGAGATAGGTGCAGAGAGCACAACTTTGGTTATTTGGGTATGCAGTCTTCTTTGAGAAAATAGAATTTTCCAGATAGGCAGACCTTAAAACAAATGTCATGGCTATAGTACTTTAAAATATATATGTATATTTTAATTGCCATAGATTTTCACTTTACTTAGGAGTTGAATCATTGAAAAGTAGTCTTTCTGAATTAATCTTTTATAAATGGAGAGAATTTTGAATAGTACCTAGAGAGATTTTTCTAGTGGGTACTTTCATAAATGTTCTTGTTTTAGTATGTAGACTTTAATTTTTAATCAGGTAGGGTGAAGACAACAGAGTAGGCGTGACTGTCATTGAAAGAGAGTTTATTCCTCACAGTTCCTGAGGGCTGGGGGCAGGCCCTGCAGGACCACAGAGAGAAGCACTGAGGTAGGGTGGAGGCAGGGAGTGTGAGGGGCAAAGTGTGGGCAGGAGCTATGGCAGGGCAGACAGGGTTGACTGGTTGAATCACTCATGAGATGTGTTGGGCAGAAGGACTGTCCCTAGTTGACTGGTACCTGGCCCTGGAGTGATTTAGGACAGGTGGATAGTGGTCCAGAGGGTTATTGAGTGGTAGAAGTGGTAGGAGCACGGCTCTGGATTGGTTTGCATATGGAAAATGCATTCCTAGGCGAGTCCTTGGCTTTCTCTAAGCCTTGGAGAATTGGCTAGCCCTCAGGGGCATCTCTCCAGAGTCAGCAAGGCTCCAGACATCAAAGCATTAGAAATGCAGACGTTAACATGGCTAAGACTATGCACTCCCCATGCAGGGGGCTCAGGTTCAATCCCTGGTCAGGGAACTAGATCCCACATGCCACAACTAAGAGTCCACATGCTGCTGATAAAGATCCTGAGTGCTGCAACTAAGACCCGACACAGCCAAATAAATTAAAAAAAAAATTTTAAGGCGTGATTAATACAAGTCCCTACATGTTCAGTTGGTTTGTAAGTTTCCATGTGAAAACCAGCGTAACTTCCCAAAGTGGCTACAAGGCATTACACAATGGAGCCCTCTGCTGTGACCTCCACTTCCTCTCTCTCTCTTGCCCTCCCCTCTGTCACACTGGCTTCCTTGCAGTTCCTTGAACGCGTCAGCCATGCATCCCACTGAAGAGACCAGTGGATCTGCTCCCTCTTTGTGGGATAATCTATCTTTAGTGATCGATTTGACTTTTCCATTTTCTTTGGGCATCTGCTCATATGTCACTTCCTCGGTGAGGCTTACCCTAAGTGCCCTACTTAATACTGCTCCCAGCAGCCTCTACTGTAGTTTCACCTAGCACTTACCACTTTCAGCATTCCATATCATTTGTTTATTTATTATGCCTGCTGTTTGAGGTCAAGAGGTCATCTTTATTTTGTTAGCATGCTCTAAGCAATAAAAAATCATGTCTACACATAGTAGGTGCTCAAGAATATTTGAATAATGACATTATTTTTCTAAAAGTGGAGCCTCCAGTCTTTTAAGGACACATAAGACATCAGAGATTAATAGCTGTATCAGTGGCCAGTATGGGAATACAGTTAGGGTCTTATTGCATTAGACAAATGTTGTTGTTTAGTCGCTAAGTCACGTTCGACTCTTTTGCGCCCCCGTAGACTGTAGACCGTCAGTCTCCTCTGTCCATGAGATTTCCCAGGCAAGAATATTGGAGTGGGTCAAACTCATGTCTCCTGCATTGCAGATGGACTCTTCACCACTGAGCCACCAGGGAAGCATTAGTCAAATGGTGAGGCATACATGTATAAAGGAAATATAAAGTGTTGAGATTCTTGCTTATCGATCATTATTCAGCCAGACAGTTGGGAGAAGAGGTTCTGTCACCTTCTCTGGCGTTTAGCCTTTGCCTGTTGAGTTTCTCATGCTAATACCACAGCTACATCAAGGTAAAGGCTTGTGACTTTTTGTAAACCAATTTATTCTACCTGATTTTTTTCACTGTAGCTCCATTGTTAACAGTTCCATTTGAAGGCTTCCTTTTCACTATCAGGATCCAGAAGGCTGAGTCCCTCACTTCTCTTAGAAGCGCTACCTCTCGCTTCTTTCCAGGAGTAGGTCTGTAGCAAAGGTTCTGGAGGATAGCCTGGCCTGAGGACTGACAGACCCTTGCCCACAGTGAGCCGTGAAGCAGGGTAGTTGCCTCATGTTACTGGCATGTGATTTCAAGCCATATGCTAAAAGAAAATATCAAAATCATGCTAAAAAATATGATTTCTCTTCTGGAAACATGGCATTTGAGAAAACAGGAAATGATTCAAACAGTGTAGAGCAACTGACATTTGTGATGCATTCAGATGTTTAATGACAAAGGATGATTGGAGAGGCTTAGGTATAAAATGGTATTGCGGTTTTCTTTTTTTAGAAAAGAGTTGTTTTTCTTTAACAGATGCATACGAGTGAAATATGTGGGATTTGCTGCAAACTAATGCAAGAGTTGGAAAGTGGGTAGGGATAGCATTGAGGTCACGTTGATCAGGAGTTGCTTATTGCTGAAACTGGGTGATGGGTCCATGTGAGTCATTATACTGCTGTTTTCATTATTCTGTATATTGTTAGTTTTCAGTTAGTGAAGCATTTTTTTAAATGTAGTGGAAATTATTGACCACTTTGTCTTCTTTCTGATTTTAAGTGGAACACATTCACCCTTTCATCATGAAGGTTGGTATTGACTATGGGCTTAAAGGACCAGAAACTTCCCTTCTGTTCCTGATTGTTCGAATGAGAACTGAATGGTGGAGAATGTTAACTGCTTATCAATATCCTGAGATTATTAATACATGTACTTCTTTTTCGGTCTGTTGCCTTGCCGTAGTCTTACTCTAGTTGACAGTAAAAACCCTCTGGCATTTTACAGAAACCCTGAACATAGTTATCCTGTCACCCAGGCAGTAGGTACTACCCGGCAGAGGGTCACAGCAGGAAGAAAACAGGCAGGGCTTCCCCGGCCTGGAACTCCATTCCAGTGGGGAAGAGAGGCCACAAACAAAGAAATGAACAGGCTCAGATGCTGCTGTGGCCATCTCTGGCGTTGTGGCCCCCAGGGAATCTGGGTTCCAGCGCCCAGGGAGTGATGAGGGAACAGGGGTAGTGGTACTGCTGTCTTCTTTCCAAGGGAGTGGGGCTGCACTTTCCCATGCAGAAAAAAGAGGCCTGTTCCCTCACCTTAGCTTCAGTAGCTTCACGTTTCATGGTTGTTCTCTCCAGATTCAGCAAGTGCTGGGGGTTGCAATTAGTTTTTGACGATGTCTTGAGTTCCCAATCCTTTTTGCGTCTGGATCAAGATTTAAGTGCTAAGTTCGGAGAGGCGGTCTCTAGGGATCTCAGGCAAACCCCAACTGCCCTGACCCCAAATACATGTATATGTTAACCACAGGCTAACCTGTGTGGACGAGCCTGTTACCATTTTACTGATCAGTCCATTTGAAGACAGAGTCACTTGGGAAATTATAAATGGGGGAGCGACCACCAACAGAGTGACGGAGCTTGTCTTCTGTGCTCCCTCAGGCCTCCCAGCTAGCTTACATGGCGCTGTTTTTAGCACGTCTGATATTGGAGAAGCTGTAGGCTGCAGATGTTCTTCCTTGTTCGGAGACACCCAGGAGTCAGGGGACCAGCTGGCATGTGAACCCAGGTGGCTTCTCTCCAGAGGCTGCATCCTCAACCGGTATCATGTAGGTCTGGTTTCAATCGTCTCTGAGGATGATGACTTCTGTCAAGATCCTCTTTTCTGTGTGTTTCAGGTTTTGCTCATCTTTGCAAAGGAAGATAGTCAGAGTGATGGATTCTGGTGGGCCTGTGACAGAGCCGGTTACAGCTGCAATATTGCTCGGACTCCAGAGTCAGCCCTGGAATGCTTTCTAGATAAACATCATGAGATTATTGTAATTGATCACAGACAGACTCGGAACTTCGATGCAGAAGCAGTGTGCAGGTACCTTAGTTATGTTAATATATTAGCAAATATCCACCTAACAGCTTAAAATGAAATTCATGTATATATGTCTTTAGTTCCAGCCCGAATGTCTCTGAAGTATGTGTTGATGTTTCTAAGCAGTATGTATTTAGATTTCTATGATGAAAGCTATAGCTCCTCCTATGGCCTTTTCCTGGAGAAAGAAATGGCAACCCACTCCAGTATCCTTGCCTGGAAAATCCCATGGATGGAAGAGCCTGGCAGGCCACAGTCCATGGCGTCGCAAAGAGTCGGACGTGACTGAGCAACTTCACTCACTCATGGCCTTTTCTGTTTTTCCACATTTGTGTTCCAAAGAATTTAGAGGTGTGAGTTGGGCTCCTTTGAAAACTTTAGGGTGTTTTTTCCCCTTGAGTATTGTTCTTGTTGCACTGGAAAAAAAATGAGTTTCACACAGTTCTTATTACACAGATATGGTTTGGATCTAAACCAGATATTTTAATCCTAATTATTCTGTCCCAAAATGAACATCAGAAATGTGTGAAATAGACCATTTCTGCCTGCCTGACAACAGATGGGTGGATTTTACAGCAGTCAGGGAGGAAAGGCAGCCACTTTTCAGCAGCAGAATAATCTCCCAAGGATCCAAAGCCCCTGCTTGTTTACAGAAATGCTTGCACTCTGGGGAGGAAATGCTTGTCTGTTCATAAATAAATGCGGTCATCAGAGTTAGCTCTGGATGCACCCGTCCATTTGGCACAAGTGGAATGCTTTGAAGCTCAATGGGAAGAGGTCACTAATTAAATGCTGGACCAGGACAGACTCTTACAAACAGAATGGGAATTGTCTGAATATTAGCAAGTGAAATGAAAGGCAGGGAAGTGGCTTCTTAGACCTGTTGGTACCCTGACAAGAAATGAGTGCATTTAAGAAAAGTTTCTCCTCATAGGCATCACCTTGCTATTCTTTGACCATTTTCAGTTTCCCAAAGAAGAAACTTTCTTAAGGGACCTGTTTTAAAATGTCCTACAGGTCTCAAATAATCCTATCTTCCTGCATAGAAACATTTGCCTGTTTATATAATAAAGAATATCACAAAATATTTGGGTATTTTTAGTATTAAGGGAAAAAAAGAGTCGTTCAGCCATGTCTGACTCTGTGACCTCATGGACTTTAGCTTGCCAGGCTCCTCAGTCCGTGGAATTCTCCAGGCAAGAATACTGGAGTGGGTTGCCATTCTCTTCTGCAGAGGATCTTCCCGATTCAGGGATCAAACTTGATTTTCCTGCACTGCAGGCAGAATACTGGAGTGGGTTGCCATTCTCTTCTGCAGAGGATCTTCCCGATTCAGGGATCAAACTTGATTTTCCTGCACTGCAGGCAGATTCTCTACTGTCTGAGTTACCAGGGAAGCCACCAGGGAAGTATTAAGAAATAGATGTGTACATGTGTGGATATGTGTATATGTTGTATGTATGAAATGATTGTCAGGCTAGAATTGAGTCTCTTATAACTAAATATAACTGCATTTTCTTGATCTCCACTTACAGTTACATGATTTTGTAGTAGAAATAGCACAATCCTTTGTACATATATAGAATGATATAAGACAGGCTTCGGCTATAAAAAGAAGAAATGAATAGGAAGAATTCTTTTAATTCAGGCAAAGGCCCAATTTAGTAGATAAACTTTCTAATCTTCCTTGAATATACAGAAAGGTGGTTTTATTTCCTGTTGAGTGAACTTTTTGTCTTAGCTGCACAGAAAAACATTGAAGCATGTGTGCAGTTCGAAAGTCAGGTTACATCTCTGCTGGTGCGTTTCCAGTTACCGCTCAGGTTGATGGAAAGATTCCTGAATGCTGGATTGTGAGCAGGTCCTCCCTAAAATGAGAGCAGATGCGTTCCCAGCAGATGTGCATCATTCATTGTCGGCGGCAGTCCAGGATCCCTGGCTTTTGAGCTGGACTGGACCTTAGCATGTGTCTTCGGCTCTCGGCCTCACCAGTCCCCGGGTCCCCCTTAGTGCTCTCAACCAGAAAGAGGTCCAGGTCCCTTTGGCCACACCTGTTCCTTCTTTGGAGGAATGAGAGAGAAGAGGTCAATGGCAGGAAGGGACCCAAAACACAGAAGCCAGTCTCAAAGAAGCTGAGTGAGCGTGAGCCCCAGCTCAGTTATGTTCACAACATATTTCCTCTTGCCTATGCCCCACCCCTCAGGATGCAGCCTAACAGTGTCCACAGACACCTTGAGGGGGTGGAAGAGGCTGAGGCTGAGCTCCTTGGAGATGAGAGCACGTCTCTGAGATGCTGTCCATTTTTTTCATGAGGTGCTCCTAGTATTGCTGCTGAGAATTCAGTAGAAGGCTCCTGAGTAGGAGATGAGTGTAGTTTCACGTGACCAGTCCGTGGTAGGGATAGGGGCTTCCCAGGTGGCACTAGTGGTAAAGAACCTGCCTGCCATGCAGGAGACGGAAGAGATGCAGGTTTGACCCCTGGGGCGGGAAGATCCCCTGGAGGAGGGCATGGCAACCCACTCCAGTATTCTTGCCTGGAGAATCCCATGGACAGAGGAGCCTGGCGGGCTACAGTCCATGTGGTCGCAAAGTCGGACACGACGGCAGCAGCGCAGCACACACGCACGCACGCACGTGCAGGAGGTAATCTTCTGCCCACAGCGAGTCCGGGCCTCTCTTCAAAGGAGTTCATTCGAGTACCATTTATCTGCGAGGGGACCTTTACTTCCCAGAAAGACAGCAGCCGGTCATTGTCTTGAGCCTTCTCCTCACATGGAGTGAGGTCTCAACGAACAGACCACGGGAAGGTACATTTTTAGAGGAAGGTGAGGACGTTTCGTCACAAGGGTGCAGCAGTATGAGCTGGCTGCCCCTGGGGGAGCACTGGAGCAAACGCATTAAGATGGAGAGGAGCAGAAATGCCAGGAGCTACAAAGAAACAAAGACAGGCCACTTCACAGAGTCCTCAGGAGCAGCCTGGAGCCTTCGCTTCTAGAGCAGACAGTTCTCTGTGAGGGACCTCGAAATAAGGAGAGGCCAGACCATGGAGAGGGATCGGAACAAACATGCTTATTTGTAGGAAGGTTCCAGTATGTGACCCTTTATTAGGAATTCATCAGACTCATGACCCCTGACCAGGGGTCTAAACCAGAATCTAAACTGTAGCACAGCACAGTTTCCAGGAAGGTTCTTGGACTTCAAAATTCTTCTGTGTTTTAACCCTGTTAACTTCCTAGGGAATAAGCAAATGATAGACAGGTGGTCATGGTACGACAGACATCATTATAGTGACAGTTACTGCCTTGATCGTTTCTCAGCCCTAGTCGATGACTCAGCTGTTTAAAGTATTTGGACAAAAATAGCCCTACACCCAAAATATTGGAGTGGTCCTTTGGACAATTTTTAAAAGACCTTCACCTGCACCTGTGTATCCAGCTGCCAGCAATCCTTTTAAGATGAACTTTCTGAACTATCTATTATTTTAAAAGAAAAACAGCTCCAACTTAATTAGCTCCCCAAGTACAAACTGATAACTAGAGAATTGTCAGGCAGCCAGTTTTCTTGCAGAGTGGAATTTCAATCAGAAAACATGGAATTTAAGTGGAATTTGCCAGTTTTTGAAGTGGAACATTGGCAGATCTGACCTACTGGAGAACTGCCCAGGAATTTGATTTCTTTTAGATGTGTGTGGGTTTTTTTTTTTTTTTTTTTTTTTTTTTAGTAAAACAAAGAGATTGTCCTAATCCATACGAGCATCTTCCTTTCTTGTCTTCCATGGGTTTTCAGACTCCTTTAGAGGGATGTTTGATTTTCTTCCATTTTCCCTGTGAAGACATCCCACAGTCAGTCACCAGAACAAGGCCACATCACCTGGTCTGATGTGGCACTTTCTCGTTTCAGGTCAATCCGGGCCACAAACCCCTCGGAGCATGCAGTGATCCTCGCCGTGGTTTCACAAGCGTAAGCTCACCCCCAGCCCCTCGCTGGGAGCACTGCTGTTGCTCCTGAAACCTTCTCTGAGCTAGCAAAGCCGGGGGAGGTCTTTGGCCTTACACCAGCAACCTTGATCTTACTTGGGATTTTCCTTGTTTTGCAAGTTTCTAGAAATATGTAGGCCTTTCTCTTTATCCTATCTAATTTCTGTTAGCACCTCAGGAAAAGAATGGTTACTCACTGTACGCTAGAAATGGGTGGAAAATCTCGGGAGGAGGAGGTCTGAAGAGAACGTTGTTCCAGCTTACCTTTTTTCTTTGAAGAAAAGAGATAAGGAAATGCTTGTTTTTTCACTTAAGAAAAAATAAATTATACCATGAGAACTGGCACGAAAGCCACTGCCAGAAAAGAAATGTGCAGTCTCTGTTAGGACCGTTACGCAGCTAAAAGCAGGACAAAAGGATGAATGCCAGTACTGGAAGGGAAAAAGGGGGCTTGAGCTGTAGGTAGGAGACTGTGGAATGAGAAGCCCCCGTGCTGCCTGTGGGACATGGCCAGCACTTAGCATGAGAGGCCGGGAAGGAGAGGAGCTGTGTGTACAGCTAGCGTGGTTAGACCCTTTGCCAGGAGCAAGCTGTACCGTGGTTGTTGAATGGCCATCACTGGCTTTGGAGAACATAAGACCTTAACTTGAGCCTAGCACTGACTGGACTTGGCCCCGTTCTGAGAGTTGGCACAGATTCTGCCCTGGAGGAGCGAACAGGCCAGCAGCTGAGAGCGTCAGCCTCCCTCAGATGGGCCCCATCCAGGGGGAGACTTAAAATATCCATTCCAAGGCCATATTGGGACAGTAAGAGATCCTGGCTTCCAAGTCTTGCCCTAACCAAAGACTTCTCCTGACCTTGACTCCTTGGGTGTCTTGTTAGGAGCATGTCTCTTCCCTTTGACACCTCTGAGCCAAGGAACGTAAAGAAACTGTCCTGCTGCCCTCAACATCTTGCTATCGTAGTGGTGGCAGGATCTCAAGGGAAAGAATGTGGGGACTAGCCTTCTTCAGCCTCCTTGCTTATATTTTATCTTCTGGGGGCTGTGAGCTCTTAACAGGGTCTTAGAGCCTTGACATGGGTACCAGACCACACAGCATTTGCCCAAGCCTGGATGATTCCATGGGCCCCAAAACAGAACATTTGTTTTTTTCCTACTCACATGGCAAAAATGTGTACTTGTCCTTGACAAGTAGTGGTATGCTGTGTCTCACTATGACTTTTCACTTTTTCCCCTATTTTTTAAATATTTCATTTATAGAGGAAGTTAATAATGCTTCCCAGGGGGCGGGTAGTGGTAAAGAACCCAGTGGCCAGTGCAGAAGACATAAGAAATGCGGGTTCAATCCCTGGGTCAGGAAGATTCCCTTGGAGGAGGAAATGGCAACCCACTACAGTATTCTTGGCTGGGAAATCCCATGGACAGAGGAGCCCGGCAGGTTATAGTCCATGGAGTCACAAAGAGTTGAACACGACTGAAGTGACTTGGCACGCACAGTAATAAAATTAATGTTGCTTGTGCCACCCCACTTATGAAGTAGGACATTATTCATCCCTGTGGAGCCCCTTTTGTGCCTCTACTTATTTATTGACCAGAGAAGGTAGAACCTTGAGTTCCTGAAGAGGGAGGGAGAAGAGCTTTTCCCTGTCAGGTGGGATTCAGCCACAGGTGATGAGGCAGATATGCCCTGGAATTTCTGGGCAGGCAGAGATGTCTGCTTCTCCAACCAATCCCTAGTGTCCCATTTTTCTTCCCCATTTCTACGGCGTGTGCTCCATGTTATTTGTGGGCTGTCTTGGGGACACCGTCTCTTATAAAGCTGGCAGCGGAGCTTCAGCACAACTTCATGATCAGCTGACCCCATCCCCACATTGTACTCAAACTGAAGCTCTGAGACCTGGAGGCAGGCTCAGTGTGGGAAACCGTCCCATGAAATGAGAGCCAGTAATCAGTTTTTGTCTTCTTCCCTCTAACTTGGCTCTCCTGATGACTCCTCTCCTGTTGGCTCTGGGGTGCTGCGGCCTCTAAGGCCAGCTGTCCTCCTGAGAGTTGGACCCAGCTAGGTCTAGGGGTGGAAGTCACGCTTCCAGAATGTATGGGGTCAGTGGGCACAGTGGTCTGCAGGACGAGCGTTGCACATCTTTGTCCCTTGACGCGCTGCTCCTGTACATTTGCTCCAACTCTGAGGGAGCCTGTCGTGTGTACCTTTGCTAGCATTTTGACACACACACTGCTGGAGTTCCCTCTACTGTCTGTGCTCTTTTTGCACCCAAAGGCAGATGTGGGAGTCTGGTTTCCTACAAGACAGGTGCCCGGAGCAGGCATGTGCTAGTCAGGAAGCCACTCTTGGAGCCAGCTCCCTGCTTCCTCCTCGCCCTTTCTGCATCTCAGTGTGAGGGACCCTGGTTTGTATCTGTTGAGTGATCACATTTTCTGCTCTGTGGCAGATCCGGCAACTATGAAGAGGCCTCTGTGCTCCCCCTTCTGCACGCGGGCTTCAACAGGGTACGTAAAGGACGAGCTGGTGCCTCCCGCAGGCGCAGCTGTGCATCTTGTCGCAGACATTCAGCCCCAGGACTGGGAGGGAAAGCTGTTCTCGTTGTGGGTAACGAGCATCTGCTGGCCTGGCTTTTTCCCTTTTTCTCTCATAATTGCATTTATCTTAACAACGGATATGTAATAGCTAAAAATCTGTCTCACTATATCAGGTCAAAATTCCGTAGTCCCAAAGTAATCCCACTTAAACCAGTTCGCAGGTGTGTATGTGATTATAGGAAGTCCCCTAGATCAGTGCACAGGGTTCCATGGTCTTCAGGGCCCAGCCAGAGCTTCCACCTCGGACACAGGCCCCGGATTCCAACAGCATCCAAGAAACTCCTTGTTGAAACCATACATGTCAGCAAAGAATTCAGAGTGATGGCTCCGTGAGCAACCCTGATATTCCATTTGAAGATGAAGACTGCTTACTCAAGGAAACTTAACAAGCTATGGAGGCTTACCAGTATCTCAGGGTAGGGGCAGTCTGAAGGTCTGATTGGAGGTGAGGCCAGGTGCATGCAAATGGAAGGCCACATGATGGAATCAGTTGGAGAGAGGAAAAAGGGATGGAGAAAGAGCATCAAACTGTGGCTGTTTAAAGGGAATATATTTCATAAGATTAAAGTATATACAGATCCTTACAGAGAAATTGTGGAGGACCTCACTCTACACCCAACTTGATTTTTTTTTAATAATAAGCATCTGTTTCTTCTATTAGAAAATAAAAGATTACCCTTTGGAAAAAAAATAGAGTAGAGCTTGTGAACTGCTGCTTCAAACCAAAAACAACAGCAAAGGAAAAGTCTGTGACAGCTACACGGACACACTGATGCTCAACTAGAAAGTTAAGACTGATTGAGGACACTTAACCAGCAAACTAGGTAACTAGGCTTACCTGGCGTCTCGGTGTCCTGCGATCGGCGTAATCTGAATCTAAGACAGACAGCGTGATGCATCCTCTTCCTTCAAACACAGGAGACCGCCAGAGCCTTGTGAATTACGAGAATTCCTTTGGGTGCTTTAAGCAATGGGTATTTCGCTCCCCTAGGTTCAGAAAAAGAATCCCTTCTTCACTGTCAGTCCCTAAAAAGCAGACACTTCCCATGGGATGCCATTCTTTTGGGCTTCAGTGTGCTTCTGTGGGGGAGTAACAGGGCTGTGTAAAACATCGAAGGGGCTGCCACGGTTCACGTGCGACAGGAGCGAGCGGTTCTGGTCGGCCCTGTCACTCACCCCCGACGCCTGCCTCCTGTCCGTCGTCACGCCTTCAAAGGCTGGCACGCGCTTCTTGATGCCCTTCTTGTGTGCTGCTCCGTCTTAATGAGACAGTGCTTCTGAGCTTCAGAATGGAGACTTGCCCAAGGAAAGCCATCTAAGAAGTCATGGTGTGGGAACGGCTTTACTTACTCATTTTCTGAGAAATGACTGGTGTTCATAAATCTGTTGTGGAACGTTGACCACCTCTGTACCCCTGCCCATCCCTGTCCTTCACGTCCGAGGCAGGACCTCTCAGAACATGAGCTTGGAGGTCCTCCCCATTACCCGGAAGCGGGTTGGGGAAGGCACGACACACCAGGGGGTACAGCGATGAGCCCCTATTGCCATGTGTGCTGTGGAGTGTCCTATTAGAATTCAGCTTTTAGTTCACTGATCCTGCTTCCAACCAGCTGGTGTGGAGACTGACGATGTTTGCAGCGGTGCATCTTGTCTGGAGGCTGAGATTGCCTGTCTGCTCAGAGGAAAGCTCAGGAGAAACACCTGTCCGCTTGGGGTGCAAACGCTACTCAGTAAATTTAGGAGGGATGATACAATTGTTCCTGTTTATTCTTTTTGTAA
Source organism: Antilocapra americana (assembly GCA_007570785.1). NCBI lineage: Eukaryota > Metazoa > Chordata > Mammalia > Artiodactyla > Antilocapridae > Antilocapra > Antilocapra americana. The sequence continues at coordinate 13,531,401 of ML661891.1, read as the reverse complement.
CCTGTCTCTGCTGCTCTAGAAGCTTTCATTTCTCTATCTAGATACAGTACCACTTTCTGCAGGCAGCCTCGGTGAATGAAGCCCTTTGTGAAAGCATGGAAAACAGTAACCATCAGGGGCCACCTGGTATTCCTTAGTCCTGGGCCTGATCAAGGCCGTTTGCCAGCCAGGTCAGGGTGCCCCCAAGTAGATGGGGCTCTTTCCCAGAGAAGCTCACCACACCTGCCAGATTTTCCATCCCAAGTGACTATGGCACAAAATCGACTGAGGCTGCTCCCCAGGTGGTCTCCTTTTTTGGGCAAAATCTTGTCTCTGGAAACTTTCTACCCAAGCACCCTTCCAAATATGCCAGCTATTCTTCTTGCCTTCTGTGAAGTTATTTCCTACCTCTGAGTTATTTTGCTTATATTAAGTCATCTGCTGAAGCTCAGTTCTGTGTTACTAGCTAATTGGCCAGTGCTTCAGCCGATGGGTCCCTGAATGGGGATCCAGGAACACATTGTACCATCAAGTATCCAGAGCAGCTCTGCTTGAAGCCTCTATGTGCAAGTGAGTGGCTGACTGCATGGTGCTTGGTCTACTCTGAGCCTTTTGGAAAGAGCATCTTAGCAGAGGGCCATTGCAGCTGGTTTTTGTATCAACCTGTGTGTACCACTTTTTCCACTTGGAATGATGACATCATTCCAAGTAGAATCGTTACAAGATACATCACGACAAGTACATTCAGCAGGTGTTTAGGGAGCACAGGCTCTGTGTGAGCCAGTGTGCTTGGTGTGTCGAGGATACAGTGATCAGACAGTTCCTCCCTGCAGAGGTGTCTTATGGAGGAGGAAGTGGGGAACCAAGACTTCTTATTCGTCAGACTCCATTCTATGTGATTGACTGGATCCACATCTACAGATGAGAAGTTTGGTATTTTCTCTGTTTTTGTGGAAGAAGCAGCAGACCCAGAATGACTAGCTTGCGGAGCTCATACTCAAAACAAGTCAAGATGCAAATCTGTGGTGTTCAACTGCCAACTCCATGCCTGGTCCACCAAAGTCGTATTTCCCAAATGGTTTCCAGGGATGCTAGTGGCCCAGAGCTCTCCGAGGCGTCCTTGGCAAAACACTGCCGTGGCCAAGCAGGTGTGAAAAACCAGGGAAGACGCGGCTTCTCCTCCTCCTGCTCTGAGAACGTACAGCGCACGTTGGCAGTATCACACCTGAGCGTGTGGAGCGATACTGTGCTGAAGACACATGCCTGCATTTCTGCAAGCAGGGCCCGGGAATCTGCGTTTTAACCAAACACCCACGTTATTCTTAGCGTGTTGAAGTTTGAGGACCGCTGTTCTTGGTTCACCCAGTTGATTTCAGATTTTTGCAGTAACTATAGTCTTAAAATTCCCAAAAGATTTTCCTACTGCCTTTAGTCTATAAAAGACTCTTGGAGTGTCACTTATGTGCAAATGAAGCACTCCAGTGTTTAGAAACTGTCTCCTACCGGAAGGCTGACCTTTACCACACTGAAAGTTCTTAGGAGACCTAGAGGAAAATAAGAATCATAAAAAATTACTAGGCTATGAAAGTGAAAATATAACATCATTTTATATTTTATATGTATAAGTGTTTGTATATAAAATGTATCCATATACACAGAGATGTAATAAAAGTCTAAGGTAAATAAACCAAATTAATGATATCTCTAGGCTTATGACATTATCAGTGATTTGGAGATTTTTCTTTATATTTTTCTACATTTTATACACTTTAAAATTAGTGTTATGCTGGAGAAGGAAATGGCAACCCACTCCAGTATTCTTGCCTGGAAAACTCCAAGGACAGAGGAGCAAAGGGGGCCCATGGGGTCACAAAGGGCTGGAAACAAATGAACAACTGAGCATGCATGCAACTCATCCAGTGCTTACAAAAGAAAAACTCAGTAAGACTGGTAAGGATGACTGACCCAATATTAAAACTAAAGAAGCACAAAAGCTTTAAAAATGTAAAAATACAGATGAAATTAGTGTTATGAAAAAGAAATGTAACTGTTTATCTCATCCTTTTCAAGAACTTATTTTATTATGATCAATTTTTGTGCTTTATGAAGCATCATCCGACACCGCTCAGAGCTCAGAAACAGACTGACACATAATCTCCAGCTGCCCAGGAGCTCAACCAAAACTTCACCATGCTTGACTTTGCTTTGCAAATAGAAAGTATTTCCCTCCGTGTGTCTTCACGGCTCCCCTTCTGTTCTCAGCCCTTCCCAGCTTCTCCCTGGAATAGTGGGACCAGAGGCACAGGAGGAGTCGGCGGGCTTCGCAGGTGTTCCCCAAGGAGGTGCCATCCACGCTGGCTGTGTGGAAGTGTGTGCATGCGTGTGTGTGAGGAAGACAGACACGGGAGGGGGAGTGTGAGGCACTCAGACAAGGAGAGAAGCCAAGACCCCTCTTCCGTCCACAGACGTCACTCGTTGCACACGTGAAGGCGGCCAGGCCCAGGTCTCTGAAGACTTTCTTCAGTGCCGCAGCAACGCAGATGCTTCCGTAGTTAGCAAGGCTGGAGGTGCTCTAACCCTGTGGTTATTTTCCTGTGAATGTTCATAATGAACTTTCCCCCATCTTTGTTATAGTTAACTGTACAATATTATCTGCTTTCTTGTTTTGTATACATTTAAACAGGCGTTTCGAACACCCTGACAGCTGTTTTATTTCATCCCATCTTACTAGTTGTCTTATATAACTAAGTTACCTGAGGTTGGAGAAGCGAGCCTTTTTTAACTGTGTAAGAAGTAATTGTATTTGTCTTACGTACTATCTTTGCTTTTTCCCCCCAGAGATTTATGGAGAACAGCAGCATAATTGCTTGCTATAATGAACTGATTCAAATAGAACATGGGGAAGTCCGCTCACAGTTCAAATTAAGGTATGTAGCAAAAATAGGGTGAACACGAGGTTAACCGTTCTCTAGCCAAGGGTGCCTGTCCTCAGGCTGAGGGTCACTGCAGAACCCCAGAGATTCTGAAGCTATTGAACGAGTGATGGTAGCTGCTAAAACAGAGAGCCTAAGCTGGGAGCCCTTTGGTATAATGAAATAAATTGGAAGCGTTTCGTCTTTTGACAGTATTTTCCACTATTTATAGCAGTTTTAAAATTATACCCTAGGCAAAATACTGTTTAACTTCTGTACAATTATATGGAGATTAAGAGTAGCCTTTGAGGATTAATACTTAGTACTTGCAACCTTTATAAATTCCTACTTGGATTGGTATAGATAGGGGCAGACCCAGGGGTATATTTATTATGCTAACTATGGTAATTGCTACCTATTTGTGACAGCGGTTTCCTGAGACCTGCTCGTGGCCTCAGCGTGCACGAGGTATCTTCAAGAACGCTTTGAAGTCTGTGTGCATATCTGGTGCTCTAAGCTTCTCTGTGGTGCTCACTTCTGAGATAAATGGATTCTCTCGGTGTCTGGGTGGTAGGATGCTCTGCTTCTGGGCCTTCTCGAAACAGCCAGGTTCTAGCCCATGCCTGGTTTTGCTCAGGCTCTGCTCTGGCACACTCTCGGGACCCTGATTTCTTCAGCCTGCCTCTATGAGCAGAGAGCAGGGGAAAGAAGAGGCTCTTGGCAGCTTGCAGCCCCTGGGAGGGCAGTCTCAAGGGGCTGCAGGCCACAGGATGCCAGAAGGGCCCTGGCTTCTTTCTCCCGCAGACTGAGGGGCCACCTGGCTTTCAAGGTGTGCGTGCATGTTAAGCTGCTTCAGTCGCATCCGACTCTGTGCACCCATGTGGACTGTAGCCTGCCAGGCTTCCAGACTCAGCGAAAAAAAAATAAGACAGCATCTCTTTGAAATGGTTCTGTTTCTTACCTTGATTACTGAATTTGCTTTCAAAGAGAACAAAACCCTTTCTAAACTTAACTTTTCTGGGCCGTCCTCTGTCCCTTGAAAGAAAAGTGGATGGGCACGAACCCACAGAGACAGGCTCTTCCGTGGTTCACACTGCTCAGGGAAGTCAACTCTTTGGTGGCTAGAGAGCTCTAAGAAGTAAAGCGTGTGGATAAACAGTCCCTTTGGCAGCCTTAAGCAACTGAGACTCTCGAACCAGTGGGAGTTCTTTGGTAAGGAAGAGAAATGCCTTGGTTTCTTTGTATCCATGTATTTACCAGCTTCAGGGAACTTCATAGAATTTCTTAGGGAAACCACATTGCCTTTACTACACCAATTTATGATTTTTAATTGTACTTTAATTGTTTTTATTCTTGGGGGTCTCTTCTGTTTTTATGGAGAGTGAAAAAGACTTTGTACTTTTATTTTAGATGTTTTCACAATAAATAGGATTAGGAAAAGAGAGATTTCATTTTGGTTTAATTCTTCAACAGTGTAGGATCTACCACAGAAGTGAATAGCAGGCGCCTTATTGCTTTGATTCCCTCATTCTATTTTTTTTTCTTTTTTTTTTTTATTGTTTTTGCCACACATTGTCATGATATCACCATGGGTTTACATATGCTTCCCCTCCGGAACCTCCCTCCCTCTTCCCTCCCCCCCGGGAAATCTCGCTGCACCAGTCCCGAGCATCAATCCTGGGCTGGCGATTGATTAGACACATGACAATTAACATGCTTCAATGCCCTTCTCCCATATCATCCCACCCTTACCCTCATCCACAAAGTCCACAAGTCTATTCTATACATCTGCGTTCCTTTTGTT
>ML661891.1:13376360-13526306 GCA_007570785.1 Antilocapra americana | reverse complement strand
TCCACAAAGTCCACAAGTCTATTCTATACATCTGCGTTCCTTTTGTTGTCTCCCATGTTGGGTTCTCATTACTGTCTTTCTAAATTCCATATATATGTGTTAATATACTGTATTGTTGTTTTTGCTTCTGGCTTACTTCACTCTGGATAATGGGCTCCAGTTTCGTCCATCTGAGTAGAATTGCTTCAAATGAATTTTTTTCTAATGCTGAGTAATATTCCATTGTGTATATGTACCACAGCTTTCTTATCCATTCGTCAGTTGATGGGCATCTAGGTTGCTTCCATGTCCTGGCTATTGTAAACAATGCAGCGATGAACATTGGGGTGCACGTGGCTCTTTCAATTCTGGTTTCCTCGGTGTATATGCCCAGCAGTGGGATTGCCGGGTCATATGGCAGGTCTATTTGCAGCTTTTTAAGGAACCTCCACACTGTTTTCCATAGTGGCTGTACTAGCTTGCATTCCCACCAACAGTGTACGAGGGTTCCCTCTTCTCCACATCCTCTTCTGGAGCCCCTTTGTTAGGAGCACAAGAGATTACGTAACCCAGCCACCCCAGCATGGCTGACAGAGGGGACACAGAGCGAGAGACTCTTGGCACTGTCGCGAGTACCTGAGAGGTAGGCGGCAGTGCTGGCGCAGAACCCAGGCACCCTGTATTAAGTCAGATGCACTCTGCACACCCTCATAGCACTGTGCTCCCTGTAGTGCTGTTGTTCAGTCGCTCAGTCGTGTCCGACTCTTTGTGACCCCATGGACTGCAGCACGCCAGGCCTCCCTGTCCTTCCCCGTCTCCCAGAGCTTGCTCAGACTCATGTCCATTGAGTCGGTGATGCCATCCAACCATCTCATCCTCCGCCGTCCCCTTCTCCTGCCCTCACTCTTTCCCAGTATTAGGGTCTTTTCCCATGAGTCAGCTCTTTGCCTCAAGTGGCCAAAGTATTGGAGTTTCAGCCTCAGCATCAGTCCTTCCAATGAATATTCAGGGTTGAATTCCTTTAGGATTGACTTGTTTGATCTCCTTGCAGTCCAAGGGACTCTCGAGAGTCTTCTCCAGTATCACAGTTTGAAAGCATCAGTTCTTTGGCACTCAGCCTTCTTTATGTTCCATCCATACTCTCACATCCATACACGACTACTGGAAAAATCATAGCTTTGACTATACGGTCCTTTGCAGGCAAAGTAATGTCTCTGCTTTTTAATACGTTGTCTAGGTTAATCATAACTTTGTGATATTTACCTTCTCCATGTGGACTTGCATGGACAACTAAGAAAATGAAGGGGAAATGGTTACATTACCAGAACTTCTTGGGTTTTCACAACAATATTCTGTTTCTCTGGAGCCTTTTCTAATTTTTCAACTCAACCTGAAGACTATAAAAATACATTCGCATTGCAGAGTTACATGGCCCCTAAGAACAGAAAAATTAAGCTAAAGTTCTTCTATATGAAGAATATTACTAATTAATGCAGGAAATTTGATTCTCAAACTCTAGGAATATAATTCAAAGTAATTACTTCATTTTGCTACAGGTTTATTTAAATAGAACCATCAGCCAAATTGATTTAAAGCCTAGATCTACACATGACAGTCTCGTACCATTCATTGCCGGGGACAGTAATCTGCTGGTCCTGCCAATATACTTTCACTTTAACTCTTGATAAAGATCTGCTTTCTTCCATTGGGCATGATACTCGCTGGAGAGTGTATGCTTTGTAGTGAACATCCGATAGATACATTTTTGCAGCTGGAGCTAAGATCTTGTATGAAAGCAGCCTCTTGATGACGGAAATAGTCGTACTTGGAAATAGCTGTTCACATACCTAATTGAGCCGCACAGGTACTTTAAGAAAATACTTGGGTGCGAGGGGCCTGTATCATGTGATCAGACATGCTAGCGCTTCATTACCCAGCTCCCAGAGCTAAGGAACTGGCCCACGCAGACCCGCCTTTCCACGTGGGACTTCCGGAGGCAGGGCTCCCTTTCCCATGGTGCAGGGTTGGGTGCTGGACCCAAAGGCCTGCCACACGCGTGATGAGACTAGCTGTTGCTTGCCTCTTCGTAAGAGGTGGTGCACTAATGACTTTGGTAACCATTTTAAAGTCCTTGGTTCTTTTTCACGTTTTAAATGATCATGTTTACAAATCCAGCATTGCTGACAGGACAGTATACAGCTCACATTAGGTAGGCTGGAGCAACTCACTTTACTTTTTGTTTTAATGGAAGTATAGCTGCTGTACCACATGTTACAATGGTGCTGTGCTTAGTCGCTCAGTCCTGTCCGACTCTTTGTGACCCCAGGGACTGTAGCCCGCCAGGCTCCTCTGTCCATGGAATTCTCCAGGCCAGAATACTGGAGTGGGTTGCCATGTCCGCCTCCAGGGGATCCTCCCAACCCAGGGGTCGAACCCAGGTCTCCTGTATTGCAGGCAGATTCTTTACCGTCTGAGCCACCAGGGAAGCCCAAGAATACTGGAGTGGGTAGCCAGCCTATCCCTTCTCCAGGGGATCTGCCTGACCCAGGGATTGAACTGGGGTCTCCTGCATTGCAGGCGATTCTTTACCAACTGAGCTACCAGGGAAGCCCCTATGTTACAATATAGTGATTCATAATTTTGAAAGGTTATACTCCATTTATAGTTATTATAGTTATTATATACTCCATTTATAGTGTATTATTATACACTCTATCCCTATAGCTTATTTTATGCCTAATAGTTTGTACCTCTTACTCCCCTACCTCTTAGTACCTCTCCTTTATTCCCTCACCCCAATGGTAACCACTAGTTTGTACTCTATATCTGTGAATTTGCTTTTTGTTATATTCACTAGTTTGTTGATTTTTTTAGATTCCACATATAAATGAGATCATACAGTATTTGTCTTTTTCTGACTTATCTCACTTAGCATAATGCCCCCTAAGTCCATCCATGTTGCTGCAAATGGCAAAATTTTGTTCTTTTTGTGGCTGAGTAATATCCCATTGTATATCTACTCCGCATCTTTATCCATTCATCTGTCAGTGGGTACTTACGTAGATTCCATACCTTGGTTATTGTGAATAACGCTGCTACGAATATTGGGGCATATGTATGTTTTTGAATTAGTGTGTTTGTTTTTTATGGATGTATACCCTGGAGTGGAATTGCTGGGTCATATGATAGTTCTGTGTCATATAGTAGTTCTGTTTCCAGTTTTTTGAGAAACATAGTTTGGAGCAATTTGAATAAGAAAACACCTTACCCTATTGGGCATCTTGGTTGAGTGGGGTTTATGTTCTCCTCTGCTCACGTCCATCACGATTACTTACTGTACTTACCCTCCCACGCTGGTGCCTTCGTCTCTGCAGTGACAGGAATGCCACCCATCAACGGACTAAAATCCTTCATTTTCCATGCAGGTTGCCTGGCTACTATTGAAAGCAGTTCTTGGTTTGATGTTTAGATACTCATGAGAAAATATTGGTTATGATTAACTTTTCTTCTCACCAACAGCCTTTGAAAGCTTTAGAGAACAAAGAATTATTCTGAGATCTTGCAAATAATATTAAGTACTATGTCTTGAAATCTTGTATTATGCCAAGTACTTTGAGACATAGCTCACAAAAACTATTTAGATCGATTCTTACAACAAAACTTAAAGAATCTGCTGGCAATGTAGGAGACCCAAGTTCAATCCCTGGGTTGGGAAGATCCCCTGGAGAAGGACATGGCAACCTACTCCAGTATTCTTGCCTGGATAATCCCAGGGACAGAGGAACCTGGTGGGCTACAGTCCCTGGGGTCACAAAGAATCAGACATGACTGGTCAACTAACACTTCACTTCATTTTATAGATGAGGAAACTTGGAGCCAGCAAAGAGAAAACATTGCCCAGGGTCCCGTAACTGGCAAAATACCGAACCAGGTTTCACCCAGTTTTTTTCTACTCTCTGCCTTGTAAACAGTTCAGAGTAGAATGGCAAAGTTAGATAATTTATGAGAGAAAAAAGGAATAATGTTTTAAGAGTTTGTTTTATGAGAAGAAACATCTGTCTAGTAAATTAACATTTTTTGTGGGGGTAATGTGTAAGAAAGCCTTCACTGGAATTGTTTAAGGAGCCATCATGAATAAGAAAGCTCTAGAAACTAGCCACATCCTTCCTGAGTTAGATGGTAAGTAGCTTACTATATTTGGAATTGCTCTAGGTTGTAAGGTAGCTAGAATGTTACATGAGAAATTGAAATAATTTTAAATATTCCAGATATACAAGAAAGGTCATCAAGAATAGTGCCCACCTGGAGACCTGTGAAATGAACCAGGCAAGAGGAATTCTGCCCTCTTTGTCTTTCATCAGACAGTGGGTATCGTTGAAAGCAAAGTACCATAAAGGCTTCTTAACTAAGGTCATCAAACTAAGAAAAGAAAAAAAAATGTTTCTGTGTCTGTTGCAAAAGGCCAGAATACCTCAGATCCAATATGGGGTTAATTAGGTTTTCCAAGCTGATGGGGACTGGACTTCTCCATGACAGTGCTGTGAATGAAACAGCAGAATGTCACTGACATAGAACACAGGCACCTATGAGATCGGCTTCTGCATTTCTCTTTCCTTGTGTCAGTATGAAAGTTTTATCCAGCACACACAGAGATCATTCCATGATCCATGACAATTGGCTGGATAACTTTCTTCTGTTTTGTATGATATATGTAGAAGTATCTGCTCTTGTTTATTTATTTCATTTGAAAAGCTAGGTTTCTTTTTTTTCCCCCTCCAAAACAGAATATCAAAAGGTACTTGGTTTTAATGAATCTGAGGAACTGTCTACTTTGATAAGTTAACAGATGAAATGCTCATGGTTTTCTCTCAGAACTAACATGAATCTTTTGCAACTTTCAGGGCCTGTAATTCAGTGTTTACAGCATTAGACCACTGTCACGAAGCCATAGAAATCACAAGTGATGACCACGTGATCCAGGTACGGGGGCAGTTTTTATCTTTAGACATCAAAAGAGAGCCTTTCAAGTCTGAGCCATCCTTTTTCGAGTACTTTGCTGTAATTCTCACATTTCAGCACATTTTCTTTGGAGAAAGGAACATCAAAGTATGCAAAGAAAACTGATATTCTTCGGCTGAGAATTAGATACTCAGTAAGAATAAAAATTAGTTCAGATCAGAACCTGCGATTTCTTTGACAGAGTTGGGGTAAATTCTTCAGACTTTTAGGAAAGATATTGTTTATACCAAAGTATGTCAGAACTGTAAATACTTGTAAATGCCTTGGGAAGAGAATGTTATCAGTGGTCCTCATTGATCTGCCTACAGTTGGTATTCCAGTTATAAAGGACTCATATAATATAGGGGCTTCCCAGGTGGTGCTGAAGAATCCACTAGCCATGCAGGATACTGGGTTTGATTCCTGGGTTGGGAAGTTCCCCTGGAGGAGGGCACGGCAGCCCACTCCAGGATTCTCACCTGGAGAATTCCATGGACAGAGGAGCCTGGTGGGCTACAGTCCATAGGGTCCCAAGGAGTCAGACACGACTGAAGTGACTTGGCCTGTATGCTTAGATAATATTAAAGTCGTCTTCCTAAGGAGATGTGTTTGGCAGACAAACCTCTGTTGAAATGAAGTTGTCTTATTATTTTTGGAAGGTAGGAAATCCCATGGACAGAGGAGTCTGGCAAGCTATAATAAATCCATGGGATCACAAAGAGTCAGACATGAGAGAGCAGCTAACACTACAAGACATTTACACTTAGAAAATACTCTGAAATGTAGACTTCACACTGAGGGGCACTGGTCTGCCTGCCCTCGGTTTGCACCGTGGCAGTGAGTGTGAGAGCACTTGCTACCCTCGGCAGAGCTAACAGTGTCCAGCGCGGCGCCACGTGTCCAGCGTGGCAGCCTCTCATCGCTTTCCTGTGAACCAGCCCACTGCCCACACAGACACCCTGCTCTCCCGTGGGGTCACTGGCACGGGTAACCACTGTGTGTGGCCCCGTCATCCACACGCTGGTGAAGTCACCTCGTTTCCCTCAGGAACCCCATGAAAGAGACATATAGTAATACAGATGGGGAAACTGAGGCCCAGGAAGGCCAAGGAATTTCTCCAAGGAAAACCCCAGTAATAAGTACTGGAACCAAAACATCCACACCTGTCTTTCTGACTCCGGAGCCTTCCCACCTAGTTCCCTGTTTGGATGCGTTTTTGGAACTTGTTTTTCTGGCTGTTCCGTGACATGGGTCTAAAGGTTTCCTCATGATGCTGCCTGTTACCGCCCCACCTGCCCGCGGATCTGCCCTGAAGTACAGAGAAATCAGCCATGTTGCTGTTATAGACTGGGCACAGATCCACTTCCACCTGGACTTGGACAGTCAGTTCTGTTCATGAAACACATTTGTTTTGCACCTCCCTCTTTTTTTCTTTCTTTACAAGAGAAAAGCAGAAGTTTCTTCATGTCTACTTGCATACCAAGGAGGTATCCAGGGAAAATGAGTGAACTCACACCTCCAGCTTTTACAGGGAAGCCAGGTGGTGGTTTTAGTGATGAGAAAGGGCTGCCTGCTCTCCACCAGCTGTAATCTTGCAGGCAGTCCTTTCACAGACAGATGAGTCCTTCCTTCTCCAGTTAGCTCCTGATGGTCAGGAAACCTGCATCTCTGGGAGAGGTGACAGGTCGATGGTGTCACATGCTATGAATCACCTGCTAGCCTTTACCTGAAAGAGGAAGGAGCAGGGGCTGAGGACGCTGGGTGCCTGGTTAGGGGAATCCTTGTCTTAAGAGGGAAACTGTACTGATTGTGGTTTCCCCCGGGGCGCCCTCTCAGGCCCCTTCACAAGCCTACTAGCATCCTAAATATAAAACTCAAGGACAAGGAGGAATTTGAAGAGAGGACATTATATATAAGGGGGAAATTTAAAAGGCCTTTGTGCCATAGATTTTAAAAGATTTTACACCTTGTAAAATGTAACCCATGACTGAGTTATGTAGCTCATCATGACTGAGTTATGTCATGTATGTGATTCAGTACCAGAGTCCTCGGGGCAGTCCCGCTTCACAGGGCATGTGTCTCTTAGAGCAGGTGGCGGTAGCACTTGGCATTCATGAATACTCTCTCTCTCCCTTTCCATCCATTGAAACTGTTTGCTTCAGAACACTGAAGTGGTGCTTACCACGTGCCAGACGCAGTATTTAGCATTTTGCACATGCTTGTTTATTTCTTAAAACAATGCTACGAACCAGGCATTACCGTCCAGGCCATTTTACAGATGAGGAAACTGAGGTCCAGAGAAGATCAGTAAACTGCCCATGGTGCTAGTGGTGGACAGAGCCCAGACGTGAACTTGAGTGCCTCGGCTCCACAGCCCCTGTCCTGAAGTACCTGTCGCCTTGTGAGGTCGCCTGGCGTGGACGAAGGGTTGTGACTTCTACCTGTGTTTACAGCCTTGCAGCAAAAGCAGAGTAAACACGTAGGAAAATATGAGCATTTGGCCAACAGATAAGGAGGACAATGCATTCTCAAGTATTATCCATTCCTCAGCTGTTTACTGAACAGTCCTGAATCTCCAAAGAGAAATCTGAAGTAACCTTTGCCCTTGAGGATTTTCATGTCTAGTCGGGGAGAGAGAGAGAAAAGAATCTACATTCAGTGTAATAAGGCTTCAGAAGCCTGCACAGGAGAGAGTGGGAGTCGTTGGAGAGGCACAGGCTCCAACTGGGCAGGGGCTTAAGGACAGCTTGCTGGAGGGGGGCTGGAAATCGGAGTTGACAGGACCAGGAGGTGGGGAAGGGCCTCTAGGCAGAGAGCATGTGGGCAGAGTCCCGCAGGCTGGGAGACAAGCCCGGGCCACCTCGCTGCAGGCAGGCTGGGCCGGGGGACTGCGAGCCCGACCTGATGAGCAGGGGTCCTGCTGCCCACCCGAGGTCAGTGAAGACGGTGTCGCCGCCCTTCCTCTTCAGTGACCCCTCTAAGGCCCGAGAGCCACCTCCCAGCCCCTCCTTCTCCCAGGGCGGATGGTGCTGGTAGAAGCTGGCTTCCCCAGGGAGCAGCTCCCCGCGTGTCCCTGCTTCAGCGTGTTCCCCGCTGCTGTCATCCCCATGGAGGGCAAAAGTGATTCCCTGTGCAAGACCGTTTCCGAAGCAGCGGATGGATGTCAGTTATGCCCAAAGAAATCCGGGACCTCGATGCAATGTGCTCACATTCTCCCCACGGTCCTGTTGCTTGTCCCCTCCACTCAGCTGCTCATCTGGTGATTCTGTTCTCTGAGGAATGGGAGGCTGTGGACAGGAGCTGGGAGGCAGCGAAGGTGATAGCTCTAAACTCCAGGGCCCTGCACAGAATTCTGGAAAGAAGCTTCCGAGCCTGCCCATCCCCGCATGTGCTGGGTGGGGACAATGCCTCAGGCCTGCGCTGTGCCCACCTGCGAAAGGACTGCCTGCTGCCCAAAGTTTTTAACTGAATTTATGCTTCGGTTAGACCAGAAGTGGCCCCAAGGCATAGCATTGGTTAATAGACAGTGGCAATTACCTATTAATATTATCTAGACGCGAGAGATCAAATTGCTTCCTTGTAGAAATGTGACTATTAGAAGCCACGACTCGTTGATGGAGTTCTAGTTAATTTTTTTTTAAGACTTTTTTCTGATGGGGACCATTTTCAAGTCGTTATTGGATTTGTTACGATATTGCTTCTGTTTTATGATTTGGCTTTTTGGCTGCGAGGCATGTGGGGTCTTAGCTCCCAGACCAGGGATCGAACCGCATCCCCTGCATTGGAAGGTGAAGTCTTAACCACTGGGTCAACAAGGGAAGTCCCTCTAGTTAATTTTTATGTGTTCTTTTATTTTTTTTTTTTTTTGAGTTTTTTCTTATTTCATGGGCAGTAGGTGATGAATAAGGCCCATTGGAAGCTGGCACTAATAGATTCTTGCCGTTTTTACTGCTGAAGAATCTCTTCCAGTTTCCAGAGGGCCCGAGGTGCTGGGATGGTAGAATGAGTGCATTGCTGGGCAGGAGGGAGCCCACCCACTGGGGCTGGGGGTCTCAGCCAGACCCGCATCAGAGAACACTGGCCCAGGGCACGCTTTCTGTGCCCTGACAAGTGTTCTGCAGGCACACGGCACCCCATCCTGACCCATACCCACTTCCCTTCATAGTATGTCAACCCAGCCTTCGAAAGGATGATGGGCTACCACAAAGGCGAACTGCTGGGCAAGGAGCTCGCTGAGCTGCCCAAGAGCGACAAGAACCGGGCGGACCTTCTCGACACCATCAACACCTGCATCAAGAAGGGCAAGGTGGGTGAGACCACACTGTCCGCAGGCCCCGCCCGACTAACAGGTCGTCTCCTCTGCGCGGGCTTCTTTAATAATATTACAGTTCTGTGAAAAGTCGCTTACGTTTGTAAGGTGAGTTCAAATCTGAGTTAATTCTGGATAGCAGGCAAATCTGGTGCTTATCAGGATGATGTAGAATCTGAAGATTTTGTACAAGGAAAGTTCTTCCTTCATGTGCTTATAGCTCAGCTTTGATGGCTGGAAATTCATACCTATCTCCAAGCAGAGTTCCTCCCAGGGTTTGGTTTATCCAACGTTTGAAGGACTAGGGTTTAGTATCAGTATTTATAGGTCTCATAGGCCCACATTTCAGTTTTTTTTTTCTATTCCCTTTACTCATCACAGTTGAGTAGAGACATACAGCTCCCTCCTCCCTGCCTTGGCAGTCTGCCCGGCAGCCTCCTCTGCATCCCAGCAGATGGAGGCGGTGGTGTGGATGCAGTGGGCATCTCCCACAAGCCCTTCCTTCCAGACCGCTGCCCTTGGAGCTGGAACTGCCTGGGCATTTTATTGGAAGCATTCAGATGCTTTCTCTGATGTGAAGGAGTTCGATAGCTTTGCATTTCTTCATTGGGGGACCATTTTATGGGAATACATTAAGTTTGAATTATATATGAAGGCCAGAATTAATAGAAGAAAATTAGGGGAGTGAGACCAAAAAGAAAGCAGGACAAATCCCCCAGAAAACTTTGCTGGAAGGGTGTTGCCACATACCTGGTGGCCCCGGCCTGCGTACCACTTGGCCATCCCCTGTGAGTATTTGGGTGAGAAGAGGCGGCAGAGCATCTCACGTCCTGATTCAGCCACTTCCTCCCAGAAGCCGTGGAGGTGCCACAGGCTGCCCCTTGAGGCTGCCGGGCTCTTTGTCCTGCCCAGTTCCCCAGGGTCTGGATGCAGGAGGAACCTCACACTCCCCTTTGCCTCATCCACGGAACCTACCAGGAGCCAGACTAAGCCCAGAGAAGGCTTGACTGGAGGCCCCATAGGATAGTAGAAGGGGAGTAGAGATAGATTTATAACCACATTTTCTGCTTCCTCATGTGGGCAAATTAGTTCGTGTTGCTGAGCCTCAGTGGACAGATCTGCAAATGAAGGGTGATGAACACCAGGCTCGCAGGTTGTCACGAAGATCTCAAGAGAGACTTTAAAGAATTCCTCGACCTGGTGCCACCACACCCGTGGGGCTGAGAGCCCGGAGACGGGAAAGGGCAGCCTGGCGGTGGGTGGGCCCGTTCCTTGTGGGCTCTGTGCCCCGTGACGCTGGGTAGTCAGCACCACGGCGGGTGCAGCTAGACAGCAGTGTTCTGTGGAGCGTAGGAAAAGTGTGTGGGAATTTCATTGCTGAACGTGATGAGACCCCCTGTAGGAGCCGCTGAGTGCCTGGACGGAAGGCTCTTAAGAGCTCTCTTTGTCTGTGTAGGAGTGGCAGGGGGTCTACTACGCCAGACGGAAATCCGGCGACAGCATCCAACAGCATGTGAAGATCACGCCAGTGATCGGCCAAGGAGGGTGAGCGCCGACTCTTAACCCCTGCTGCTCGAGGGGCCCCTGGGGGCACTGGGTCCGTATGTGGGAAATGCCGGTGGGTTAAACCCACCAATTCAGTAGGGTTGGCTGTGGACATGATGCGCCCTTCTTCTGCCTGTGGGCTTGTGAAGCCTCAGCCCAGCCGTCCGCCTCCACCTGGTTGTCTGTGGTTGTCCCCACGCCCCACGGAGCCGATTTCTAGGCCTGGCCTTGTCATCACTGTAACTACAGAACATCGGGGCTCCCTGCCTCAGCCCTGCCTGGGAGCCGAGCTCCTCTCCTCGGGGTGCCGGCTCTGTGATCATTCTCTCCAGGCCTCAGGGCTCGTTCACAAGGGGAGAGAGGACGAGGGTCATGCTTAGGAGAGAAAGGTATCTGATCAGAAGCTGAGGCAGCTGATTCCATGTAATCTCAGCTTACCAGAGGAGCCTATTCATTTGCAGAGAAACAAAGAAAATATTCAATTCCTTTTCCTTCTCCCAGTTGTTTTGTGAGAAGGTTTATGGAGCCAAACAGGACCCCCTACCAGTACCCCACCGAGGAGCCTTTGTAAAGGAGCCTAGAGTCAACCAACCAGCCGCATAGTATAGGTTTACAAGGTACACACGCCGATGGGTGACGTTTTGGAAAAAGAGCAGTTACGGTGTGAAGAACCAGCAAGAAGAGCCCTGTGTGTGTTAGTCACTCGGTCGTGTCCTACTCTTTGCGACCACATGCACTGTAGCTCACCAGGCTCCTCTGTCCAAGGAACTCTCTAGGCAAGAGTACTGGAATGGGTTGCAATTTTCTCCTCCAGGGGACCCTCCTGACCCAGGGATCGAACCCAGGTTCCTGCATTGTGGGCAGATTCTTTACTGTCTGAGCCACAGGGGAAGGTTGGAAGACATCCTCTAGCCAGCAAAGTGTCTGTAGGGTGTTTCCCCTCCAATTTTACTAACTGGTTAGTTTTGAAACTGTTCCCTGCTCTGTTCAGTGACCACTGTCCCGTGTTCCTGCCGCTCTGCTTCACTCCAGGTGGTGGGGCGCTGGCATGCCCTACCGGGGGCCATGGGCTTGCAGAGAAAGGCCCCCAAGAGCCCCCACCCCACTGGGCACACGGGCCTCCGCGGGGCCATTTCCAGCAGCAGCCAGAGCTCAGGCCCACGAAGGCCATACGTTATTGTTTCTCAGTGCATCCGGGGACTGTGTTTTCAACCGAAGATGCCCCTGTGTGTTGTGTGTGACCAGAAATGTTAGCTTGCAAAGCAGAGGAGACCATGTTACTGTTGGGTGATATCTGTCAGGATGAGTTTTTCTGATCTTTCTGATTTTACGGGCAAGAGCAAGAAGTTCTATTGTCCAGAGACAGTGTCATTTTTTCCCCCCAAATATTTCTCCCCAGTGAACTATGAGAAGAAATTCTAGTTGAGGGTAGGGGCGTTTTACCTCTTCCCACTTAGTGAAGCTCAATACAGAGTAACCAGCATATTCAATTCTCTCTTCAGAGTCCTCCAGAGAAACCTGAACCAAAGAGAGACAGAAGCAGAGACACAGAGAAGAGGTTCATGACTATGAGACGTAGCAGAGCCTGGTGACATTCAGCTCCACTCGAGAGAAGTCGGCCTGGAGCTGATCTTTGTGTAGGACTAAGGCGCCTGCTGTCTTTTCTGTCTCCTTGTGGTCTTGACCAGGACCGCAGGCTGTTTTGGGATTCTGTCCATGACCTTAAAATAAGAGGACTTTTCTCTGCCCTGAAAAATGCCGTCATGTATGATGACCAGGCTCTGAGAGAATGTGGAATATTAACCATGAAAATAGCAACCATGGACTTTGTCAATGTCCCAGTGAGTCTTGGCCTTCTGTATAAGCTATAAAAGTGCTCGTGACTGCAGAATTAAAACCCGCTTTGTTTGGAGTAGCATTTCATCTTGTCACCAAGGCTGTCGAGGAGCCAGCCCTCAGGAGTCAGTTAGAGATGAAGTATCCATTAAGGGAGTATTTCTGAGCCAGCTGTGATTAAACGGAAAGCCCAGTTTTTGAAGGCAGGTGTAGACTGTGTGTAAAAAAAAAAAAAAATGCATCTTTTATAGACTGTGTTTTACTGGGATTTAAAACCTGCCCCAGAATGGACCCTGGAGTTTTACTTGAAGAAGATTCTGTTGATGTTTTCGCTTGCTAACTTGTTGAATTGTCTCATGTCTGACTCACTAATAATGTATTATTTATGTTATTAGGAAAATCAGGCATTTTGTCTCCCTCAAGAAACTGTGCTGTCCCACTGACAAAAGCAAGCAGGTAAGGCACTCAGCTTGCCTCGTTTGCTCTGTCGCTGACCTTGCATTTGTCACCCCTCACCGCTGCGCTCTTTTTCCGTATCTACGGTGGTTGCCAATTTAGAGACTGGAGGAAAAAATTAGGTCTTTAGACAAATAGTAAAAGAAAGATTCCCCAGCAAGCCTATGCACTTTACTAGTAATGCTGCGTAGGTTATGATTTGGCTTGTGACTGACCAGGGCAGGACCAATATATTTAATGAGATCATAAAATATTTTTTCTTCCAAATAAAAGCTGTTCTGATTTTCTACCTTAATTTCTTACATGAAAAGTATATGTTTATTTGAGCATTTCACCCCTATAAATTCATGTCAAAAGCAGAAATCATTTCCAATTAGTACTGTGATTTTCTTTAACCATTATGTCATGCAGAACAATATATTTGAGTGTTTTCTGAAGTAACAGAATTTTAATAAGCTGTATTTAGGAACTTTATTTAGGTAGTTTTATTGTAGAGAACAGCAATGGTGTTGGCATTTTTTTGTTTTTGATTTATACTTCAGTACTGGATTGTGTGTATTTACACTTTATGCCTTATTTAAAGTTTGTTGATTAAAAACTATTCAACAAACATAATTACCAATGGTCTATTTTTTAATAAAAATCTATTTAGATAGACTCAGTGTGCAATGTTATGTAAGTTTCAGTACAGTTTCACAATGTTTTAAAGGTTATAGTCCATTTACACTTATTATAAAATATTGCCTATAATGCCTGTGGCTGTACTGTATATCCGTGTAGCTTATTTGATGCGTAGCAGTTTACACCTCTTAATCCCCTGCCCAGTTTCCCTCTCCTCCCTCTTTCCCGCTGGTGAACACTAGTTCTCTACACCTGAGTCTTTCTTTTTTGTTCATTCATCTTATTTTTTGTAGTCCACATATAAGTGATATCATACAGTCTTTCTCTGCCTTATTTCACGTCACGTAATACCCTCCAAGTCCATCCATGTTGTTGCAAATGGCAAGATTTCGTTCTTTTTTATGGCTGAATAGTATTCTGTTGTGTGTGTTTGTGTGTGTGCGTGTGATCTGTTTTTGAAAACCTTTCAAACATGGCCTTTGACTTAGATGAAGATTTTAAATGAAGGGACAGTGTCTGTCAAGGATATGAAGGGCTTCAGGGCATAATGCCTTTTCGGGTAACATGTCGGAGACTTGGGAGGTGGTTGGGATCAGGAGGAAGCCTGGCCAGGCAAGCAGGTAAACTAGAAAACGGCAGGCTGGAGGTTCCTGGGCTCTTCCCAGCGAGAAGGTGGCTTCCGAGGACCCAGGCTAAGTACAGCGAGCTTCCAGCTGGTATGTAAACTCTTGGAAGGAATCCATGCCCATGCTTCTTTAGAAACTAATGATTCAGTATTTGTATATATGGTGAAGTGATCACCACAGTAAGTCTAGATAACATCTATCACCATACATAGTTACAAGTTTTTTCTTTTAATGAGAACCTTTAATACTAACTCTTAGCAAATTTCGAATATGCAATGTGGCATTACTAACTGTAGTCCGTGTTATGCAGTACATCCTTAGGACTTACTTGTTATAACTGGAAGCTGGTACTTCTTGACCTCTGCATCCCTTTCACCCACCCCACTTCCACCTCTGGCAACTACCAAACTATTGTCTGTATGAGTTTTTTGAGTTTTTGTTTTAGATTCCACGTGTAAGTGATAACATATGGTATCTGTCTTTCTCCACCTGACTTAATTTCACTTACTATGGTGCCCTCAAAGTCTATCCTTGTTGTTTCAAATGGCAAGATTTTCTTCTTTCTTATGGCTAAATAATATTTCATTGTATGTGTAGAAACCACATTTTCTTTATCCATTCAGCCATCCATGAACACTTGGGTTGTTTTTATGTCTCAGCTATTGTAAATAATGCTGCAGTAAACATGGGGTGTATATATCTTTTAGAGTTAGTGATTTTCATTTCCTTTGGGTAAATACTCAGGAGTGGAATTTCTGGATCATATGGTAGTCCCACTTTTAATTTTTTTAAGAACTTCTCTACTGTTTCCCATAGTGGCTACACCAGTTTGCATTCCCACCAGCAGTGCGCAAGGATTCCATTTTCTCTACATCCTGGACAACTCCTGTTATTTGTTTTTTATTTATGTTTTGGTAATAGCCATTTTAATGAGTGTCAGTTTATATCTCATTATGGTTTTGATTTGTATTTCCCTGATAATTAGTGATGTTGAAAACCTATTTGTGTACCTGGAAGTCTTCTTTAGAAAAATGTCTATTTAAATCCTCCACACATTTTTTAATTGGATTGTTTGTTATTGCTATGAGTTGTATGAGTTCGTTATATATTTTAGATGCTAACTCCCTTATCAGCTATGTGATTTACAAATACTTTCTCCCATTTGGTATGATACCTTTTCATTTTGTTGATAACTTTGTGTAGTCCCAATTATTTATTTTTGAGGTCTTTTTTTGCCCATGCTTTTGGTGTCAAAAAATGACTGCAAGACCATTGTCAAGGAGCTTATCTCCTATGGTTTCTTCTAGGAGTTTCATGATTTCAGGTCTTATGTTCAAGACTGTAATCAGTTTTGAGTAGATTTTTGTGTATGATATAAGATAATGGCTCAGTTTCATTCTTTCCCATGTGGCTATTTAATTTCCAACACCATTTACTGAAGAGACTATTCTTTCCTCTTTGTATATTCTTGGCTTCTTTGTCGTAAACTAATTGACCGTATGTATGTGGGTTATATCTGGACTCTCTCTTGATCTCCATCAATAGGTACTTTGATCTATGCGTCTGTTTTTATGCCAGTTCCTTACTGTCTTGACTACTATGCCTTTGTAGCATAGTTTGGAATAACAAAGTGTGATACCTCCAGCTTTGTTCTTCTTGCTTAAGAATATTAGAGAAGCACTCCAGAATAACAAAAGCAACCATGTACTTTTTTGTAAGATTTTAGTTCGGCATAGAACTGCCTTCATCGGCGCAGTTTCATCTGGAATCGAGCGGTTTTCACTAAACACATTATTGACTGGAGAATTTTTGTAGAGACCGATATCTGTGGTGTTACTACAGCTCCAGCCAGTTATGTGTTCATACCGTAAGTCGGTGCAGAGAAGCAAGTCCTTGGAGACCTCTGAGGGAGGAGGGGAACTGACATTCATAGGTTAAAAAAAAAAAAAATCTTCCGCCATGTTTAGACATTGCAGGCGGGAGAAGGAGGGCTACGTGAGAGGTGAAGTGGGTGCAGGGATAACCACAGGACACCCTGGTGGCATTTTAGGGATGCACTAGTGAAGGCAGGCAGTGCAAGCCAGCGTGTGGGCTGTGAACCCACCGTGCAGGACGCAGGCCCACTGGGCTTCGTTCAAGCCTGTTCAGAAATGAGTCAGGTCAGCCCACATCCAACGCCAGGTGCAGCTTCTGCCACGAGCCAGGCCTTGCTCCTTCTCCTTTGCCACTTTCTCCTGTAGTGACTGGGACCCTGTCTCCTGTTGCCATTCTCCCTGAAGCTCCATGTCCCCAAATTCTGCCAGCCGTCCATGGTCCATCCCAAGAAACATCAGGTTCCAGCTCCCTCCTCAAGCCCCTGAAGTGCCTTCTGCGTCGTGTATCATGCCCACCCTTATGATGGCTACCCATGTGCTCCCTGCCCTCTTCTCTCCAGCAGGGCCCTTGGGCCGTGCCTGTCTTTGTGTGCCCGTGCTGCCCGGCACTTAGTAGGTTCTCAGGCTGTTGGTGAGCTGGGATGCACTTGATGTCCCGGTCCTGCCTTCTTGCCACCTGCAAGCTCTCCCTGCCTCCCGGGGTGGAGGCAAGCCCTTTGCACAGGACTTAGGGATGCAGAGGAAGAGGGGCCACCTCCTCTTTTCTGAGGCTCAAAATAGAAATGTCTTTAACTGCCATAAATTAGCTGCTGCTCTGAGAAAACGCAGGGCTCAGATATCCTGAGCCATTGACGTCACCTACTGGCACTACACTGGCCTGGAGAGACACTTTAGACTTTCCGATAACAAAGGATTTTTATATCTCTGGCCAGCCATGGTGTTTTTCCTCCTCATCAAAGGAGGCCGCAGTGAACAGTGATGGGTCTGTGACAGGAAGGGCTCCCTGGGGGGTGGGAGCAGCCCGTCCACAGGCAGCTCCAGTCCACCCGCTTTCTGGGGTTTAGCCCTGACATCAGAATCCACCCATGGGTCTGCATTTTAACCAAGGATGAAACTGGAAGCCAGGCTGCTGTCTGCTGGTGGTGCCTGACATTAGCAAAGACCTTTTTTTTTCCTGGATCTTTCCTAGAAGCACAGCCCACCTAATAAACAGCTCCTGAAAAGATTCCCTTGTTCCTGTAAATTTTTGCCAAAAGGCTGGAAATGCCCAAAGAGGTTTGTCTGCGCTATCAACATCAGCTCCCCCTGGAGCACTCTCACACTTTCTCCCCAGATAAGTATTAATATTAAGCAGCTGTTCTGCCTGGCTCCAGGGACACAGTCTCTGCTCCAGAGGCCATGGGGTCCACAGACAGATAAACAGGACACGTTTCTAGAGCGCAGCGTGGGGAGGTGTGAACCGGGTACCAGAGAAGCACAAAACACAGGACGGAATGAGGCTGGTTAGGATGTTTGGGTGTCCTCTAGGACAAAGGGCTACAAGCTACAGGCCAAACATGGTCTGCTTTGTAAATAAAGCTTTTCTTCTATAGCAGCAGGGTTGAGCAGGTACAGTGGAGGCCATGTTGCCAGCAAATTCTAAAATAAGTGCTTTCTAGCCCTTTACAGAAAAAAAATTGCCTACCTTATTTCTAAAAGATTATTTTCTTTCTTGGATCTCCTACTTTCTGAGATCACAGACCATCTTCCAGTCCCCTGGAAGGGCCCCCCACCATGCCTGTGGGATTTCAGGAATCTGCAAAGCCCAGTCCAGGGGTTAGACATGTATAGCAGAAGGAGGCTTCTGGGATCCCAGCTTTACACCAGCCGTTCCTAAGCTGGCCGGGTCAGAGCAGAGGGGGTCTCAACATTACCTCCCCCATCGCACCCACCCCCCAGCCCAGTTTCAGTGCAGCCCACATTCTCATTCCTGCAAGCCTTGGCCAGTAGAATATCAATCAGTTCAGTCACTTAGTCATGTCCGACTCTGCGACCCCATGGACTGCAGCACGCCAGGCTTCCCTGTCTATCACCAACTTGTGGAGCCTACTCAAACTCATGCCCATTGAGTCGGTGATGCCATCCGACCATCTCATCCTCTGTCGTCCCCTTCTCCTTCCACCTTCAATCTTTCCCAACATCAGGGTCTTTTCCAATGAGTCAGTTCTTCGCATCAGGTGGCCAAAGTATTGGAGTTTCAGCTTCAGCATCAGTCCTTCCAATGAATATTCAGGGTTGATTTCCTTTAGGATGGACTGATTGAATCTCCTTGAAGTCCAAGGGACTCTCAAGAGTCTTCTCCAACACCACAGTTCAAAAGCATCAATTCTTAGGCGCTCAGCTTTCTTTATAGTCCAACTCTCACACCCATACATGACTACTGGAAAAACCATAGCTGTGACTAGATGGATCTTTGTTGGCAAAGTAATGTCTCTGCTTTTTAATATGCTGTCTAGGTTGGTCATGGCTTTTCTTCCAAGGAGCAAGCATCTTTTAATTTCATGGCTGCACTCACCATCTGCAGTGAGTTTGGAGCCCCCCAAAAATAAAGTCTCTCACTGTTTCCACTGTTACCCATCTATTTGCCATGAAGTGATGGTACCAGATGCCATGATCTTAGTTTTATGAATGTGGAGTTTTAAGCCAACTTTTTCACTCTCCTCTTTCACTTTCATCAAGAGATTCTTTAGATATTCTTCACTTTCTGCCATAAGGGTGATGTCATCTGCATATCTGAGGTTATTGATATTTATCCTAGCAATCTTGATTCCAGCTTGTGCTTCATCCAGTCCAGCATTTCTCATGATGTACTCTGCGTATAAGTTAAATAAGCATGGTGACAACATCCATCTTTGATGTACTCCTTTCCCAATTAGGAGCCAGTCTGTTGTTCCATGTCCAGTTCTAACTTGCTTCTTGACCTGCATACAGATTTCTCAAGAGGCAGGTCAGGTGATCTGGTAGTCCCATCTCTTGAAGAATTTTCCACAGTTGGTTGTGATCCACACAGTCAAAGGCTTTGACATAGTCAATAAAGCAGAAATGGATGTTTTTCTGGAACTCTCTTGCTTTTTCGATGATCCAACGGATGTTGGCAATTTGATCTCTGGTTCCTCTGCCTTTTCTAAAACCAGCTTGAACATCTGGAAGTTCATGGTTCACGTACTGTTGAAGCCTGGCTTGGAGAATTTTGAGCATTACTTTACTAGCATGCGAGATGAATGCAGTTGTGCGGTAGTTTGAGCATTCTTTGGCATTACCTTTCTTTAGGATTGAAATGAAAACTGACTTTTTCCAGTCCTTTGGCCACTGCTGAGTTTTCCAGATTTGCTGGAATATCTTAGGATTTGAAATAGCTGAAGTGGAATTCCATCACCTTCACTAACTTTGTTCGTTGTGATGCTTCCTAAGGCCCACTTGACTTTGCATTCTAGGATGTCTGGCTCTAGGTGAGTGATCACACCATTACGATTATCTGGGTCATGAAGATCTATTTTGTATAGTTCTTGTGTGTATTCTTTCTGGGGAGCATAGCGCTCTCAAAAACCAGGAGTCAGTGGCACGCTTGGAGCCCTGGGGTGAGCGTGGGGCTGCAGCTGGTGATGTCCGTTAGACTGCGTCACCTGGTCCCTGTTCTCATGGAGGAGCGGGACACACGGCCATAGCGAAGCCTCTGGGAGAGGCACGTGTCTCGTGTCTAATAAGAGGAAGTGGTTTTGTTGTAAAGTCAGAAAGCACAGCCCACCCAATGAACAGCTCCCAAAAAGACTCCCTTGTTCCACGGGGTAATAGCAGGAGAAAATCATGGCCGGACTTGGAGGAGGTGATCTGCTTTCTGACTAATCAGCGTTCCAGGACATAGGCTGGTTGAGAGCATACTGAGACCAATTTGACCTGGACTTTGCACAGGGCTTTCCAGAGCTAGACGAGAGAAGTTCCTGCCTTTGGAATTTCACTGACCACCTCCTCACCCTCATGACAGGAAGGTTGTTTCAGCCCTGAGAGATAGGAAGGACATAATCTCTGAATGAAGGAGAGCTATTTAATGTGAATTCATTTGGCTTAGTGGAATCTTTGTTTCTAATCAGTGAAAACATATGCAATCATCATCACAGACTAATATCAGTATGGGGACAGGCATTTGGAAGTACCTGCTTTAAAAGCACTTTCACACACTTATTTTGGGGCTAGTAGAGGCAGAAATAGGGACTGAATTGGCCAAGTTTGCAGTTATGAAACCTTGCTTTGAGATAAGCTTTTCAGGGTTCATATTACCGTGCCATTTTATACAAGAGACTTGAATGTCTGTGGATTTTGATATCCATGGGGGTAGAGGACGACCAGGTGGGTGGGTCCCATGGATGCCAAGGGATGACTGTATTCTGTTTTATAGTAAACTATTTAATCTTGAAATTGTTGTAAAGATTAGGGGAGAACAGAACTTTGCTATAATAATAACACATAATACGAAGCCTGTCATAATGGCCTAAAACAAGATGCAAAGGATGTAGAGTGTCAGGGAGTGAGAAAAAGAAATGGAACAGGTCTTTAGTTTTGTGAAGACTTTGAGTGGGGAAGGAGAGATGGAGCCCTGAAGGCAAAAGCAGTGAAAAGTGTTAAGGTATCGTATTAGGCTCAATATGGGAAAGAATTATTAGAATTGAAGTGGAATTGGTAGCCTTTGTGGGTAATGAGTTCACTACCATGGGAGGTAATCAAATAGAAGTGCACTGAGGCTTCAGTGGGAAAAGCTGTCTAGGAAGGTCACTCGCTGGCCAGGGGTTAGACTAGATCAGTGGTTCTCTAAATGTGGTTCCCGGGAGCAGTAGTGGGCCCAGGAATTTGTGAGGCTTACAGAGCTCAACTACAGAATCAGTTCAGTGGGTGGGCCCGGGCAACCTGTTTGTTTGTTCATGGCTCTGTGGCTCTCTCTCACTGCATGTGGGTTTCCTCTAGTTGCGGTGAGTGAGGGCGACTCTGGCTGGCTGCAGTGTGAACTTCTTACTGCGGTGTCTTCTCTTGAGGAGCACAGGTTCTGGGCGTGCGGGCTGTAGTGGCTGTGGCATCTGGGCTTCATTCTCCTGCAGCACGTGGGGTCTTCCTGGTCCAGGGATGGAAGCCGTGTTCCCTGCATTGGCAGGCAGATTCTTAACTGCTGGACCACCAGCGAAGCCCCCGCCAGTCTGTTCTAATAAACCTTCCAGGTGCTTCTGACTCACTCTGAAGTGTAAGCGCCACTGGCTCAGAGGAGTGGTTTCGAGACTCTGTTATGTGAATTCCAATCACAGGTTCATGAGCCGAGGCTGTTCTGGATTTGATACAGTCGGGAGCTGGTTTTCACTTCTGGCCCTCCAGCTTTCCCCTCCTGAGCTTGAGGCCCCTGACCCAGGCGGCTCAGAATTCTGTGTGGCAGACTACCCCCAGCATGC
This sequence comes from Antilocapra americana, assembly GCA_007570785.1. Taxonomy (NCBI): domain Eukaryota; kingdom Metazoa; phylum Chordata; class Mammalia; order Artiodactyla; family Antilocapridae; genus Antilocapra; species Antilocapra americana. Next base: position 13,504,594 of record ML661891.1, on the reverse strand, counting down.
TCCGTGTTTACCCAGCAAATGCCCTAGACCTGCCCGTCCCAGACTGCAGCTCATCCAAGAGTGAACCATTATGAGATTCCAGGGACTTAGTATGAAAAAAGAACATAGATTAGCTCATTAAAGATATCTCAGTTACGTGTTGATTCCATGTTGAAATGATAACATCTTGCACATACTGTGCATAAAATATTAAACTAATTTCACCTGTTCATTTTTTAATGCCGCTACTAGAAAACGTAAAATTATATGTGTGGCCTGCATGTGTGGCTCTCACAATATTTGACAGAGGTCTGGCCCTTCCCTCCCCTGCTGAATCTTACCCCAGGCCTAGCTCCTGCAGAGTCAGACTCACTGAGCATCCCAGGGCCCCAGGGATGCTTTCCTGTGACGTGACGGGTGCTGACGTGGACCTCCAGGAACACTTTAGTTTGGGGCGATGTAAGGGTCGCCTTTTGTTGGTTCTCAAACCACCGCAGAAATCTAGCTGTCGCTTCCCAAAGCTGTAGGGGAGACAGTGGGGAGCAAGGGGCCCCCCTTCACCCAACCCACTGCCCCCACGGCCCTGGAGTTCCCACCCTCAGGCTGGCCTTCGGTGGGTGTGCCTTGCCTCTTGCTGCCCTGGCCGCTAGTCTCCCCGCATCCTGCCCCTCCAGGCAGGCGGCCCGGCTGATAGACGTCTGCATGATTCAGGTGCTCACCCCCAGTGTGCACGGAACGGGGGCTTAATGCTCAGCCACGCATTCTTGGTAAGATGGGAAGGTGGGGCTGGTGCAGCGAGCCAGGAGAGCAAGATGGAGAGGCGCTTGCTGGCCTCCAGCCACCGCTGATCTCCGGTGATGAAAACACGTTTCTAGCGCCTCCTAAATTCCCACTGCTTAAGATGTGTCACCTGCGGGTCTTTTGTTTTCTATTTCCTGTGTTAACATAGAAAATGTATCCATAGAAACAAAGTGGGGAGAATTTTTTCTGTAGCCTCAATTTATTACTGATGCCTCTTCATGTTTATAACACCATTATACTTCTGCATCCTAAAAATACATTCTTCAAGTTTCTGGTCTGTCGAGGACCTCAGCATCCAACTAGTTCTGCTTGGATTTTATTAGTGTGTTGATTTTAATCCTCACTTCCTATACTGTTACCTTTCGTGGCAAATATATCAGAGATGCACTTTTCCTGCCTCTAAGAACACAGAATCGCAGAGTTGTTGGGAAGATCATCTAGCCCATTTCTCTCCCCCAGATATATATGTTCTATTTAAGTGAGTATTGTCTGGATTATCTGTGTCACCCATTTTTGAATGATGTAGACCCATTGCAGCTTCCTTCAATCCAGGTTCTCTCCCCTCCAAGAATATTCCTGAACCTGCCTGCCTCCTCGTCCCCACGGTGAGGGTGATGGTGCCACTGTTTTTCTGTATCACCCATATGCTTTGGGTCAGTTCTCACCTTAGGCCACTGTGCACGCCCAGTAGGTGTCAGAGAAGTATTCTGAAAGCTAATTTTTACTCCCTAGTATAGTAACATTCAGAAGGCATAGGAAATCAAAGGGACAGCCTTTCTAGTCCCAAGTTGTTACTACATGTAGAGTTTTGATCTGTACACGTATCATATGCCGCTACAAAGAATATCTGCTGTGTTTTCCCATGGCACATATCCAAGTGTGACTTCTTAATAGGAAGTGGGAGAAGGACACTGCCACTGAAAACAGAACTCAAGTTACCCCTGAACGTGACTGCTCACATTTAGAGATGTCCTTTATGTCATCCATGTATCACCGCAGTGCTGCGTCTGTATAGATGCACTGGACTCACAGTAGGTGCCCCAAATATTTGTCAATAGATTTAGTAAAGCCACTAAGTAAACAAAATTTTTCCACTTAGCTTTAGTACATATTTACATGGAGCTATTTAAAGAAAGGCCTCTGGTGTTCCAAAACCACAACTTTTCCTGAGAAACCACATTGGAGCAGCCAAAACCCTGAGCAGAGAGGGGTGCGTATCTGTGGGGTGTCTGAAGGTAGGACAACCCAGGGCTCCCAGGAGGGAATAGGACAGGATGCTGGGGACGCAGCATGGGTCATGTGTGTGGGAAAGGCTTGGCTCACAGGAGAGAGAGGAGGCCCTAGGCCTGGCGCCGGGCACAGCGAGCTTCGTGAGACCCCAAAGGCTGAAGCTGAGAGAGTCGCCTGGCTGACAAGGGGGAGGAGTGAGCGGGAATATTCTGGGCACGTGTACCCGCCCTGAGCCCCGTGGGAAAGGAGGCTGCCTCGTTTCAGGTAGACGCAGGTGCTCCGTCCCTGTGGGCTCAGGGCAGCAGGTCCGGGGCTGTCTGCCCTCCACTGGAATGGGCCGCCTTTGCCCTGGCTGCTCCTTTTCCAGTTTGCTCTTCCATAGTAGGAGGTATTTATGGGCCTTCCCCGGTGGCGCCAGTGGTAAAAAAAAAAAAAATGAAAAACACCCGCTTGCCAGTGCAGGAGACACAAGAGACCTGGGTTTGATCCCTGGGTGGGGAAGATCCCCTGGAGGAGGGCATGGCAACCCCTCCAGTCTTCTTGCCTGGAGACTCCCATGGACAGAGGAGCCTGGCAGGCTACAGTCCACAGGGTCGCAAAGAGTCGGACACGACTGAGTGACTGAGCACAAGCTAGCCTGGGGTGGGGACAGCCAGGAGGCGGAGGATGGGAAAAGCAGAGGGGGAGGAATTCCTAAGTCCAAGCCGGGAGTCCGGTTTCCCTCTGTGTGAGACCCCATGCCTGCTCACCTGTAAGAGCCTGCCCCATTCTGTGGAGCCTCAGTACCGAGGCCTAAACAGGAAGACAAATTCGTCTGGCTTGAGAAAAGTAAGATAACCTGGTTTGCTGATGAATGGCAAACAGACATAGCTGAGCTATTTCTTAAACATTAATGTTGCCTCTTTCTCTCTGACACATTTGAGTCAACTAGGATTGAAAGAGGAAATTCTCTGTTGGTCTTTGAGAAGAAGGGCTTTCCTCTCAAAATTTAAGTAAAATTCCCAAGGCTGCATTTTTGGATGATTGGTGTCATTCACACTAGTGATAGATATTATCTAAGTGAACAATATCTGCTCACTTAAGACTTAAAAATAATTCAGCACAAAAGGTTTTTATATTACTGTAGATCTGACTTCACTCTAAGACACGACTGAGTGACTGAACTGAACTGAGACCTGATTTAGGTTAAAGTTTTACTTAACCTGTTTTTATGCAATTTATGAGTGTTAGCAATAGATAGGAAATTGTTATACCAGAGCAGCGGTTGATGGCTGCCTGCTTTGAAGGAATTACTTCACTTTACACCGAGAACTTTTCAGTTTGGGACCCATGCTCGGCCCGAAGCTGGGCCTTCGTCCTCTACTCGGTAAGCAGCGGCGCCTCCCAGCACCGGGGCCCCTAGAGGGGGCCGGATGGATGACAGCGTAGTGACCGCGTTTTACCCCACAGCCGCGGACATCCTTGGCTTCGCCAATGGGACCACCCGCCACGCAGGCCTGCCACCCCCAACCTGGGAATCCACTTCAGACGCCCTGACTTTCCTAGCCCCCTGCGCTCCTGGACCTCCTGAAGGCTGTGCCTTCCTCGCAGCTCTTGCCCCCACGCCTCCTCTCCGCCCCGGCCCCGCTGTCTCATCGCATGGTGGCCTCTGGTCATCGCACCAGCGCCCGGGCTGCTCTCTGTCTCCGCTTAGTGGTGTGCAGGGACCGCCTCATACAGGCTCATGAGAGCTGACCGTTTAATTTTCTGGAGTTTTGTGAATCATTATTGAAATTAAATTATAGACTCATGCGGTTAAATTTTTAAAACAGGTAAAGTGAAAGTGAAGTTGCCCAGTTGTGTCCGACTCTTTGCAACCCCAGGGACTGTAGCCCACCAGGCTCCTCCGTCTATGGGATTTTCCAGGCAAGAATACTGGAGTGGGGTGCCGTTGCCTTCTCCAGATCTTCCCAAACCAGGAATTGAACCCGGGTCTCCCGCACTGTAGGCAGACGCTTTACCATCTGAGCCACCAGGGAAGTCCCAAAACAGGTAATAAGTACTCAAAAATCTACAACATACTGTGTGTTACTACATTTTACTGTTATCTACGCTCTTGAGGTTACTTGCATTTCTTTTACCTGTTCAGTGATATCATGTTGGTAGCTTCAAACAGCAGTGGTGGGAGTATTTTTAGACCAAGGAAGTCAGTAAATGCTATCAATCAGGACTTTTTTAAAAAAGCACAGTTTATTTTTTGAAGTGCTCTTCCTAATATTATTGTGGTGAAAACAGAGAACTCCTCCCTCCAAAGAATGGTTTAATTTACATTTAAGTATTTGTTAACTACTCTCATCTTAAAAATCTTTCTACAGCATCATACGCCCTTGGAAAATTCTGAACAGAGAAATTCATTGCAGGAAAGACACGGTTCATATGGATAAAAAAAAAATTTTACATATATGGCTTAATCTAGATCACAGTTTTATCTGCATTGGCTCAGATATTTTAAAACTAAGACATTACTGACAAACAACACTGTATGTTTTTTGTAATTGCTTAGTTTTTATTTCATAATCATAAATTTATAATCCAGCTAAACTTGGAGGGAGATAAGGAAAATATGGAACCCAAAGAACTGTAGCGAGAGCACAAAGATTACAGGATATTTCGAGCAGATGGGGGTGAAGGGGTGCTCTCTTGGGCTACAGAAGGAATGGTATGGTGGTTAGGTAAAACACAAGTCAAATTTATTAGATTTGTCCACAGTCAGCAGTGGTGATCTTCTTGCTGGTCTTGCCATTCCTGGACCCAGAGCGCTCCATGGCTTCCACAATATTCATGCCCTCTTTCACCTTGCCAAAGACCACACGCTTGCCATCCAACCACTCAGTCTTGGCAGTGCAGATGAAAAACTGGGAACCGTTTGTGTTGGGGCCAGCATTTGCCATGGACAAGATGCCAGGACCTGTATGCTTCAGGATGAAATTCTCATCATCAAATTTCTCGCCATAGATGGACTTGCCACCAGTACCATTATGGCACGTGAAGTCACTACCCCGGCACATAAATCCCAGAGTTATTCTGTGAAAGCAGGAACCTTTATAGCCAAATCCTTTCTCCCCAGTGCTCAGAGCATGAAAGTTTTCTGGTATCTTTGGAACCTTGTCTGCAAACAGCTCGAAAGAGACGCAGCCCAAGGGCTCGCCTTTGACAGCAAGGTCGAAGAACACGGTAGGGCTGACCATGGCTAGGCAGCACCGGAGGCCCTGGAGTGGCGGCGTCTGCCAAGACTGTATTAGTTGTAAGTGAACAGCATAATGATTTGATAGACATTCAGTAAAAATTATCAACACAGTAAGTTAACATCATCACCACCCAGTTAGAAACTTTTTTCTTTTGATGAGAAAATGTAAGATCTACTCTCTTAGCAAATTTCAAATATACAATACAATATTATTAATGTATGCTATACATGTATCCCCAGATCTTGTTTACCTCATAACTAAAAGCTGGTATCTTTTGATCACCTTTACTCATTTCACCCATGTCTCAACCCCCCGCCTCTGGCAACCACCAGTCTGCTCCCTGCAACCATGAGATCAGGCTTTTTGTTATTAGATTCCATATATAAGAGATGACGTAGTATTTGTCCTTCTCCAAATTGTTTCACTTATCATAATGCTTCAAGGTCCAGTTATTGCAAATGGTAAAACTTCCTTCTTTCTATAATATAATATAGCTGAATTACATTCCATTGTATATATAAATGCAAGAGATCCCGGTTCAATTCCTGGATCGGGAAGATCCCCTGGAGGAGGGATAGACTACCCACTCCAGAATTCTTGGGCTTCCTGGGTTCTCTTTATTCACTCCCAGATTTTCTTTATTCACTCATTCATTAGGGGACACACAGGTTGTTTCCATGTCTTGTCTATTGTAATACTGCTGCAGTGAACGTGGAGGTACGTGTATCTTTTCAAGACAGTGATTTCATTTCCTCAGAATAAATACCCTGAAGTGGAGTTCTGGATCATATGATAGTTTCCTTTTTAATATCTTGAGGAATCTTCATACTGCTTTCCAAAGTGGTTGTACCAGTTTGCATTCTCACCAACAAGGCACAAGGGTTCCCCTTTCTCCATATCCTTGCCAACACTTGATGTTTCTTGTCTTTTTGATAATAGCCATTCTGACAGATACGAGTTGCTATTTTGTTGTGGCTTTGATTTGCATTTACCTGATGATTAGTGTATTGAGCGCCTATTTGTATACCTGTTGGCCATCTGTATATCTTTTTTGCAAAAATGTCTAGTCAGCTCCTCTGCCCATTTTTTAATTGGATTATCTATTTGTGTGTTATATGTGTTCTTTATTTTGTATATTAGCCCTTTGTCAGATATGCAGTTTTTTCTCCCATATACTAGGTTGTCTTTTTATTTGGTTGATGGTGTCCTTTGCTGTGCAGAAGCCTTTAGTGTGATGCAGTCCATCTTGTTTATTTATGCTTTCGTTGCTTTTGCTTCAGTGTCAGACTTTTTACAAATCATCACCAAGGCCAGTGTTAAGGAGCTTGCTTCCTATGTTTTCTTCTAGGAGTTTCATGGGTTCAGGTCTTAAATTCCAGTCCTCAATCCATTCCAAGTTGATTTTTTGTGGAATGTAAAATAGTGGTCAGTTTTTAATCTTTCAAATGTGGCTGTTCAGCATCCTTTTATCTTATGTATTTATTAGCAAATTATTTTAGTTATAGTTATTTTATTACTTTTGTCTTTTTTAAGTGACAGTCTACCACCTTTACGACATTAGATTGTTTTTTGTATATTACTCTCAACAGTGAGATCTATACTTTGTTTTCCTGCTAATCAGTGCTCTTTTATTTCACCTTAAAGTGCATTTAACATTTCTTCTCGGGCCAGTTGTGCTGTGCTCTGCTTAGTCACTCAGTTTTGTGTGACTCTTTGCAACCCCAAGGACTGTAGCCCCCCCAGGCACCTCTGTCTGTGAGGATTCTCCAGGCTAGAATACTGAATGGGTTGCCATGCCCTCCTCCAGCAAATCTTGCCAACCCAGGTCTTGGCAACCCAGGTCTCCCACATTGCAGGCGGATTCTTTACCATCTGAGCCATCTGGGAAGCCTAAGAATACTGAATGGGTGGCCTATCCCTTCTCCAGGGGATCTTCCCAACCCAAGAATCAAACCAGGGTCTCTTGCATTGCAGGTGGATTCTTTACCAGCTGAGCTACCAGGGAAGCCCAGAGCCAGTCCAGCTGTTATGAGCTCCTTCAATGTTTCCTTATGTGTAAAACTCTTTATCTCCTTCAATTCTGAAGAATTCTGGTTGACAGTTTTTATTTTGTTTTGTTTTACTTTCAGCACTTTGAATATATCGTGCCATTCCGTTTTGGCCTGCAAAGTTTCTGCTGAAAAATATGCTCACGGTCATATGGAAGTTACCTCATGCGTAACAGATTGTTTTTTTCTTGCTGCTTTTAAGACTGAGCCCTTGTCTTTGACTTTTGAGGATTTAATTATAATGTGTGTTGGTGTGGGTCTGTTTGGATTCATCTTACTTGAAACTTTTTCAGCTTCATGGATCTGGATATCTTTTTCCTTCCCCAGGTTAGTGAAGTTTTCAGCCATTATTTCATAACTGAGATTTCTATCCCTTTCTCTCTCCGCTTCCTGGAATTCCTATAATGCAAATTATTGATTGTGCCCTTTACTCTTTTTTATTCCTTCTTTCTTTTTGCTGCTCGGAGTGGGTCCACTGCCCTGTCTTTTAAGTTCACTGATCCTTTCTTCTGCTTCATCTAGTCTGCTGTTGAAACTCCTCCTTTGAAGTTTTCACTGCAGTTATTATTTTGTTCAGCTCTGGGATTTATGCTTGGTACTTATTTATATTCTCTCTTTATTGAAGTTCTTCCTTTGTTCAGGCATTGTTCTCCTGACCTCAGTAAACACATTTATGACTGTTATTTTGAAATCTTTGTTAGGTAAATTACGTATCTCTATTAAGGCCTTTTTCTGAGGTTTTTTATCTTGTTCTTTAATTTGGAGCATGTTCCTCTGTGTCTTCATTTTACTTGATTCTCTGTATTAGTTTCTATGTATTAGAAAAAACAGCTTGATGAAACTTAATGCTCTCCCCTGCCTGAGCTCTTGGTTGTCCCTCACACCTGTGTGATTGTCTGGGCAGCCTGCTTTATGCTAATGGTTTCTAGCAGGTGAAGGTGTACCAAGACCTGTCAGTGTCTCAATGGAGAGGATCTAGTCAGAACCAGATGGAGACTGATTGGAAACGGAACCCTCAGGCAGCAGCTCTTTAAGTTGGAGATGGAAATGGCAAGCCACTCCAGTACTCTTGCCTGGAGAATCCCATGGGCAGAGGAGCCTGGCGGGCTACAGTCCATGGGGTCGCAGAGAGTTGGACGCAACTGAATGTCTAAATCACCATCGCTCTTACAGTGTAAGACTGGGTGTTTCTGTGTTCTGCCTCTGTGCTCTGCCCTTGGGGGACGGCCTATTAAGAACTATTTTTCTGTTTGCTGCAGTCCCGTGGAACCTCTGAAAGAAGCCCTGCTGGCCACCAGAGCCAGGCAATCCAGGGGTGTCTCCTGGCTGGCAGCCACAAAAACCAAGGTGCCATGTGTATGCACAAGCTCCTTTCCGGGAGATCGCTGTTGGTGTTCAGTCTCTCAGTCGTGTCCAACTCTTTTAGACCCCATGGACTGCAGCAGAGTTGTGGCGTCCAAACTGTTTGCTTCTCAGGAGAAGCTGGGGGTCTCCACTTGCTTCTATGTTGCCATGCTGGGGGTGAGGTTCATGATAAGATGGTTTCTCAGCCTCCCCCAACAACTTCAGTGTGTGATTTTTCTCATTCACTTGTGTGTAGAAGTTGCTCAGCTAGTTTCCAGGTTTTTTTTCAAGGGAATTGTCCGCTATGTAGTTGTAGGTTTGGTGTATCTATAAGTTGAAGACCCTCTTATGTCACCATCTTGAACATAAAAATTTCCAGGATTTATTTTTTGGTTGATTTTCTAGATTTAAGAAAGTGATGGAGAGAATGTTAATCATGCAGATTAAATAGGCATCAAGTCTGTAGCAGTTTCATTGTGAATAAATTAAAGAAATTAAATTAATAAAGATAAAAATTAAAGAAAGCTATCCCTCCAGTATTCAAAAATACATGAATCAACAAAGAAGTCTCTCACCTCGTTGATGAGGAAGTGGGGCTCCTACGCACCTGGTGTCTTGCTTCCATCTTACTGCTCAGTGTACATGATTTTCAACTCACGTTCGGGCTGGAAATCCACTCATTTATCAGTTGCAACCATTGTTAGGCCACTCAGACAAGAGCTCAGAGAAAAGTCAACAGAAGCATTTTGTGAGAATCAGTTGATTATAGGGAATTTCTGGTAAAGAGTATTTTATATTCTAATATTATTGGGAAACTCTGTGCTGCACATCTTTTTAGAAAGTTGGCATTTTTTTCCTTAAAGGACGAGGTGGTAAATATTTTAGATCCTACAGTCTCAGTTGCCTCCGCCCATCTCAGCTCTGCTCTTCTGGTAGGAAGGCAGCCAAAGGTGATGTGTGAGTGAGGGGCCAAGGCTTTGCTATAGTATTGTATCTACAAAACCAGATGACTGGCTGCTGGGCCATACTTTTCTTTTGTCTGCTCTCATCAGTAGACGGTGTGATAAAGGTAGCTATGAAGCTGTGTGCGTTTTTCAGCCAGGTGTTAGGTCTTTACCCACACACATAGATCATCATCCCATCCAGTCCATAGTCCTCATTCTAAAGTGCTCCCCAGTGGCTCCTCCTGATCTAAAAAGCATCATCAAGCATCATCTGGAGCAAACAGACCTCTGTGCTCCTGCGTGCTCTCTACCACTTTGACTGCCCTTTGCTCCAGCCACACCAGGCTCTCTCCAGTTCCCTAAACACAGCCGCTTCCTCACGTGTCTGGGCATTGCTCCTGCTGCTCCCCACTCTAGCCTACTCTTCCTTCTGCCTGAGGGACTCCTGCTTGCCTGACCCAGGTCAGGTTTTCCCTCTGTGCTGTTTGCCCGGCCACCCTCTCCTCCTCTCTCCTACTGAGTACATTTAGCTCTTCTGAAAACCCCCTGGAGGAAGGGAATGGCTACCCACTCTGCCAGTCTGTCCTGTAGATTGGCAGGCTATAGTCCATGGGGTCACAAAGAGTTGGGCAGAACTGAGCAACTCACACTTTCTCTTCACTTTTCACACTAGACCCTGCTCATCAAGGGCAGCTCATGTCCCAGCATCCTGCCTCCCCATCTCCTGCTGATGCTCCTGAACTCACTCAATAGATTCTTTGTTGATAATTTTATTTTTAATTAATTAATTTGGCTGCATCGGGTCTTAGTTGCAGCACGTGGGATCTCTTGTGTCATGCAGGCTCTCTCCTTGTGGCGCACAGCCTCTGGTGCGAGGCTTCAGTAGTTGCAGCATCTGACTTGGTTGCTCCACAGCGTGTGGGATCTCAGGTACCTGAGCAGGGCTGGAACCTGTGTTCCCTGCATCGCAAGGTGAATTCTCAACCATCAGCCCTCCAGGGATGTCCTTCACTTGTAAATTCTGATCAGTGGAGCTTGTCAAGGATCTTACCTTTTTAAGAGTCATAATAAGAGGTATCATGTACTGAAGACTTTGTATCCCTTACTCTGCTGGTAGTTTTCATATATCAACTCGTATAATCCTCACTGCAACTCCATGAGGGTAGATATAATGACCCCCACTTTACAGATGAGGAAACTGAGGCCTGGAATGGTTGCACGTAGATGCCATGTGACGGAACCAGAATGCACATCTTAGAGTAGTCAGCAGAAAGGTTATAAAATAAATACAAGTGCATATCATGGGTCGTTACACAAGAGAAGGGCTTCCCTCATAGCTCAGTTGGTAAAGGAATCTGCCTGCAGTGCAGGAGACCTGGGTTCGATTCCTGGGTCAGGAAGATCCCCTGGAGAAGGCATGGCAACCCACTCCAGGACTCTTGCCTGGAGAATTCCCCGGACAGAGGAGCCTGGCGGGCTATAGTCCATGGGGTTGCCAGAGTCGGACACGACTTAGCGACTAAATCACCACCATGACCGTACACAAGGGAGGCTACTGTTACTGGGTAAGCTGAGGGACAGCTTCACGGAGGAGGTGTTGACTGAGTGGGATAGAATTCATCCTTGGGGAGAAGAAGCCCCTCCAGGAGCGAAAGATAACCAGAGGCGGGAGAAGCAGGAATGGTGTGGCTCGGCCCTGCCCCCTTGTGTGGTGTAGACCAGAGCAGCAGCTGAGGGTCAGGCTGGGGCTCAGCCTCTCAGCTGCCCACTGCCTTTGCCTGTCTATACGCTCCTCTGATGGTCTGCACCCTCCCCCAGGTATATCAGGGTCTAGGGACATCCCGGTGGGTGTTTAGATCAAAGTAAGTGATGTCATGTGCTCCACGCTCTAATCCAACCTCCACGTACCGATGAAATCAAGTTTATGTGTGCATTTGATGTGCCATGAAAGTAAGTTACATCAGGGCATTCTGGGGGCCCATGTAGAATGAGAAGGTAAGGTAGCAGAGTGTCCACAGAGGAGCCTGGAACCTCTTGAGAAAAGCTGACACCTGGTATGTCCACTGCTTGTGAAGGTTGTTGAAGCTCCAGGACCAGGTACGTGTTAGGTGTGCGGTAATGTTAAAGTGTTGTCAGATCTAAGCGGGGCTTCAGAATTCATCTTCCCATCATATTTGGACATATGCAGCCAACTGAAGCTTAATACCCCAACCACAGTGCCTCCAAGTCCTTTGCCTAAAAGATCATTTGTTTCAACTATAGTCAGAGTGGAGTTTTGTCTCTGAGGACTTTATTCCAGCTTGTGGACCTTCACAGATATGATGTCTCTTTTAAATAATTTCTAAAAAGAAAATTCGACTAAGTATGCTCTCTTCCAGTACCATTGCTAGAAAAAGGAGCAAGAAAGAGGAAGCTTTTTTCCATTATAATGGTAAATGGCATGTTTTCCATTATACTTGCTCTGCCCCGTTTTGGAGAAATCTGACTGCTGCAGAAATCTGACTCTGGTTTGCTGAAGGCTGAGTTTCTGGTTGTGGTTTCAGAGCCCGGCTCCAGGGCACTGAAGAAAGCACGCCTTCTTCGTCTTCATGTTGGCCCCGTTCTTCAGTTTAGAATCACAATGTAACTAGCGCGTGTGTGTGCTCAATCGTGTCCTACTCTTTGTGACCCCATGGACTGTAGGCCTCCAGGCTCCTCTGTCCATGGAATTTTTCAGGCAAGAATACTGCAGTGGGTTGCCATTTCCTCCTCCAGGGGATCTCCTGACCCAGGGATCGAACGGGCATCTCCTGCCTGGGGAGGCAGATTCTTTAGACCACTGCATCACCTGGGAAGCCCATCACAGTGTAAGGAGTAGGGTAAATAATACTTTTCCTTATTACTTTAGTCAAGAAAGATGATTGTGGGCAGAGAACTGAACAGGTATGACACATACTCAGGGGCAAGAGGGGAGAAAGTGAACAGCCCATCTCAGCCCAGTGCCATTTATTCCACGGGTGCTGGTTGAATTGTTCCATCCTGAGCATGAATGAGAACTACGGGACAATGCAGAGAAGCCGCAGGCGCAGTCTGCTCTCAGGCGCCTTTGAGTCTAGGAGAGACTGGTCAGCAGGTTTCAGAGCATTACAACTATCAAAGTGAATTTAAGGGCCTAAGCACAGAGCGTTGACTCTGGAGTTACAAAGGGAGACGAAGGTAGGTTCAGGATAGGCAGGGGATAATCCGTATGGAACACAGGATCATGGATGTCCCTACAGGAGGAACGTTACAGCCCCCACTAGCATGAGTGAAGAGCTGCACCTGTGAGCACTCATGCTAAATGGTGAGGAGGGTGGTCAGGTTAGGTTAATGCCGTGGTTCTGAGCCTTGGCTGCATGTTGGAACTACCTGGAGAGTTATTACGGAGAAGGCAATGGCACCCCACTCCAGTACTCTTGCCTGGAGAGTCCCATGGACGGAGGAGCCTGGTAGGCTGCAGTCCATGGGGTCGTGAAGAGTCGGACACGACTGAACAACTTCACTTTCCCTTTTCCCTTTCATGCATTGGAGAAGGAGATGGCAACCCACTCCAGTGTTCTTGCCTGGAGAATCCCAGGGATGGCGGAGCCTGGTGGGCTGCCATCTATGAGGTCACAGAGAGTCGGACATGACTGAAGCAACTTAGCAGCAGCAGCAGCAGCAGAAGCAGAGTTATTAAAATAAAATTTAAAAAAAAAGATTCAGTGATGCCTGAGCCCCCAGGGCTCTGATAGAAGGGGCTGGGGTATAGACTGGGCATGGGGTTTCTAAGAGCTCCACAGCAGACTCTAATGTACTTGGCAAGCTTGAGAACCACCAGGCTACAGAGTGGCTTGGATCTGGTGTGATGGGTTAGGTTTGTCTAGGGAACTTTCCTGCTGGCCATTTTATAAGAGGAGGAGAGTGTGGTTTGACCAGAGGACCGTAGAAAGGTCAGCGAACAGAAGGATGGCCTGTGTGTAGTTCACACAGGGGAGGCCAGGCCTTCCTCATCTTTGCGTGTCCCCCCCCAGGCCTGGGCACACAAGAAAATGTCTGTGGAATGGGTGTTTGCAGCCTGCAGGAGCGAAGCCTTGGGGTTTGGGCGGCAGTGGAGGTGTCTGCAGGGACTTGTCCACAGGCAGCGTCAGGACCGGGAGGCCCAGGGCACAGCCCTGACGTTGAGTTCCAGTAAGTGGGCAGGAAGGGCTTCTTGGACAGGCACTGGCCCTGGAGAAGGCTGGTGGAGGAAGTGCTGTCTCTGCTGGCTCCACAGTGCTGTGGGGGTGGAGACCCTGCCTGTATTCTCAGAGAGCACCTGGCACGCAGGGCGGGGGCAGGGCAGCCCCAGAACTGATGGGTGATGTTCCGCCTGCTTGTCCCCCAACCTCAGATTGGTCCCAGGCACGGGAGCTGCTGTATCCACAGGGGCTGCCCGGAAGGCACCTGACCTCCTGATCCCCAGCAGACCTGGGCAACGTGCAACAGAAATTCATTCCACCGTCTGCCTCCCAGGCCCTGTTATGTGTTTCAACTGGCAGTATCCTTTTTCTATTTCTCTTCCACATGAACACTTCATGGCTAGGAGATCTGGTTGGGGAAGTAATGGTGTACCTGGGATTCGGTTTCTGTTTCCATTTAAACAGAAGAAATCCAGCCAGTATCCTTTAGGCCATGACAATGACTTCTTCTTAACTGTTTTCAATAGATCATCGACCTTATGGCTCTCCAGGGTAGAAAGGCCAGGTCTTGTTTCCCTGGCACCGTGGTCCCCCTGCCGAGGCTGCCCCCTTTAGCCACAGGAGCACGGACGTGTGTAAGCACCCGTGTCGAAGGGTGCGACCGGCTCACGTCCCGGGATGGCGCGGGGTGCGTCAGGGACGGTGCTTCCCTGGGGGAGCCAGGACGCATGCTGCGGGGCCGGCCTGAGTGCTCTGAGCCTCGGAGCTGACCTGAGGGCTGACCCGTGCCCACTGGCCAGGCTCCGGGGTTGGGGAGCTTTCCACCTCGGAGGATGTCAGCCCTCACGGTGGCCGCGGCTCTTCGCTGGGCCTGAGAACCGCAGCACCTATGCTTGGGGCCGCACTGACCCGAGGCGGGGTCGGGGAGGACCTGGGCCAGCCCCTATACGCCCTGCCTTGTCTTACCTTTGGCTAAATCAGTGAGCGCTCAGGGGGACTGTTTGAGCGGTTGCTCCAGAGTTTTCTGGTGGGCATTAAAACTAGAACAGCTTTACAAAACCTAACCAGGACTCGTGGGGGCTTCAGGGTTGGAGGATTTGCTCATGACCGAGGGCGTCAGGCGCAGAGCAGGACAGAGGCTGACGGGGACCAGGACCTCTCGACTCATCAGCTTCCCTTGCAGCTGGAGGGTAAAACGATAGGGGGAAAAAGACCTTTCAAAAGTGGTTTTGAGACAATATTGACTGCTATTTGTGAACTTACAAAAAGTCCTGTTAGTTGCTTAGTCATATCTGACTCTTTGTGACCCCGTGGACTGTAGCCCACCAGGCTCCTCTGTCCATGGGGATTCTCCAGGCAAGAATACTGGAGTGGTGCCATGCCCTTCTCCAGGGGATCTTCCCAACCCAGGGAGCAAACCCAGGTCTCCTGCCTTGCAGGCAGATTGTTTACCATCTGAGCCAGTACAAAAACCCACAAAGAATTCCAGTTCAGTGCAGTCACTCAGTCGTGTCCATGGACTGCAGCACGCCAGGCCTCCTTGTCCATCACCAACCCCCGGAGCTTGCTCAAACTCATGTCCATTGAGTCGGTGATGCCATCCAACCATCTCATCCTCTGTCGTCCCCTTCTCCTCCTGCGTTTAATCTTTCCCAGCATCAGGGTCCTTTCTAGTGAGTCAGTTCTTTACATCAGGTGGCCAAAGTATTGGAGCTTCAGCTTCAACATCAGTCCTTCCAATGAATACCCAGGACTGATCTCCTTTAGGATGGACTGGTTGGGTCTCCTTGCAGTCCAAGGGACTCTCAAGAGTCTTCTCCAACACCACAGTTCAAAAGCACAAAGAAGAGGTGGTGTTGAAATTTGGTTTCCTGAGAAAACACAAAATCTTTCCTAAAAAGGGAATGGAAAAGGGGAGAGGAAAAACACTTGTCTGGGTTTGTTCAGAATGAATCTCTTCCTTCTGCAGCTGAAGGTGAGCTAGAGTCCTAATGCCCTTTCTGGGGTGAAGTCTGCATTCCTCTTGTTCAGGGGTCCAGAGAAAAGGTGTCACCCCTCGTGGAGGGTGCCGTGAAGAAGGGCTGCGGCTTCTGTGTTCATGTAATCTCTGGCCCAGAGCACACTTTCCAGCTAGCCTGGTTGGCAGTACCCCCACCTTTAATTCTGGAAATACCAGTGGTAGCCTGGAGAAGTTTGCGCTTTGCTGAGGCTGGAGCGACACTGAGTCACAGACACAGGTGAGTCAGCTATGCGTCTTCTCCTCCGTGCACCGGCTCCCGTGGCTAAACCACGAGAAAGTGACTGACACCTCCAACCCATCGGCAGGAGCCAGTGAAGATGGCCTGGCCTCTGTGACCAGTCTTCCCCCACAGGAGGACCGGGTTCCTCCAGTGTGAAGATAACTTGATTCCCAAGAGAACTCAACCTTCAGCATCCCCTTTTCAGCAGCAGCATTAAGAGAAGCAAGTGCAACTTCAGCACGGTCTTTCAGATCCAACTCTCTTCCTCCTCCTGGAGAACACTCCCTCTCCCCACAGTTCCTGAGTGGAAGCTAGTCCATCTCTCCCAGTCTATCCGGCACCCTCTGCCAGATTCATCTTCCCAGGAGACCACTCAGCTCATTCATTTCTACCTTAAAAACTTTCACTGGCTCTCTGTTGCCTCTAAGGTCTGCCAGGGTGACATAGTTCCAGAACTTGGCCCCTGTCTCTCCTGTGACACTCTCCCCCCCTGGAGCCCACACTCTAGGAAGCTCAGCTTTTTGACACCTTTCTTCATCTGGTTCCGGAGTCTCAGTTACGTATTACGAGGCAGATACAGGAATCCAGCTGTCCTGATGCATGGCCCCTTCAGAGTGACCTCTGGACTTTGAGGGCCGTGGCTGTACTTCCTGGTGCATCACACAGCCGAGGCCTTGTCCGGGCTCTCTTCTCCTCCACTTGTCACCCTAAGCAGCTTTCCGCTTCTTCTCCATGTTGACTGCCCCTTCCCTGAAGGGCCTTATGCAGTGCTAGGGAGGCGGTGGATACATTCATATTAAATTGCTGTGGCTGTTTAGTTGTGACATTGTGTCCAACTCTCTGCACTGGGGGAGGGGTGGGGAAAGAAGGGGCATGCACTTTAGCCCACCAGGCTCCTCTGTCCATGGAATTTTCCAGGCAAAAATACTGGAGTGGTTTCCTTTTCCTTCTTCAAGAGCTCTTCCTAGATCAGGGTTTGAACCTGTGTCTCCTGCATTGACAGATTCATTACCACTGATACACCAGAGAAACCCTCAGATTAAGTTATCTGAATTTATTCATACTTAAGTTATCAGCATCATATCTTACAAGTTAATCACTGGAAAGGGACTTGATGAGCTACCCAGAAGAAAAAAAGACACCCTCTGTTCTAGTTTTATCAAGTCAAATAGACAATACTCAGATATAGGAAAACAAAGAAATAAAGGAGGATGGACAGACTTCATCTTACAGATGCATGGAAAAGAAAAGATGCATGGAGGAGTTGTTTTGACCAAAGAATTATCCATATTTTCTGCCAAATGAGGTATTGTGGGGGTGAGATAGAAAGGAAAGCAAAGGGACTTCCCTGGTGGTCCTGTGGTAAAGAATCCGCCGGCCAGTGCAAGGGGCCATCCCTGGTCCGGAAAGACTCCACATGCCCGGGCAGCCAAGCCTGAGCGCCGCACCCGCTGAGCCCACACTCCGCACCAAGAGAAGCCACCACGACGAGCAGCTCGCGGCTGCAGGAGGAGCAGTCCCCATCCACTGCAGCTAGAGAAAGCCCACACACAGCACGGAAAACCCAGCACAGCCATAAATAAATACATGATTTTTAAAAGAGGAAAGAAAGCAAAGAAACGGCTCCAAACGAGTGGCCAGGGCATCAGCCGGACATTCATGAGCAACCACAAATTCAGAAGTTCGAAGGGAGGTCCAGGGGCACCAGATGGAGACTTCTGCTGGGAAAGAGAAGCAAGCAGGATGGATGTGCTGGGCTGAGGAATTCAGGACGACTGCCCAGAGACCCACTGTGTCTGAAAGGGTGAGGCACAACAGTCCCCTCATCCATACTTTCACTCTCCATGGTTATCGTTACCTGCAGTGAACCATACCCCAAAAATATTAAGTGGGAAATTCCAGAAATAAACAATCCTGAGTTTCTTTTTTGTTTTAACTGAAGCATAGTTGATGGACAGTGTGGTGTTAGTGTTTGGTATGTAGCAGAGTGATTCCGTCATTCACATACGCACGTTCTTTTCCACATCCTTCCCCGTTGTGGCTTACTGTGGGATGCTGAGTAAAGCCCCTGTGCTGTCAGCGGGCTCTTACCCAGGGTGTAAGGGTGCACACCTAGTTACATCCATGTCGCTGCAGGCGGCCGCATTTCTTTTTTGTGGCTGAGTAGCATTCCATTGTATCTGTCCGCCGCATCATCTTTATCCATTCTTCTGTCGATGGACATTTAGGTTGTTTCCACGTCTTTGCTGTTGTGAATATTGCAGCTACGAACATAGGAGTTCACACACCTGTTGTGAATTACACTTTTGTCCAGGTGTATGCCCAGGAGTGGCATTGTTGGATCATATGGTAAATCAAGTTTTAGCTTTCTGATGGAACCCCCACACTGTTTTCTGTAGTGACTCCGCCAAGTTACCTTCCCACCAACAGCGTAGGAGGGTTCCCTTTTCTCCACGCCCTTTCTGGCGTTTGTAAACTTTCTAACGATGGCCATTCTGACCGGTGTGAGGTGGCACCTTACTGTCCTTTTGATTTGAATTTCTCTTAATAATTAGCAATGTTGAGCGTCTTTTCGTGTGTCTGCTGGCCATCTGTATGTCTTCTTTGGAGAAATGTCTGTTAAGGTCTTCTGCCCACTTTTCAATTAGGTTTGCTTTTTTTATTGTTGTATGAGCTGTTGGCATATTTTGGAGACTAAGCCCTTGTCAGTTGCATCATTTGCAAATATTTTCTCCCATTCTGTAGCTTGTCTTTTTCTGTTTTATTTTGTGGGTTTGTTTTTATTTATTTATATCGTAGTTTTCTTGGCTGTGCCAAAGCTTTTGCATTTGATTAGATCCCATTTGTTTATTTTTGTTTTTATTTCCATTATCTTGGGATACTGACCTAAGAAAACTTTGGTATGATGAATGTCAGAGAATGTTTTGCCCACCCTCTCTTATAGGAGTTTTATGGTGTCTTGTCTTATGTTTAAGTCTTTAAGGCTTTTCGAGTTTATTTTTGTACATTGGGTGAGGATGTGTTCTAACTGCATTGATTTACATGCGGCTGTCCAACTTTCCCAGCACCACTTGCTGAAGAGATTGTCTTTTTCCCATTTTATAGTCTTCATTGTTAAAGATTAATTGGCTGTAAATGTGTAGGTTTATTTCTGGGCTCTGTTCTGTTTCATTGATCCATATGTCTGTCTTGGTATCATTAACACTGTTTTGATTACTGTAGCTTTGTAATACTGTCTGAAGTCTGGGAGAGTTATGCCTCCTGTTCTGTTTTTTCCCTTAAGGATTGCTTTGGAAGTTCCGGATCTTTTATTTATTTGGGGATTATTTGTTCTAGTTCTATGAAGAATGTCATGGGTGTTTTGATAGGGATCACATTAAATTTATAGATTGCTTTGGACAGAATTGCCATTTTAACAATATTAAACGATACCTTTAACAATATATCTTCCAATCCGAGAGCATGGGATATCTTAACACTTTTTAATCATCTATAGTTTCCTTTATTAATGTTTTACAGTTCTCAGCATACATCTTTCACCTCCTTGGTCAGTTTGGTCCTAGGTATTTTTATTTATTTTTTTGGTGCTATTTTAACAGGTATTATTTTTCTACATTTCTTTTCTGATATTTCATTGTTAGTGTAAAGAAATGCAACTGACTGTGCATGTTAATCTTGTATCCTGCTACTGTGCTGAATCCATTTATTAGCTGTAGTAGTTTTTGTCTGGAGTCCTCAGGATTTTCTAGGTCTAGTATCATCTCATCTGCATGTAGGGAAAGTTTTTCCTTTTCCTTGAAGCAGTCACTTGTAATACTTTGTATCGTCGTGGTAGTCACTCCCATAAAATGGAATACCATAATCGCTAGTCATGAGGGAAGAGAACAGTAAAAGAGAGAGGAGTAGGAAAAAGCCCACGGTGTTAGCAAATCTGGACGGCTACAGCTGTTGGTTGAAAGTTTGGAGACTGGGATCTGCCTGAAGCTTTCTCCTTGATAAACCCCGAAGGCTTGGAAAAGCATTACAGGCAGATGAATTGAATAGGAGAGTCCAGGTTATTTGGCATCAAGTTTAGAAATGCCCCAAACTTACACTGTAACCCCTCAGCATCACACCGTTTGTGAAATGCCAGCTTAACACTTTCAAACCAGCTTCCTAAAACTGTCTGCTTTGTTTTCTGTCACATTCCCAGTGTCTAGAACGCTGCCTGACACTCAGGACACGCTCATCAGACACGGAATGAATGAATTCACTGTGGCAGTACTTGTTTCTCGTCCCCTATTAGTAAATCCCTTGAGAGCAGGTCCTAAACATCTTTGTCTCACGGAACCAATAAATGTTTCTTCAGCTGAAGTTAGAAGAAGGGGTATCCATTAGAGATGCCCTTTTTTTCTTCCCAGGGGTGGTTTTTCACAAAATGTGAGCAGAGATTCTGATGAACAGCATTTTCAGAACCTCAGGACACAGTGACAAAGCTGTTTCGCCATTCTGTCCTCTCATTACTGCTTATTTTTCCTTTTGTGCTGTCCCCGCCTCTGGGTAGTTTCCAAATGGCCTGATATATTAAGCAAGGGTCCTGCTCGTGGCTTCTATCTTTTGCTAATCACAGTGCCAGCAAAGCCTGGGTGTCATTAAGCAGTTTAATGACTGTCGAGTGCTGGAGTAACAGGATTGTGGAAAATGTTAGATCGTTGCAGTTCCCTCCCTCTCCTGACAAAATCTAGCAGTCATCTGAGCTCACACAACAGAACATTTAGCAAAAGTGCCATCAGTCATGGGCAGTTCCTTAAGAGCAAGAAGCTTTAAGCACAGTGAAATTTCTTTCTGGGGTGACTTATCTGTAAGTTTCTCTTTGTCCCTAGCAGTGAGGGGACAGAGGCTAGAGAAATAACGGCATAAAAGTGAGAAACACACGTGTGCTGCCTATGTGTCTGCCTTAAAAGAATCGATTTCCGTAGACTAAGATCAGTCCTGGCATAGTGAACAGCACTGCATCCAGACTCTCAGGAAACAGGATACCTCTATGCCAGAGCAGGCAGAGGAATCCAGTCTTATCTGGGCATCCTCTATTTGCCAGGCCAGTGGTTCTCAAAGTAGGGCCACTGACTCAGCAGCCTCAGCCTCACAGAACTTGCATTTCAAGCAAGTTCGGAGGCCCTGACCTCGACCTACTGACATCATCGGGGCGGTGCACAGCCTTCTGTGGGATTCCAACGTAACAGACCAGCCTGGGAGCTAGTGAGCCAGGCCTTTTGTACATGTTATCTCGTTTGACCCCCTTAGATCCTAAAGGTAGGCATTAGTCCCGTTTACCCATAAGGAAACTGAGACTCAGTGAAGCTCATAAGTTTACACAGCTATGGGTGGAGATTTTTTAAAAAATCTTTCGGCGAGCCTCTGATTTTTCCACTTGAATCAGTGTTTCTCAAACTGTAGTTATAATCAGTTCACTTAGAGATGACACATTAAAATGCAGATTCTGTTCAGCGTGAGCCTGAGAGCAGAGTTAACAAGCTCCCAGGTGCTGCCATCGCTGCTGATGCACAGAGGGTTCTGAACAGGGCGGCCTCAGGAACTGCTGTGTGGGCCCCAGACTTTGGGGAAGTTATTAGAGGTCCCGTTCTGGGAGGAAGTTTGAGAATCACTATCCTATTTCCATATTAGAAAACCCAGTGTTGTCCAGGTGTGCAGCAAGGTGGTGCTTTCATTGTAGATATTTGATAGCAATTAAAGGAGAAACTGGGAAAGGGAAAAGAGATAAAACATCTAAGCCTGAGTGGTGGCTTGCAGAAAGTGTTTTCCCATGAGATAAGCACGCAGAAATGATTATCCCTGGGCTGCGTAATGAGAGTCCTTCTCGGGGTAAAGGTTCTTACAAGTGCATGTTGAACGTAGGGCCAGTGGGCACTAGGACTGAAGTAAGAGAAATTTTGACCAAGGGATACCAGTGATGTCTGAACATGTGGATCAGACATTGCACAGGAGGGTGGTTGAATTTTCCCAAGAAATTACCTTCCAGCACTGGAGATATTTATTTCTACATTTGTCTGGAATATAGCAAATTACCTGAAAAAAAAAAAGGCAGCTTGAGATCTTTCTTCTTAATCTTGTGTAATCTTAAATACTTGTATGCATTTTCCTTTATATCAAGCCAATGCATGTAGCTTTGATATAAGTAGCATTTTCAATTACCATCAAGATAATGTCATGCTGAGTCTGTTATACTCATGAAATTACCCGAAGTGAGGCAATCTGACACCAGGCATCAAGGTTGGCATCCACGCAGCCTCTCTTTCTTGCTGCAGTAGTATCTTGAGAAACCAGACTCAGTGCATGAAAACAATGGCAACAACCCGGCCCTCACTTGGGGAGCTTATGTAAAGGTAACCATTGAGGACGGGGATCCAGCATGTTGCATGATTTTTCTTTCAGTGTTTTTGGGTTCATTGTTTGGTATTTGTTTTGCTGTTTGGAAAGTTTGAGAAGTGTATCTTCAAGTGGTTTTTTTTTTTTTAAATAGAGCTGACAGAAAGGATATTTGATCTGTACATCAGATATTCATAACTTCCAAGGAAAAACTCATCAAAGTATTTTCAGTAAAGAAAGATGATCAAAGAAGTTCTGTATTATACCACTTACTCTGTCACTTTCGCTGCTCGTGAACAAAGGGAGGGTCTCAAATGACTCAGTTCCCATAATCAAATCTCTCATCCAACATTCAACCTCCACTGTTACTGAAGTCTTGTCATGTACATCAAAGCATTCAGTTTTGTCATGAAGTCACTGATCAAGAATGTTCACTCAAAGACTACTTACACTGAGTATTTAAGAGAATAGTACTTTTCTTCATATAACCAGGTTTGTACACTTTTTCATAATATTTGGGTTAGAGGAAGATGCAGCAAACAAGCAAATGATGTAAAGCCTGAGGTTGCTGCTGCTTCTAAGTCGCTTCAGTCGTGTCTGACTCTTAACGACCCCATAGACGGCAGCCCACCAGGCTCCGCCGTCCCTGGGATTCTCCAGGCAAGAACACTGGGGTGGGTTGCCATTTCCTTCTCCAGTGCATGAAAGGGAAAAGGGAAAGTGAAGTCATTCAGTCGTGTCCGACTCTTCGCAACCCCATGGACTGCAACCTACCAGGCTCCTCCGTCCATGGATTTTCTAGGTAGGGTGCCATTTCCTTCTCCAAGCCTGAGGTTGAAAACTGATCAAAGCCAGCACTTTTCTGTATGATCAAGAAATCTTTCAAAGTCATTCATCATTCCTTTATGAATGAATGTCTAGATATGAACAATTGTTTTTTTTAAATAGTAGTTACTGGTTTTATAACTGCATTGATTATGACAAGAAACATAGCAATGAATCAGAGGGGCAGCAACTAGTTTAGGGATGAGGGTGCACCCAGGTAAGCACTTCTCACCATCCCACCAGTTCTTTTGCCTGTCACAGATTTGGCGCTATTGGAGCACATTTATTGGGAAAATTCCTTATCAGTACTCTACCATGCAAAGAAATAGAGGAAAACAATAGAATGGGAAAGAGTAGGGGTCTTTTTGAGACAATTAGAGCTATCAAGGGAACATTTCATGCAGAGATGGGCACAATAAAGGACAGAAATGGTATGGACCCAACAGAAGCAGAAGGTATTAAGAAGAGGTAGCAAGAATACACAGAAGAGCTATCCAAAAAAGATCTTCATGATCCAGATAACCAAGATGGTGTGATCATTCACCTCGAGCCAGACATCCTGGAGTGTGAGGTCAAATGGATCTTAGGAAGCATCACTGTGAACAAAGCTAGTGGAGGTGATGGAATTCCAGCTGAGATATTTCAGATTCTCAAAGGTGATGCTATGAAAGTGCTGCACTCAATATGCCAGGAAATTTGGAATGCTCAGCAGTGGCCACAGGACTAGAAAAGGTCAGTTTTCATTCCAGTTCCAAAGAAGGACAATGCCAAAGAATGTTCAACTGCACAATTGCACTCATCTCACACGCTAGCAAAATAATGCTCAAAATCCTCCAAGCTAGGCTTCAAGAGTATGTGAACCAAGAAATTCCAGATGTTCAAGCTGGATTTTAAAAAGGCAGAGGAACCAGAGATAAAATTGCCAACATCCACTGGATCATAGAAAAAGCAGGAGAATTCCAGAAAAACATCTACTTCTGCTTTATTGACTATGCCAAAGCCTTTGATAGTGGATCACAATAAACTGTGAAAAATTCTTAAAGAGATGGAAATAGCAGACCACCTTACCTGCCTCCTGAGAAATCTGTATGCAGGTCAAGAAGCAACAGTTAGAACCAGACATGGGACAACAGACTGGTTCAAAATTGGGAAAGGGGTACATCAAGGCTGTATATTGTCACTTTGCTTATTTAACCTATATGCAGAGTACATCATGCGAGATGCCTGGCTGGATAAAGCACAAGCTGCAATCAAGATTGCTGGGAGAAATATCAATAACCTCAGATATGCAGATGACACCACCTTTATGGCAGAAAGTGAAGAAGAGCTAAAGAGCCTCTTAATAAAAATGAAAGAGAAGAGTGAAAAAGCTGGCTTAAAACAACATTCAAAAAATGAAGATCATGGCATCTGGTCCCATCACTTCATGGCAAATAGATGGGGAAACAATGGAAACATTGAAATATTTTATTTTCTTGGGCTCCGAAATCACTGAAGATGGTGACTGCAGCCGTGAAATTAAGACATGTGCTCCTTGGAAGAAAAGCTATGACAAATCTAGACAGCATATCAAAAAGCAGAGACATTACTGACAAAGGTCCATCTAGTCAAAGCTATGATTTTTCCAGTAGTCATGTATGGATGTGAGAGTTGGACTATAAAGAAAGCTGAGGGCTGACGAATTGATGCTTTTGAATGGTGGTGTTGGAGAAGACTCTTAAGAGTCTCTTGGACTGCAAGGAGATCCAAGTAGTGCATCCCAAAGGAAATCAGCTGAATACTCATTGAAAGGACTGATGCTGAAGCTGAAACTCCAATACTTTGGCCACCTGATGTGAAGATGTGACTCATTGGAAAAGACCCTGATGCTTGGAAGGAGTGAAGGCAGGAGGAGAAGGGGACAACAGAGGATGAGATGGTTGGATGGCATCACCGACTCGATGGACATGAGTTTGAGCAAGCTCTGGGAGTTGGTGATGGACGGGGAAGCCTGGCATGCTGCAGTCCATGGGGTCACAAAGAGTTGGACACGACTGAGCAACTGAACTAAACTGTACCATGAAGCACTTTAGAGACGTCAGTATTAAGTACAATGAACAAAACACAGTAATGATAGGCAAATCATTAATAACAGTGTTTCACCACAGCTATAAGGTAAAGAACCTGATTAATCTCACTCTTGTGTGGACTGATATTTAGTATACTTCTGCATGCAGGTACTGTGTTAGCACTCAGTACTGGGGTAGTCAAGTATACAAGGGTAATCAAGTGAGACACTGCTCCTGCTATAAGTGGGACTTGGTAGTTGGGAAGGATAACAGACAATGAAATAAGCACAGAGTTATGAACTGTATAAAATGCAATAAAGGCAAAGCCCATTGAGAACATGTGACCCTAGAACCTAACCTCAAGAGGGACTGGGATGGGCAGGAAGTACCTGGGAAGGCTTCCCTGAGAAACCACCCCCAGCTAAGATTTGGAGGACAAATGGGCAAAAGGAAGAGAGTGGACTGGGAAGCTTCCAGGCAAGAGGCACATGTGTGAAGGCCCTGAGGTGGTAGCAAAGAGCATGGGAAAATCAGAGAGATGGGGATGGCAGTGTAGCCTACAAACTGGGAGCCCAGGGCAGAGTGGCAGAGGTCAAGGGTGCCTCTGGGGAACAGGCAGGGCCAGGCCACACTGCAGCATCTCATAGCCAGGTCGTCCCATGGGGCTGACACCAAGACCAGGTGGGAAGTGTGAGTTTTAAGCAGGAAAATGGCAGGATTAGATGTACAGTTTTGCAGGATCCTGATTCAAAAGTTGAAAATGGATTAAGTTGGGAAGGTTATTGCCAAGGTCAGAGTTCAGATGAGAACTGATGGTAGTCTGTACTCTGACAATGGAGAGAAGTGAGTAATCCCAGAAGTGTTTAGAAATGAGATTTTACAAGATTTGATGATGGACTAGATGCGAAGATGAGAAAAAGGGAAGCATCAAGGATGACTGCCCCCCACCACACACACACACACATCCAGCTCACATACTGGGAAATCTGGATGCCTTGTATAACTCTGTCATTCCATGGTGACAAAAGCAGATTCAGACATTTCTACCCAAGGTCTCTTCACACTCTCCCAAGGTGATTCTGAAATGCATACTGAAGGAGGTATCTAGTATTTATTTGCTTAGTAGCTTGTTATTGTAGTCATCTTGGCCTTGATTCGTTTTAATTGCCAAAAAGTCTTGTGACTGTTCATTTTTTTTAAAAGTTATTTCAGAGTTTTTCTCCCAGAAGAGATATCAGGATTTAGGTTCATTTATAACTCCATAATGCACAAAATCAATCAATAAAATTATTAAAATCAGTGTGTTAAATAGTTACCCAGGTAAATCTTATGCTTCTAAGATTGGCAGCTGCTGTCTACAATTCCACAGCTGTGATTTGAAGTGGAGCATCCTTTTCATACCCAGGTTCATGGAAGAGTCCCCAGGACAGGGACATGTCACTTAACTCATTCAGTTTCAGGCTGTTCTCAATTTTCTTCATCTTGTTTATTTTCACTGATTTTGAAATTGTTTCAGACTTCCAATTTTTAGCTATCAATCCATGTTCTCAGTTGAACATATAATTTTCTCAATATTATGAAGTTTTTCAAACACAGAAGAGAAAA
This sequence comes from Antilocapra americana, assembly GCA_007570785.1. NCBI lineage: Eukaryota > Metazoa > Chordata > Mammalia > Artiodactyla > Antilocapridae > Antilocapra > Antilocapra americana. Next base: position 13,477,759 of record ML661891.1, on the reverse strand, counting down.
ACTGTAAGTAAATACACATATACATACCACCTAGGTTCTGTAATTAACACTTGCTCAGTCGTCTGTCTACATACCTATCTATCAGTCCATCTCTGCCTCCCTCGATTCATCCCTCAGCCCATCTTGTTCTTTGATAGATTTCAAATTAAGTTGCAGACATCAGGACATCTCACCCTTTGGCAGTTCGGCACACATATGATTAGATTGAATTTAATATGCAGTTGAGAGTTTTTTCATTTCTTAGTAAAGGGTACATACGGTGAAATGTACAGACCCTAAGTATAACATCCCTTGTATTTTGACAAATGCATATGCCTCTGTAACACAGACCCCATCAAGATTTCAAACCTGCCCACCCCCGACACTCCCTTCTGCCTCCACTCCCTTCCTCCCCACCCCCAGAGGTAACACTGTTCTGACTTCTGTGACCATCGATTAGCTTTGCTTGTTCCAGAGCTTCAGGAAGCGTCTCCTTTTGTGCTGGCTTCCTTCATTCATCATCAGTGTTTTGAGATCCATTTGTGTTACGTGTGGGCTTCCCAGGTGGCTCAGTGGTAAAGAATCCACCTGCCGCCTGCAGTTCAGGAACCACAGGATATGAGGGCTTGATCCCTGGGTTGGGAAGATCCCCTGGAGAAGGAAATGACAGCCTGCCCCAGTGTTCTGGCCTGGGGAATCCCATGGACAGAGGAGCCTGGTGGGCTGCAGTCCAGGGGGTTGCAAAGAGTCAGCAAGCATGTGTTTGTATGTATCAGCATGTTTTTTCTTTTTATTTCTACCACAGTTTGTTTCTTTTGTTGATAGACTTGTGAGCGGCTTTCCATGTTGATTCCTTTGAACATTCTTAGACAAGTCTGGTTGTGAATATATGCTCTCATTTACCTTGGGTAGAGCACTCAGAAGTAGAACTGAACACAGAGGAGCTGGCTCCCAGGGTAGGCACACATTTGATTTTATAAGAAACTGCCAGCCCTTTTTCATGGTGACTGTACAACTTCCTACACCCTCTAGTGTGTAAGAATTGCAGTTGTTCCACATACTTGACACAATTTCTTTTTCATTTTAAGTGTTCTGGTGGATGTGCAGAGAAAATATCTTTTTACAGTTTTATTTACTCAGATACTTATTTGTGTGGCTGCGTTGGGTCTGAACTGCGGCACACAGGCTCCAGAGCGTGCAGGCTCAGCAGTTACAGGATGCAGGCCCTCTAGGTGAGGCGTGTGGGCTTCGGTCGGTTTAGCTGCCCTGCAGTACGTGGCGTCTTAGTTCCCTGACCAGGGATCAAACTCCATCCCCTGCATTGCAAGGTGGATTCCTAACCACTGGACCACCAGGGAGGTCCCAAGAATATCACTGTTAAATGGTTATTCTTTAACAGGAAAACAATCAAATGACCTTGACATGCATGCACACACACGTCTAGAACCGGCAGTTCTAGAGCCAAGCATAACCCAGGGTCTGTACACAGTGCGTTTAGCACAAGGACAGCGACCCTTGGAGGAGCCTATGGTATGTTAGGTAGCTAAAACATTGGAATTATGAATTTTTTTCCCCAAAAATAGGCTGTAAGCCTCCAAAGCCTTGCTATTAATAAGAAATTCCAGTTCTGAGCTCTGGCAGGCGTGGCACAGGCCAGGCGGGACACAGGATATCAGAATTCTTAGTCATTTATAGATGCATTTCCATTGCAAGAGGGGAAACAAAACACCATACTCTGGAGAGATTGACTGTCATATGGCCTTTAAATTAGGATTCTTTGCTTTGCTTTAGCTTGCACATGACGAAATGTATCCATAGCAGAGTCACGTCTTCTCCAGAGTTACAAAGAAAATTATATTCAAACAGATGCCCTTCACTGGACCAGAGCACTGTGTCCTCAGACCCCAGTTTAACAAGCCTGAACCCCAGGCTGCCTCCTGGGGCCTAACCCTAAAGAGCAACATGACAAAGAGGAAGTGGCTTTAGGTCTAGAGAGAGCCGGGTTTGGAATTGAGATCTGCCAAGTGCTGGCTGTGTGGTTCAGGGAGATCCCTCAACTTCTCCGTCTGTCAGAAGGAATGATGACACTCCCTCCCTTGAGAGGACATTGTAATGACCAGGTGGCCGGGGCAGAACTGCTAGCACAGGGCAAACACGGAGGAGATGGCTGCTGAGGTCACGGGAGGGGTGGCCTCTGCTCTCTTCCTGCCCACAGTCCGCAGGCCCACGAGCCTCATCTGACTGCCCGCCAGTGAACGCCCAACCACACGACCGCTCACTTTCTGTGTGTTTCCTGTGTGCATGCTCAGTCACTTTAGTCATGTTGGACCCTTTGTAGCCCCCCTGGACTGTAGCCGGCCAGGCTCCTCTGTCCATGAGGCCCAGACAAGATTACTGGAGTAGGTTGTCATTTCCTCCTCCAGGGGATCTTCACGACGCAGGGATCGATCCCACGTCTCCTGCATTGCAGGCGGATTCACTATCACTGAGCCACCAGGGAAGCTCGTTTTCTCAGTGAGTGACTGAGAATTATGAGGAAATAATTGATGTGGAAGCATTCATCCCAAGTTATAAATGATGGATGGGTTTAGCCTTCCAAGAAGAAAACTGTGATTCTATAAGATTTTTTTCATTCAAGTGAACCTTTGGTTATAAAAGGAGGTATCTAGGAGAGGCACATGGATTGTGAGTCAGAAGCTTCAGTGAAACCCTAGCCCTGCTGAGGTGTGACGGGCCAGCTGTCGCCAGGCCCAGTTCTTACACAGAGGGTCGTGGAGCGAGTCATGATCTGACACAGCTCTCAGAAGCTCTGCTCCTGAAGCCAGTGGTGGTCAGTCGGTTGAGGAGTGTTGCCAGTCTCTCTGCTGTCCATAACGTGGAGCCCGTCATCCTAAAGGCAGGTTGGCCTGGGCCTCTCTTGGACCCTGGGCTTCATCTAGTTCCATTAATACAAAGCCTGTGTTGACCTCCCAGGAGGTCCACAGTTCGGTCAGCTAGCCTGTGGAGGTCAGCAAAAGACAAGAAAGGATTTTTGGTGTGTAATCTGGGGAGCCACGGGACTTTGTTCCTTAAGGAAAGGTGGATTGTGATTGAGAGAGAAAAGCTTTCATTTAACGATGACTTGATTTTGAGCTAAAAAGTTGACTGAGAAAAAGCTCTACTCATTTGGTATATCAAAAATTCATATTATACTTAGTAGCTTTCAGCAAGTGGTCTTTATTTGTAAAGAAAAAACAAAACAGGGACTTTTCTGGTAGTCCAGTGGCTAAGACTCTGCACTCCTAATGCAAAAGGCTTGGGGTTCTATCCCTGGTTGGGGAATTAGATCCCACGTGCTCTGATTAAGACCCAATGAAGCCAAATAAAATTGAAGAAAAACAAGAAAAAAACAGAATAAATAAAAAGATCCCATAACTGGGATAAATGAGTCAGAGTCCTTTGGTCACCTGTAAGACTGAGAGTTCATACAGGCTGGCCATGAAACTGTTTCTGTAGTTATACGGAATGAACTATGCAGAAATACAGATCCCCCTATATTAACACTTCAGTTTTACATGATTATTTTTCAATGATTCAGTCAAGCTGGAATGTTTTACGTGTATCTGCTATATTAATATATGGGACTTCGGCTGTTACAGCTGATGTTGCTAAGCTTCACTAATCTTCCTCCATAAACAGCCCTACACATCCGTCTGTCTTGCTCTTCAGGTTAACTTACTGCATTCGTTCAGTGCCTACAAACATATGATGGTTTTAGGAACCAGAAATAGGTGGATTTAGCAGCAAAGCAGCCTGATTCATGACAGCTAGATGTGCCCCAGAATCAATGTCTGAGTTATAAACATGAGAACTGCAGAACCCCCCAAAGAAAGCATATTTGTTATTTATTTAGTATTTCTACTGTTAATGACTTCACTCAGTGTTTGACAGATATTTACTGAGCATTAGCACAAAAAAAACCTGATACTGAGAAAGAAATAGGTGCTAAACTGAATCTAAAGTTAAGACCTTGTGAAGAAACATTTAGGAAATTGACTCTGTCTATAATTGATGTGCGTTTGAAGAGCTTTTTTGAAAGGTGTTTTTGAATTCTAGGCTTAAATTCAGATTGCTTTTATATTAGAGGAAAAATGTACAACATGTCTGAAATAAAAACAGGGTACATATGATAGCCTGATAAAAATATTTAATCTTGTTCTAAATTTTTTTTTCTTTCTGCATTTCTGCCAACTGTCAAAAATGAGAACAGCTGACTGGAGATCTAGATGCCTTGCTTAGCAAGAGCATCCCTTGGATGTCTTCCTCTCCTCAGACTCAGGCATCTTATAAGTGCCTGCATGTGACAGAGAATTTGTAGTGTTATCACCTGTGTACATCTTTCATCTGTTCATATTATCTGTGTAACATCTTCCTTTCTTGAACTCTTCAGAGTTTTTAATGAAATAGGTTGGAAATGTAACTAATACCCTATTTTAAATCTCTTTTTCTTGCTTTACCAAACTTCTGAACAACGTTAGATTCTCAAGATACATCGTGATTCAGGAGACAATTCTCAGACAGGTGAGAATCCTGCAATTTCACTCTGCCGTGGTCGGGTGGGATTTGTGGGCTCAAGTCTATGAATCAGTCTGAAGAAGCCTGGACTGACAGTTTCACCACCCTGGAAACTTGAATTGCTGATACCTCAGTGCTGATAATGAAAGGTTTGAGAGCCAGGTTAAAAGCAGGATCCCTTAAAAGGCTTTGAATCTTCCTTCATGGCAACCTTTTCTCCTGAATGCCTTCCCCATCCTGGCTTCTTTTGCAGCCTAGAAACCATGGAGAGCAGATAAACCCAAACCAGAGAGTGGCCTGGCGGTCCAGAGAACGCCCTCTTGTCACACCACAGCCAGGCTCCCCTTCCCTGCCGCAGTCCATGACTGCAGACGGTTAGGCCTCCTGGGACTCAGGAGCAGCGAGTCACCATTTCAGCTGCCCACACCCGCACGCCATACCTTGAGCAAGACTCGCTGACTCCTGGTTTCCTCTCCCATGAAAAGAGGGAGCTGAACTACTGACCTCTACATCAGAAAGGGCTGGAATTCTTTGATCATTAGAGGGGAAAAATCAGCCTGCCACCAACAATGTACAATTCTCATTCCTGTACAGACAGCACCTTCTCCCCCTGCTGGGGGCTTCCCAGCCACATAGGCATAAAGTCGGGCCCTGGCCTGCTTATGTAATTCCTTTCCTCTGTTCTAGAGTGGACCGTGTTTTCACCTACTCAGAAAGATTTCATCTGACCTGACCTTCAGTTTCTTCATTTGTCAGATGAATTAACAGTGCCCACCTCATTGTGGACATGAGGATTAAAGGGCAAAATGTATCTAATATGTCGCAGTCGCTGGTATTTTAACTGTTTGGAATCTTTCTCCTCTTCCCTCCACACTGGGCTTCTTTCACAGATGGTTTAATTTGTTTCCTTAACCTAGTGAGAGTATTGTTTTAACTAACCTACCAGCTAAAAGCTTTTTCATGTCCTTTATGGTGCCCAGTATTGCCTTGCATGTAACAGACACTCAACAAATACAGAACACTGATGATAAACTGGAACCATCCCGTCTTGGAAAGCGGAAGGTCTGCCACTTATTAGCTCTTTGACCTTGAGCTACCCACACAATTTCTCCAAGTTTGAATTACCTCATCAGCAAAATGGAGATTGTAGCTTTCAGAACTGTTGTAATGACTGTATAATTACTATCGTTAAAATACATAGTCCAGCACAATGTCTGATGCATAGCAGGTGCTCAGTCTATGGTAGCTGGGTGTTTTTTTTGGACTGATGACACTGTATCCTTTTTTGCCATGGTGTATGGCTGTTTGAATCTCTCATCCTTCGTTTCTCTGTCTTTTTAAATTCAAATTCCGCAATATCAGTTGATAGAAGGAATAAATAAATTCTTTGATTTAAATGGCCTTTATTGAAGAAATAATTTCTGCAAACCCTTGATCTTTTCTGTTGTTAAAATTTTCTTGATTTTAGTTGAAATGAAGTCTGAAAGAATAAGCATTTCTCATCTTTGAATAATTCTAATGAATTATTTAGAATTCAACCAGCCAGCTTGGGCGGTATATAGTTTCTCTCGTTTAGCTTTATTTGGAAACTGCACTTTGAGGAATTCTTGTGATCTTTAATCCTGAATTTAATCTTAAATATTTAATGTTAGGTTTAATTTGTTATCTGATAAACAAATATTAGGGATGTATATGATTATTAAGTTCCAGAAGAGGCTAAACCAGTGTCTTGCAAATAACCATTAGTTTCTCAGATTTGAAAGATGCAATATGATCCTAACAGTATCACTTGAAGTACCACTACCTCTAGACTCCTTATAAAGAAATACTGAAGCTCAAATCCAAGGCCAGGAAAATTATTAAGGCAGGATCTGAAAGAAAAATAATCAAAGGGATAGTAAAATATTTTCAAGTTAGGTGATTTAAGGCAAGATCCTAAGGCTTTGTTGTTCAGATTAACTTTGTAATACTTCTCCCTGCTACTCTGGGCATCCCATGTAGCGCTACAGGTAAAGAACCCACCTGCCAGTGCAGGAGACATGAGAGACCTGGGTTCGATCCCTGGGTTGGGAAGATCCCCTAGAGGAGGGCAGGGCAACCCACTCCAGTATTCCTGCCTGGAGAATCCCATGGACAGAGGAGCCTGGCGGGCTATGGTCTATAGGATCATAGAATCGGACATGACTTAAGTGAGTTAACACACACTCACCTTCCACTTTAAGCTATATAAATATAATTCAGGTTTAGTTACTACTGATTTAAACTTTTAAAAATTGAATCAGATTTTTTAAAGTGCCATCTATAGTTGCTGATTTAAACTGTTTTAAAATTGAATCCGATTTTTAAGAACATTAAATAGTTAAAAAGGTGACCTAGAGAAGTATCAAAGACACATTACAAAGTGATAACAAATAGTAAAATGATATTGTAACATGATCCCACGTGTGCCTGAAAAGAAGTTATACATGCGGAGGAACAGATGTGATTCATAATAACGGACAGCACAAGCTGTATACTTCCTATGCAGCGGGCACTGGCTGTCCCACGTGCTCTGTATCAATCAACTCGTGTACATCTCACAACAATCTGTGAATGAGAGGCTGTAATCGTCCCCGTTTTGTGGATACTGAGACACAGAAGGCACACTCCCAAGGCCACACTGCGTTTAGATGGCATAGTGGAGATTGGGATTTCAGCAGTTTGGCTCTGGAACCGGTTCTGTTAATTACTGTGTTCTCTTGTACTTTTTTGGTGTCACTAGACAATTCTGTAAAAAATGACTGCATCTCTTTCTCTCTCTTGAAATATGGTCACTTATCGGTGTCTGAGAAAAGCATTTCCCCTGCTGAAACCGGCACATCTGCGCAGTGAGGGAAAAGTCTGTGTTACGGTTAAGTTTTTCTCCTTGCTTATGGGTTACTTGTACAAGAAGCAGGTGCCGTGAAAATGTATTTTTCTGAAGGTCCACATTGGTAGTACTGCTTAGATTTCACATTAATGTGACAGCACATTTTGAGTGTTAACTTCAAAGTCTGCAAAGACACAGATTTTTTTTAAGTACTTTTTTCCCATCAGAAAACAGGGATGAAAGTGAAAGTTAAATTGTTGGAAATTGTTGGTATTATAAAACTGCTTTTTTTTCTCTTCATTCCTGGGATCTGCATCTTTTGATGAAAGCATATTCTCAGGAGAACTTAGAAAACCATCTAGAGGTCTGACTTTTCAGAGGGACCTAAAATTGATCCAAATTGATTTCTCAAATAAATTCAACTCTCTATGGATTTGACTAGCAGTTTATTTCCCCAGATATCCCCACAGAAGCCTTTCCCATCCTTTGTCCTTCAGGTCAAAAAGAACTCCTCAAAATTCTCCCCAAGTTTTAATGTCTATTTTCAAGAAGATATTTATTAATGGAACTAAATAACCCTTAATAATAACCTGAACTACAATGTAAGGTGGTACCACAAGAAAAGGGTATCTTTTTACAATTAGTATTACTGATAATTCTGTGTGTGCTGCAGATTTAAAGACATAGTGGTTGGCTAGTTCTTAAAAAATATTTTTACAGTGCTTAAAAAGTACCCTTGTTTTCTTTGGAGAATGAGGGAAAAAATGTGTAAACTTTGCTGTGAATAAGCTGTAAACTAATCACTCTCCATTACTAATCTGAAATCCTTAGAGTCTCACTCATTCAGATACAAGAACAGGAGGAAAGAGTCCATTGATGTGAAATCTATATCATCTCGAGGCAGTGATGGTAAGAAGTCCATATTTCCTTGACTTTAAAGTGTAGGAAATGACACAGGAATATATTCAACAATTCGTCAGCATATAAACAAAATCCTAAAGAGTAGGATCATGGCTAAACTGGCTTTTTCTCCTATGGGCAGAAAAATTGTAGGCCTTTTATTCTTTTTTACTTTCTTTGTCTTCCCTGTGAAATGACTCTATGCTTGTTCCTTTTATGTCCTGATGTGTGTTAGGACCCCTAACCGCTGGAGCAGCTCAGTTTCAATAGCTGAGTCGCTCTTAGCTGCCATCCTTCGGGTCACAGTGGGAAACCCGAGCGTGAGGAAAGCGGCTGAACTGACGCGGACCAAAGAAATAAGATGGATAATTCATAGAGGGAGGCGGCTAAAGCCCACAGCATGCAAGAGACTGGGGCCAAAAATGAAAGGACAGAAAGGGACTGAGATTTCTCCCAGTGGGTTGAGGGTGTAGATAGATGGAAAGAATGTCCATTTTAGATGGAGAGGATAATGGATGAGGGAATTTCAGCTGGACTAGCTCAGTTTTTATAGATGAGAGCTAGACCCACCGTAGGCTCTCAGTGGTTAAGACCCTGAAGACTCAGAATGAGGGTGGGCTCATTCTCCTGCCTACCCCACCCTCGTCACGGATCACACCTTCCCTCCTACACTGCAGTTATTTGGTTACATGATCTGTGGCTGAAGACTGAAAGTGATGGACCGCCCAAGCTGGGCTTTAGTGACTTAGGGAAAGTGAGTCCTGGGGCATCATTAGGCTCTTGGGATGAGGTTCCCGGATCCCATCAAACCCTCTCTGAAATCCCTCTGTGGGCCTGAGACTCATAAAACCTTCCTGTCATCTAAGTTCTAGGCCAGAGCACCCTTTCCAGTCCCTGGCAAGTAGTGGCTGAGCTCTCAGCAGTTTAAGATTAAGAGATGGGTGAATTCATTGCTTTGTGGGGTGCAGTGGAGGACAGCAGTCCTGTGAGAATCAGGCCCCCAGTCCATGAAGGGTTCCTTTGCTGCACTGAAACCCAGCCGAGCCCCCAGCAACAGATACAGCTTTCTTGACTTCTCTCCAGCACCAAGTCTACAGAACCGTCGCTACCCATCCATGGCGCGGATCCACTCCATGACCATCGAGGCTCCCATCACGAAGGTGAGTGGCAGCTGCGGCCTCTGCTCTGCAGCCAGGGCCACCGAGCCCTCACTGTATTCTGGAGATAAAGTGATGAATGGCATACTGCCAATATTATGGAGTTTATAGTAAAGGAAACATAATAAATAAATACATCATAAATAAATAAATTGCAATCACTGTCATGAAGGAAAAAAACAGTGTCTATGAGGGAAAATTAGGTTAGGGCCCTGTTTTGGTTGGGTGAAAGGGGTGGTCAAGGAGCATCTCTCTAGAGGAAGTAACATTTGCAGTAAGACCTGAAGGATGCGAAAATATTACAAGAGGATTCTAGCAGGCACAGCAGGGGATGAGCACCAAGGTGGGATAAGGAGGGAATGGAGCAACTGAGCCCTGGAAAGAAAGTGGTATGACTGGATCTTGGCTAGCAGAGGGGAGTCATGGGGGCAGAGATGTGCCAGGCTCGGGCTCGGTCCACTCTGACCAGCTGAGCCACAGGAAGTGTATGTTTATGTTTATGTGCAACAGAAATCACGGAAGAGTTTAAAGTAGGGAAGTGACAGGACCTGGTATGTTTACTGAAAAGAACACCCAGTTGCCATGCAGAGGATGGACTGCAGATGACAAGAGTGCGAGAGAAGGAGCCAGTTACGGACCTATTCCAGAATGCTAAGCAAGGAGTGGGGTTAGCTGTACTAGAATTACAGCAGTCGTGGTGGAGAGAAATGAGGAGATCAAGAAATATTTGGGAGTGACTTCAATTTCTCTTGATGATGAATTATACTGTCAGGCAGGGCGAGAAGTGAAGGGAAAGTGATATGTCAACCAGGGCCTCCCAGGTTTTTGGTTTGAGCACAAGATTAATAGAAGTGGGTTTTTTCACAGCAATGTAGAAACCAAAGGAGTGCAGCCCTTGTCTTTTTTTTTTTTTATGTTTATTTGCTTGCTTTGGGAAGAGGGAAGCAAGGTCATGACTTTAGTTTTTGACATGTAAATAAGATAATCCAATAGATAGTTCAGGCAGAGAACTGAATATATGAATCTGAAGGTCAAAATGGAGTTCGGGGCTGGGTAAGTTCAGTCTCAGTAATTTTGAGAGTCCTCGGCATGCGGGTTATATGTGTCCAGAGTCGTGGAAATCAAAGAGCTCATCTCTGAGAGAACTGTAGAGAGAGGGGAAGGCCCAGCATTAATCTGCGAGGGGCTGCAGCCTGTAGCAGAGAGCTAGCTAGAGGAGGCAGATCAGCAGAGAAGCCTGAGAAGGTAGAGCTGCCGAAGAAAGAGAAACCCCAGAGAGAGTGGCAAGAGAGCTTGCTTTGGTACGGCGAGGGGCTGCCATGAAGTCACTGGGCACTGAACAATAAGATGTGTTACCGTCTAATTTCTTTTAGATTCTGGGCTCATGAATGACTTCTGGGAAGCAGAACCCTAATGTCCTCAAATTTATTCTTTCTCTCTCTTCACCTCCTTAGGTTATAAATATAATCAACGCAGCCCAAGAAAACAGTCCTGTTACAGTGGCAGAAGCCTTGGACAGAGTTTTAGAAATTTTACGAACTACGGAACTGTACTCCCCTCAGCTGGGTACCAAAGATGAAGATCCCCACACCAGTGATCTCGTGGGAGGGCTGATGACTGTGAGTGATGAGAAAGAACCAGAAGTGCAGGGCAGGTGACGTTAAGTGTGCTCCCGAGTACATGTAACAGATAAACTGTTCCTTGCAGGTGTAGGAATACCTGCTGTACGGGCTAACACCAGCATAACCGGAAGCAGTGGCAGGAACACAAATGAATCAGTTGTCCTCCAGAATTCCTGTTACAGTAAGGAGTAAACGGACAGGCTAGCTGTCACAATGGGGCCCTTGTTGACCTCCTCCCCTTGACCTGGTACGGTTACCCATTGAGACCTTGGCTTCAGTGAAAGGCTTGGTATTTAGATGACAGCACTGGTTTCCAAAACCTTACCAAGCTTTGCATAGGTGTCCCCTTTATAGTCAATAAAAGAGAGGGGAGCCACTGTGGCTCGGGACAGGGAGGAGCGGAGCCAGCACTCCAGCGCCACCGCTTGTAACCACCAGACGTGGCTGATTTCTGAGGACCTCATCCTGGCCTGTTGGTGTTGCTGTGATCTGTCTGTAATCATCATCCATCAGCAAGTGAAGGAAAATAAGAAAGTTCAGATTATTCATTTGTGCTTCTTATTGGAGACTGAAGCTGGGAGAATTCTTTGGGAGAACAAAGTCTGAGGCCCCAGAGAGTTTTGCTTTCAAGTTCCCTAGCTGGCCCCGCCACCAGATGCTGAATGTTGACTGGCTTGCTGGTCCATCGTCCTTGTTCTTACCAAAGGTCCCTGATGCACCCATGAACTGAGTAACCTCCTGTTCCCTTCAAGGCCCTGGGCTGGCCTTGGTCGCCCATCCCAATGCAGTGTAGACTCTATTTCTTAAGGACACACACACCACACCAGAATATTATTCAGCCAGTAAAAAAAAAATAACACCATTTGCAGCAACATGGATGGACCTACAGATTATCAAGCTAAGTGAAGTCAGACAAGGAAAGACAAATACATGGTATCCCTTATATGTGAAATTTAAAATAATGATACAAATGAACTTACTTATGAAACAGAAATAAACTCACAGATATAGAAAACAAATTTATGGTCACCAAAAGGGAAAGAGGTGGTAGAGGAGATAAATTAGGAAATAAGGGTTAGCAGATACAAACTACTATATATAAAACAGATAAGCAACAAGAACCTACTGAATAGCTCAGGGAACTATAGTCAATATCTGATTATAATCTATAATATAAAAGAACCTGAAAAAGAATACACACACACATATATATGCACACATATATATGTATAACCACCTTGCCACACATCTGAAACTATCACAGCATTGAGGGTCAACAATGCTTCCATTAAAAAGACAAAGGAAGACTGGCAAGGGTCTGTTAGGAGGCTGGCCACTGCAGAGCTGCTGCGGGGAGATCCTGGTTCCCAGAACAAGTCACCTGCCGCCCTGTCCCTGCTGCCAGACCATGGGCTTCCTCTCCAGGTCCTGCAGTGAGGAACCACGCAAGCTTCCGCCTTTTTTATGAAGCATTATGAAAGAGAAGAGACAAAGGCAAATTAAAAGCAGAAGAAAGAAATAAAAGCAACAACAGAGGAGTTCCTTGTGCCACCTGCCTTAGAGGCAGGATACTTAATGGCCATCGTTACTTATCTATTTATCTAGTTTTGAAAAGTTAAGCTCTTGGCCCGCAGATTCTAAGTGTGACTTCAGGAGAGCCCTTCATTAACACTTTAAACCTTAGCACATACTTTCACAGGAACACAAATAAGCAACTATAAATGAGTTTTGAGCAAAGATCTAAATAATTAGGTACTCGAGTAGAAGGTAGAGGGTAGGAACTGAGATTGAAGATCATCTGGGGACTAAAGTTCAAGAGCCTGTTAAATGGTGGAACACGGGCCTTCTGTTCACCCCCCTGTGCTGCCCCTCCCAAGACCTCAAGGCCAGAAACTTCCTTTGAAGGCTAACAGCAAAGCTCATGTTATAAGATAGAAACTATAACTGGAAAAACGTTAATTTAGATGTTAGTCAAAAATTAACCCAACCCTTTAAAAGCTTTGGGGCTTCCCCAGTGGCTCAGTAGTAAAAAATCTGCTCAGCAGTAAAGGAGATGCGGGTTTGGTCCCTGGGTCGGGAGGGTCCCCTGGAGGAGGGTATCACAACCTGCTCCAGTATTCTTGCCTGGAGGATCCCACGGACAGAGAAGCCTGGCGGGCTACAGTCTACAGAGGGACAGAGTCGATACAACTGAGTGACCGAGCACTCTAAAGGCTTTACATTAAATCATACCCCAAGTGTGGCCCGTGGATTTGGCTCCCCAGGATGTAAGTCTAAGAACACCAAAATAATGGTCCTTAAGGTTTCCCTGAGAGCTTGGTTGGTAAAGGATCAGCCCGTGATTCCTGGGTCAGGAAGATCCCCTGGAGAGGGGATAGGCTATGCACTCCAGTATTCTTGGGCTTCCCTTGTGGCTCAGCTGGTAAAGAATCCACCTGCAATGTGGGAGACTTGGGTTCGATCCATGGGTTGGGAAGATCCCCTGGGGAAGGGAATGGCTACCCACTCCAGTGTTCTGGCCTGGAGAATTCCATGGACTGTATAGTCCATGGGGTCACAAAAAGTTGGACACGACTGAGCGACTTTCACTTTCATGAGGGGAACGAGTTCTTTCAAATTAACATGCACTCAAAACAAGATTACTTCTGTGATTTCATTAATGTGGCTTCAAAGTGTCACAGAAGAAAAACTGCATGAGAACAGAGCCAGCTCACAGCTCAGGTGAGAGACCTGAATGCAGTCACAGCCACTTAATTCTCAGTTCTCCATCTCCTGCAGCTAATAGCCATGAAAAGGAGAGTATCCCCTGTTTTGTAGCTGTTCTGATCCAATTTTGAGCTTCAACTTGGAGTTGCAGATTGACTGGGTTATTCAGGATTCAAATCCCTTTGGCTAATTAAAGAACCGAGAGAATGATGATAATGGCATAGAAAACATGCTTCTCATAGCATCTGTCTTTATTCCAGGATGGCCTGAGAAGGTTGTCAGGAAACGAGTACGTGTTCACTAAGAGTAAGTTGTTCTCTCTCCACTTGTAACTGGTAACCTGTCTCTGGCCTTTTGTCTCCCTCGGTGTTGTGATTATGGTTTGGGGAGGGTGTTCATGATACTTGCTGTTGATCTCATTGGAGTTTAAGCATCTCTATGGTCTACATGTGAAACCAGGTCTCCTAATACAAATTACTTCCCTGTCAGAGTGAGAATCACGAATCTGTCTATATTTCAACAGTTAATTCAGCTAAGCTGAATTATTGTTCTACTGGGGGATCTCGAAGTTCAGAAGTGTAAGAGAACCCTGAGGTGAAACTTTTCCTGCCCCTGGAAGTTGAAGACTTTCTTTCTGTTAGCACGCATGAAGATGACAGATGCTCAGCAGCACTCACGAGCCCCCAGACACCCACCCTTCTTGCCCCATCTGTTTGTTCAGACGTGCACCAGAGCCATAGCCACCTTGCGATGCCAGTAACCATCAACGATGTCCCCCCTTCCGTCGCCCAATTACTTGATAATGAGGAAAGCTGGGAGTTCAACATCTTTGAACTGGAAGCGGTGACGCACAAAAGGTATGTGGCTTCTCGGCTGCTGGCAGGGGAGGGTTGATGGACACGCTCTAGACTCTCACATCTGGAAACTGTGAGGGCGATGTGAGTCCTTGCCACAGATGACCACCTAGCCTCTGCTTTTCACGCCGCGCTGGAGGAGTTTCAGTCGTGCAGGGAGGCCATGGTCCCTGGAGTGAGCTCCCTGTGGAGCAAGAAGTATCAGCGGGTAAGATCTGGGATCAGCCTGGTGACGACCCAGGATGAAGAAATACTGAGTGTCTTCTTCAGATCTAGCCAGGTCATCCTTTCTTCCAGTGAGCCAGGAGTTCTAAGCATTCTCAGCCCCCAACTTGTTAAAGTTCCTCCTTACAGCATGAGTTTGAGAGCACTGTAGACTTTTCTTTGGATTCATCCTATAGGCAAGAGAAAGATCGGATAACTCAGGAAGTCCTCTTCTATTACAGAAGTTCATTTCTTCCAGGGGTGTTGGATATGAATGATGCTCACCTGTAAATAAGTAACTGACTCTCAGTGACACGACTCTGCTGAGCCCACACAAGCCACACCTCTTGCCTTCAGGCCCAGTAACTTCCTCAGGGAACACAGAAGTGTGTGGCTTACCTGGAAGCAGAGAGAGGGACTGTAAGAGGCCTCTTCTGGCTGTAGAACCACTGGAGGGTGCATACTTAGACACAGTCTATTAGAAGTCATTTGGATTAGCCACCACGAGGCACCTAGTTTTAAAGAGGTGACAGGTGAGGAGAGGCTCTGTCACTTTCTGATTTGGAGAGGACGATTTTTGTGCCCCTGTGCTTGTCGAGTTAGCATCGGAGGGAGGTAAACCAATTGCCCAGTATCTTCAAAGAAAGCAGTTTCTGGAGCAATGAATACAGTGAATCAGAGCATACTTTCCTGTTTTTCAGGCCATTGGTTTCTTGTGTGTGTTTTTTTTTAGGCCATTGGTTTACCTGGGCTTGAAGGTCTTTTCCCGGTTTGGAGTATGTGAATTTCTCCACTGTTCGGAAACTACTCTTCGGGCCTGGCTCCAGGTGATTGAAGCCAACTATCACTCTTCCAACGCTTACCACAACTCCACCCATGCCGCTGACGTCCTGCACGCCACAGCCTTTTTCCTCGGCAAGGAGAGAGTGAAGGTAGAATTTTGATAGCACAGTCTAGTTACTTGCATAGCTTCTGGAGAACTCAACCTTCATAAATATATTAAGCAAACAGCTATTTTGGACGCAATTTGACAGAGTCTTTGAGCTACCAAAATGACTGATCCCTTTGGTGTTGTAAAGACATGGCCTTTTCTCCTAGTCCTCCCTTCCCCAAGTGCTTAAAATAATAATTTATGCCACTTGGCTGACCCATAAATCCATCCTCCAAATGTTCACTAGGAGCCCTTCATGATACCGGCTTAGAGGACAGAACTTAATTATTACAGCAAATGGTTACTAGGTCTAAAGATTACATTTTAAGATCAGAATTTTGTCATTGGTATGTTATAGTCCAGACAGCTATGAGCCCTTCAGCATCCTACTGATTTATATACATACATATGTGTTTTGTATAGGTGTGAATTGTGTACATCTGTATGCTAATGATTTGTATAATTCTGAAGGAGTTCCAACTTCCTTAGTCTGAGAAGTCAGCACTGTCGTGTAAGGTGCTGGTTTGTAGGGCAGCTCTGTGTGTTCCCCACGTGTGGTTGCAAGAGATCCCAATCTGCCCTCTTTTCCAACTGTCATCACTTTCAGTGAGGCTTATAACTCTTTGCTGCTAGTTAGAAGTGAAGCTTAGAAAGGAGATCCCCTCGGGACAAGTGCTGTGGAGACAGACTGACGTGAGCCTGCAGGCGCTTAGCACGCAGTCGTCTCCCTATTAAGCTTAGGCCCTAGGTGCTCAGGGAGATAGGTGGACAGGTAAGAGGGGCAGAAGAGGCACCCACACGCGGAGGGGGAGGCATTGTCCTCTCAGTTTTGCCAGAGACTGACCCTGGCATTTATTTTCATCAGCAAGAAAGCAAATGGGGTGGTTCAAGAATGATGCTTTTATAAGATTTTTCTCGCTTTTAAAAAAGGTGACATCACAGGTGATAACAGCCTGTTCCTTTGGCCCCGTGTTTGGCCGCATGGGCTTTTCGTTGTGGTGCACAAGCTTTCTCTAAGTGCGGCCCTCACGGGCTTCTGCAGTCACAACACGCAGGCGTCTTTCTTTGAGATTCCTGTCCAGTTCCACATTCTTCCATTTTCCACCACCTGAGAGATGATACAGCAGAGTTTGCACACGGTCCAATGAGGGCAGGAGCTTGGGCATTAACGCTGAGACCAAACTCAAACTGACCTGTAGGTACTGCAGCCTCGAGTTCAAGATGAAGTCCTCTTAAATAGAATCGCTCTAGAAAAAATACAGATTAAATTCTTGATAAATTAGGGGATGCTTAGTCACTTTATTATCCCCTTTACTTTCCCTCCCCTAAAATAAGAAATTTTCTTTAAATTATTTGTTCTGCTAGTACATTCAGAGTCTAATTAAATTCTCAAATAGCAGCAACACAAATAAGTCTAAGACTAGAAACATTATGCCTGTAATCCAAAAGACAATTTTTAAGAGGCCAAAGAATCAGATAATTTAGAGCATCAAGGAACCCTGGAGAATTGGGCTGGAAGGGACTCCTGAGCTCAAAGGTTTAACAGCAGCCCAAGATCACTGGTTAGTCCACGATGAAGCTCTTCAAGTGGGATTTACTCCTGAGGGCTCTTCCGCCAGACCTGCTTCCACGGCTCAAGAGAGTCAGAAAAACATTCTTACCAAATCCCCATGTCATCTGTCACCCCTAACTTCTTTAGAAGGCTAAAACTCTTAACGTCACTATGACAGCCCCACGTCCTCAACCCAGCCAGAGCCTGTGCAG
This sequence comes from Antilocapra americana, assembly GCA_007570785.1. Taxonomy (NCBI): domain Eukaryota; kingdom Metazoa; phylum Chordata; class Mammalia; order Artiodactyla; family Antilocapridae; genus Antilocapra; species Antilocapra americana. The sequence continues at coordinate 13,460,240 of ML661891.1, read as the reverse complement.
AGCTGACCTTTCCCTTCAGGGCCTTACAGACCCTGCCCCCTCCCCACTCTCACCTGTTCCAGGAACCAGTTAGTGGAGAGGTCAGGAGAGCCAGCATTCTTGTTATTGCCTGCATGTGACTGTCTATCCTAGTAAAGGAGCTGTTGCAAAGGCTAATCTAGGATGGAGTCCATTCTGACCCTTCTGGCTGAAGGAAGACAACGCTCCAGAAATGTCTGCATTTCTCCCCCTCGTGGGTTTGGCAGTGTGTGTGTAGGGGGGTGGTTCTTCCACAAACAGTCCTCCCTGCCATGGGAAGAGCCTTGCTCCTCCCATCTGCCAGTGAGCAGCCTGGCCTTCTTTCCCTGCCTCCCTTGCATTTCTCATCAGACACTCCCTTAATAGACAGTGCCCACCAAACCTCAGGGCACGGCCCTGATATCGCTGTGAAAGGGCAGGGTCCAAATCAGCGCAAGCTGGAAGGGCGTGTCTCCTCTAATGTTATTTGTTGTCTACTCTAGTTGCTTGAATCCATGTCATTGAAGAATGTAAAAATAAATCGGCCCCGTACTCCAAGCAAGATAGAACATACTCCAAGAGCACTGGCTGGAGGCCCAAAGTTTGGGCCTCGTGGGCCCCGCTGCACAGGGAGAATCAGCGAGAGTAGGGGCCAAGCAGCGGCAGCCCGGGACACTGACTGTCCCTGCGGGTTACCATGGCCTCTCCTAACCAGCAGCAAAAGGGGGCTAGGCGTGTTTGCCCGCCCTGGGCATCACAGCATCAGTCTCTGGGAAGAACCGAGAAGAATGGCCTTGACTGCTAGGCCCACTTGAGAAGGTGGTTCATGTGGACCGAGGCCAAGCCAGGATTTTCCCCCAGCTCCAGGAGGTCAGTCTGAAAATGGAAATGTCTTCCTTCTGGTGGGGACAGTTTTCAGAAAAGTTTTCAGGGCTGAGCTTCACATTCACTGTTTCTTACCTGTTCGCATCTGAGAAGCAGTTTGCAGGGTTTTCCCTCAACAGCCTAGGAAAGCAACTTGGGAAAACCAAAAATTATGCCCACCCCACCCCCTACCCTCATCTTCGAACCTCTTTTCCTCTCGCTCACTACCCTTCAGTCACAGTGATGCTCTTTAAGTTCCTCCCTCATAAATCACTTTGTTTCACATCAGAAGCATCATATAGACTGATCTTTCTTCTGAGATTTCTCTCCCTTGCCATTTTTTACCTGGCTGACTCCTGCTTATCCTTCCGTTTCCAGCATAAAAATCACTCCCTCAGAGAGTCCATTCTTGCTCACCCTCTGCATCTGCATCATCCAAAGTAGTCAGTAGCCACATTTCATTAAAATAAAATGAGACATTCCACTCCTTGGGCACACTGGCACAGTGTCCAGGAGCCGTGAGGGATGAGGGGTTACTGTATTAGAGCGCCCAGGTGCAGACTTTCCCATCACCACAGAAGGCTGAGTGACAGCATGGCCCTAAACCAGAGCAGGCCTCGTGGCTACACTCACAGACCACCTGCACGTACCTTCTTAACCCATCTCAGTGAGTTATTTATGCCTTCCCCAGTAAACGGCCAGCTGCATTAGCACAGACACTATGCCAGAGTAATTCACCACCATAACTCCTGCACCCTGCAGGACAGCTGGTGCCCAGCAAGCATCCAATAAATGGTGACTGAAGGAAAGAATTCATAAAGTACAATGTCTTATATAACAGCAGGCCATTGGATAACTTCCTCCTTAAGCTGTGAGCTGAGAAAACGTTTGTATCCCCTGATGCTTTGGGTTGTGTTCTTTAGTTATATGATGAGTGTGTTAAGAAAAGGGTTCCCCGTTTGCCTTTGCCACCTGCTGGCCCAGAGCTGAATTGTGTTTAACTGTGAGAGCCCCCTTAGCGTCCGTTTTCCTGGGAAAATTCTGGCCCTTGATCCTCTATGTTACTTGGCTCTACCTCTTTGTGTGGAGAGTTCTGTTCTATCTGTGCTGCTCACTGCCACACTCTCAGAATCTTTTCAGAAGTAGGCAGGTAAAGTAACGCTTGTGATCCTAGGCCCCTTTCTTTGTCCGCGTACGGAAGTCATGGCACTATGCCACACTGCGCGCATTCCTGATTGTCATTTTCCTGCAGAACCAGAGTAAATGGATTCTGGAGAGAGAATTCGGGTATCCATTATAACTGCAACTCAGATTTCTGTTTCCCTCCAGATAATCCACAGTACAGCAAGGTGATGTGATATATCCTAGGTGGCCTCTTAACTTCTAGGAAGTCAGAGAAGGATCCCCTGGTGTATGCCCTCCTGAGAGACAGGGATGAGTGTAGGTCTCCATAATCCAGTGGATAACACTCAACCTTGCCTCCTCCGGGCCCCAGGGAAGCCTCGATCAGCTGGACGAGGTTGCCGCCCTGATCGCTGCCACAGTCCATGACGTGGACCACCCGGGAAGGACCAACTCTTTCCTGTGCAACGCGGGCAGCGAGCTCGCTGTGCTCTATAATGACACTGCTGTCTTGGAGAGCCACCACACAGCCCTGGCCTTCCAGCTCACAGTCAAGGACAGCAAATGCAACATTTTCAAGAATATCGACAGGTTTGTATGCTCAGGTTCTTGTGATTGGGTTTGTAAAATGTAACTCGGAAACTCAGTTCTCCCTGACTTCTCCAAGTACTTAGCTTCCTCTTGGTGGGGAAGAGGAAATAATAGTTTTCCCATTGTATCAGACAGTAAAAGAATAACCTTGCCCTTCTCAGCTGTACTTTTTAGACTGTTTTCAACTTTTTAAACTCCATTTGGTCTTCAGGGAGTTCACGAAAATGCTTTATATGCTGCAAAGATTTCTACAGATTATTTCTACTAATATAACAGATATTTTTACTCTCCGAAAAGCACAACCTGTCTTTGGTGTAACTGGAGGAAACGTATGCTTCCCCATCTTTCCCCAGCTCAGTTTTTGGCCACTTACAACCCTAACTCATGAGGAGACTGTGTTCCCCAGTCCCAGCAGAGCTCCTGGAGTCCACAGAGTGGGGCGGGTCTCCCCCTCATTGCTGTCCTCTCTCCTCTGGTGAGTGGGCCCCATGTGAACAGATGGGAGCCATTCTTCTTGCCTGACACAGCCCCGCAGTCAGACTGAACGTAGCAGCTAGGCTGGAGAAGACCCCCCGAGAGAGGGCAGTGCAACGAGAGCAGAGCTCGCTCGGGCCTCAGAGATCGCTTGTCACCATGAGCCCAAACTGATCAGCTTGGTCTCTAGAAACCTGAAAAAATATCGTTATTATAATAAGAAAACATTCAGTTATTCCACCTTCAGCTGAAGGCTTCATCAGTATCAAGTACTGCTTTTAAAACTTTCAAAGGAGGAGTTGTTGCCGATAGCCAGCTTTATTCAGTTCCCCATTCTGGCTCCTGGAGTTAGAAAAAGTTGATAGGAACTGGGCAGTGACTTTGCACAGGGTTGCTGCTCCTTCCATTACAACTTCTATGTAACTGTAATGTAGATAATTGCTAGCTAATTGGAAAACTTTCTTCCAACGCCACATCAAAAGAAATGACAAGACTTTTCTGTAACAAGCATCGCCGTGTCTGCATCAGGGCCAGGCACGGCTCGTCAGGGTGCCACACCAGCCTCACAGGAAAGGAACTCATCCTTTCCTTCTGCCTCGCTGTTCTGATGTGGCCAAGGGCAGGCAGAAGGGAAACACGTTGTAAAATAAGTGCCCGTGTGACAGGTGGTGCCTCTTCTAGATCATGTGAGGGTCGGCTGTCTTTGGGAAGATGGTGTAGTGGCACCGAGTCCTGGCTTGTAGGAAGAGGAGCAGGTAGACTCTTCCGTGGTCCTCACTCACTTCTTCAGTGCCCCAGCTTCCTCCTGGATTGTGGGAAGTGTTGCAAGACGGCAGAACAGTTCTAGTTCGGAGGGCAATGATTTGAACAAAGGCCCTTTGTCTTCTGGTTACTTCAGGAACCATTACCGAACACTGCGCCAAGCTATTATTGACATGGTCTTAGCCACAGAGATGACAAAACACTTTGAACATGTGAACAAGTTTGTGAACAGCATCAACAAGCCGATGGCAGCTGAGGTGAGCATTTCACATGTAAGAATATACATCAGAGTGCACTTCCATATACCCTGTCCTCTGGCCTCAAAGCATTTTTCTCTCCATCTTGAATACAAGATGGTTATTTATTTGGAGTTGGTAAGGAAGGGCTAAAAGTGTGGGCCCCTTGTTTTCCCTGGGGACAAGAACAGACTGACGGTGTCCATAGCAACTCTGAATTCCCTGAAAGAAATGCCCTGACATAAAGCCAGTGGTGACAAAAGGAAGGAGGCCCAAAGACGATGGTGAGAGGAGCCTGCAGACAGCAGAGACCGGAACAAATGGCGGCATTTTAGAGGATTCAAAGCCCTTCTAGTTCTCGGTTCTTTGGGCTCTTGGGAGACCTCAAAATTAGATGCTTTAAAGAACTATATTCCTGTTGATTTTCATTAAATGCCTATCAGTATCTGAAGACCGTAGACAGTTAAACTGGTTGAAAACAAAAGCACGAGGTGGGTGGTGATAGGAACACTGAACTTTTAAGCTCTATGTGTTTGTATTGCTTGACTATGTCAGTGTATCATATATGGAACTAAACTTGGGAATGCATCCTTCATCACGTCTCATGCCTGAGATCGCCTGGGTGACCGCCATCTATTATCTAGCCAGCTGACTCTTGTGGGCGTCACCATCGTATTGAACCAGCCCTCGTCTGCTTTCCAGGTCGACGGCAGCGAATGTGAGTGCAGCCCTCCGGGGAAGAACTTCCCTGAGAACCAGACCCTGATCAAACGCATGATGATTAAGTGTGCGGATGTAGCCAACCCCTGCCGCCCCCTGGACCTGTGCATCGAGTGGGCTGGGAGGATCTCTGAGGAGTACTTTGCGCAGGTGGGCTGCCTCTCTGGGGAAGCTCAGGAGTGAACAAGTACATGAGTCTTCCTCAGGAAGAAATGGCTCACCCCAGCCTGGAGCAGAATTCTGGTCCCTCAAGAGACTGACTGGCGTGGCTGGTCACTAATCAAAGTCTTTCTAGGGGGAAGGAGAAAAACTGAGCCTTTGGGATTCTCTGCCTTCTCAAGTTTTTAGGTCCTGAACTTCCACAAAAACTGGGAAATCCATTCATTCATCAGATTATTATCTCCATGTTGTACTGTGGGAAACAGACATAAGACACATCTCTGCCCAAGGGTAGCTCATAATGAAGTAGGGGACATAGACATAAATAGGTCCGCAAAGTATTTTTTTTTAAGTGAAAACACTTCTAAAGGAGGTGTATGTTAAGTCCTAAGAGTTCAGAAAGGTTTATTTATTTTTTTTTTTTCAGATAAAAGAAGGGCTTTTTTCTAGAAAGGTGGAGAAGGTGTTAGAGCTGGGTTTGTTTTTTTTAGGATTTTAAAATTTAGAAATGGGAAAGGACATTCTGAGAGAACCAAGTGTTATGACCAAAATTACTAAAGAGGAAAAATAGAACTTCTATATAGGCATAGTAACTTTGGCAGTGTGAAGAGTTGAATAACTCAGAAAGTAGCAGACCACAAGATGCCATCTGAAATAGAGGCCTACTTCCAAAGAAGAGGCTTTAGGGACTAATGTTGATGATATGGGACAGAAAGACAAACATGTCCCACGGAGCTACAAGTAATTATTTGGGGAGGGGGCGTGCCGATCTCACTGGAATGTACCACTGAGGCAGGGTAAAGACTAGCCGATGATGTCTAGAAGGGTTGGCAGGGCAAAAACGAGCCAAGGATGCAGTAAGTTAGCTGTAGCTTTCAAGGATGAGAAGAGAGCCTATGAATTAAAGAGAATTAGGACAGCCAGCTCTGAGCTTGCCAGAAAGAGAAGGGGGAAAAAAACCCAAACCACTCCTTGAACAGCAGTGAATATTTTAAGGCTGCCTGATCGACTGACCTGAAATGAGCAAGCTGAGCCGAAACTGGTAGGAGACCATTAATGGGGCTTTCCAGGACCCACAGAGAAAACTTAAGATCCTACTCCTAGATATTCTCAAAGTATGTGAATGGGGAATGCGAAAGAGCCATTTTTAAGTTCTTTAATGTAATCTCCCTGTGTAGCTGTCCTTTTCCCATAAAGGAAAGTACGAATGTTCACACACAATGTGACCTATAAATCGAGTTAGAAATGAGGTCTCTGGTCAGCCAGTCTCTGGCTCAGTACACTATCAGTAAATGTGGACTTTAACTTCAGTCCTGTGAATTATGACCTTATGCATTATAAACATACACTTCAGTGTGCAAAATACTCAATGTACACATACCATCAGAATTGCATGCATGACCAGTATAGACAGCCAATCTTTTGCTGTTTGTCTTTTACTCTTTTCAGTAAAAAATAGTTATTCCATGAAAAAAAGAATCTAGTTGAGCTCAACTGCCTCCCTGCCTTTCAGAGCACCGTCACGCCCTTGGACGTGCAGCACAAGGGCTTTGTGTGTACCTCGGGTTTTGTCACACAGAATATTTTTAAAAAGGTATTTTCAAAGGTCAAGTTTAGTGAGATTAATAATTCCTACTGATTTAATTTAGACATTCTTAAGTGAAACTGATTTTCTTTTTACACTGCAAGCATCTAACAGTGAATAATATGTCTGTTGATACAGCTTGGTTCCAGCTCTTCGATTCGTGCGGAGAAGTCAGCAGCTTTAAACCCACCACTGCTGCTGTGCCCTCAGTGTAAACTCTACTTAGTATTTAGTAGTATTACTTTGAAAGTTGTTGACCTTGCAATCATGAAAACAGATCTTAGAAAAGAGAGTATAAATCCTGAAATCAGTGCTTTGGTGTTGGGGGGTGGGGGGTAGGCTGTAGGGTAGTATCTAACACATTGAAGAGTCGGAAGACAGGAGTCCAGTCCCTGCAGCTCATCAGTCGTTATGTAACCTCTGGGAGACGCTGAGCCTGTTTCTTCACTGATCCAGCTGGATTATGACGCCCTCTTCACAGGGTGGTTCTGACACTCTCAGTGCTACCGTGACAGCTGCCCGTGTGCCCTGCAGCCCTGTGTGTGTTGTTTCTTACAGACGGACGAGGAGAAGAGACAGGGGCTCCCCGTGGTGATGCCAGTGTTTGACCGGAACACGTGCAGCATCCCCAAGTCCCAGATCTCCTTTATTGACTACTTCATAACAGACATGTTCGATGCTTGGGACGGTAAGGTGGCTCACGTACTGTTACCCACCAGCAGAATATCTTGTTATGCTTTATAATGGTTACCTTTAATGACAGAGGCCAGGCCTAAAGGTGTTAAATGTTACTCTTTTTAAAAATGTCAGCTGTTTGTAGCCAGTTGTGGTAGGGGTACGTGAACACTTTCTGCATCCTCAGCACAGACCATGTGGATGAAGACTCAATGGATGTCTGATAACTAGATAAACAGGTGTTTAACTCTCCAAAGAACGTATCTCCAAAGCTTAAAGGAGTTTTATTCTATCATTGGAGGAAATTCTAGAGCACACAAAATATGTCTACTCTGAATCACAGATTCTTTTGGTAATGTCACTTGTTAAATAGCTTTTCACTGAGGTTTTTTTTTTCTTTAATTTTTATGTTGGATTATAGTTGATTTACAATGTGTTACTTTCACGTACACAGCTAGGTGATTCAGTTATACACATACATATATCCATTCTTTTTCAGATCCTTAACCCATATAGGCTATTATAGAATATCATCTACTGTTGAGTAGAATTCCCTGTGCTATACAGGAGGTTCTTGATTATTCTCTACATAGTAGTGTGTAGGTAGTAATCTCAAACTCCTAATTTATCCCTCCCTCCACGTTTCCCCTCTGGTAACCATAAGTTTGTTTTTGAAGTCTCTGAGCTTATTTGTTTTGTAAATAAGTTCACTTTCATTCTTTTTTCTTTCCAGATTCCACATATAAGTGATATCATACGGTATTTGTCTTTCTCGGACTTACTTCATTTAGTATGATAGTCTCTAGGTCCATCCATGTTGCTGCAAATAGCATTTTTTTTTTTTTATGGCTGAGCAATATTCAGTTCAGTTCAGTTGCTCAGTCGTGTCTGACTCTTTGCAACCCCATGGACTGAAGCATGCCAGGCCTCCCTGTCCATCACCAACTCCCGGAGCCTACTCAAATTCATGTCCATTGAGTCGGTGATGCCATCCAACCGTCTCATCCTCTGTCGTCCCCTTCTCCTACCACCTTCAATCTTTCCCAGCCTCAGGGTCTTTTCCAATGAGTCAGTTCTTTGCATCAGGTGGCCAAAGTACTGGAGTTTCAGCTTCAGCATCATTCCTTCCAGTGAATATTCAGGACTGATTTCCTTTAGGATGGACTGGTTGGATCTGCTTGCTGTCCAAGGAACTCTCATGAGTCATCTCTAACACCACAATTCAAAAGCATCAATTCTTCAGCACTCAGCTTTCTTTATAGTCCAACTCTCACATCCATACATGACTACTGGAAACACCATAGCTTTGACTAGACGGACCTTTGTTGGCAAAGTAATGCCTCTGCTTTTTAATATGCTGTCTAGGGTGGTCATAACTTTTCTTTCAAGGAGCAAGCATCTTTTAAGTTCATGGCTACAATCATCATCTGCAGTGATTTTGGAGCCCCCCAAAATAAAATCTGTCACTGTTTCCATTGTTTCCCCATCTATTTGCCATTAAGTGATGGGACCAGATGCCATGATCTTATTTTTCCAAATGTTGAGCTTTAATCCAACTTTTTCACTCTCCTCTTTCACTTTCATCAAGATGCTGTTTAGTTCTTCTTCACTTCCTGCCATAAGGGTGGTGTCAATGTGCATATCTGAGGTTATTGATATTTCTCCTGGCAATCTTGATTCCAGTTAGTGCTTCATCCAGCCCAGCGTTTCTCATGATGTACTCTGCATGTAAGTTAAATAAGCAGAGTGAGAATATACAGCCTTGACGTACTCCTTTTCCTATTTGGAACCAGTGTGTTGTTCCATGTCCAGTTCTAACTGTTGCTTCCTGACCTGCATACAGATTTCTCAAGAGGCAGGTCAGGTGGTCTGGTATTCCCATATCTTGAAGAATTTTCCAGTTTGTTGTGATCCACACAGTCAAAGGCTTTGGCATAGTCAATAAAGCAGAAGTAGATGTTTTTCTGGAACTCTCTTGCTTTTTCTATGATCCAGTGGATATTGGCAATTTGATCTCTTGATTCCTCTGCCTTTTCTAAATCCAGCTTGAACATCTGGAAGTTCTTGGTTCATGTACTATTGAAGTCTTGCTTGGAGAATTTTGAGCATTACTTTGCTAGCGTGTAAGATGAGTGCAACTGTGCAGTAACTTAAGCATTCTTTGGCATTGCCTTTCTTTGGGACTGGAATGAAAACTGACCTCTTCCAGTCCTGTGGCAACTGCCGAGTTTTCCAGATTTGCTGGCATATTGAGTGCAGCACTTTCACAGCATCATCTTTTAGGATTTGAAATAGCTCAGTTGGATTTCCATCACCTCTACTAGCTTTGTTTGTAGTGATGCTTCCTAAGGCCCACTCAACTTTGCACTCCAGGATGTCTGGCTCTAGGTGAGTGATCACGCCATCGTGATTATCTGGGTCGTGAAGATCTTTTTTGTATAGTTCTTCTGTGTATTGTTGCCATCTCTTCTTAATATCTTCTGCTTCTGTTAGGTTCATACCATTTCTCTCCTTTACTGAGCCCATCTTTGCATGAAATGCTCCCTTGGTATCTCTAATTTTCTTGAAGACATCTCTGGTCTTTGCCATTCTATTTTCCTCTATTTCTTTGCACTGATTACTGAGGAAGGCTTTCTTATCTCTGCTTGCTATTCTTTGGAACTCTCCATTCAGATGGATGTATCTTTCCTTTTCTTTTTTGCCTTTTGCTTCTTTTCTTTTCACTATTTGTAAGCCCTCCTCAGATAACCAATTCGTCTTTTTGCATTTCTTTTTCTTGGCCGTGGTCTTGATCCCTGCCTCCTGTACAATGTCATGAACCTCCATCCATAGTTCTTCAGGCACTCTGTCTATCAGATCTAATCCCTTGAGTCTATTTCTCACTTCCAATGTGTAATCATAAGGGATTTGATTTAGGTCATACCCAAATGATCTAGTGGTTTCCCTACTTTCTTCAACTTAAGTCTGAATTTGGCAATAAGGAGTTCATGATCTGAGCCACAGTCAGCTCCTCATCTTGTTTTTGCTGACTGTACAGAGCTTCTCCATCTTTGGCTGCAAAGAATATAATCAATCTGATCTTGACATTGACTATCTGGTGATGTTCTTGTGTAGTCTTCTCTTGTGTTGTTGGAAGAGGGTGTTTGCCATGACCAGTGTGATCTCTTGGGAAAACTCTTATTAACCTTTGCCCCTCTTCACTCTGTACTCCAAGGCCAAATTTGCCTGTTACTCCAGTATTTCTTGACCTCCTACTTCTGCATTCCAGTCCCCTATAATGAAAAGGACATCTTTTTTAGGTGTTAGTTCCTCCATGGAACCATTCAACTTCAGCTTCTTCAGCATTACTGGTCAGGGCGTAGACCTGGATTACTGTGACATTGAATGGTTTGCCTTGGAAATGAACAGAGATCATTCTGGTTTTGAGATCATTCTGTTCAGATGCATCCAAGTACTGCATTTTTTTTCTGGACTCTTTTGTTGACCATGATGGCTACTCCATTTCTTCTAAGGGATTCTTGCCCACAGTAGTAGACAGAATGGTCATTTGAGCTGAGTTCACCCATTGTGTGTATCTACCACATCTTCTTCATTAATCTGTCAGTGGGCATTTACGTTGCTTTCATGTCTTGGCTACTGTAAAGTGTACTACAGTGAACACTGGGATGCATGTATCTTTTTGAATTGTGGCTTTCTCTGGATATATGCCCAGTAGTGGGATTGTTGGGTCATATGGTAATTCTACTTTAAGTTTTCTAAAACTCCACATTGTTCTCCATAGTGGCTGTACCAACTTACATTCCCACCAACAGTGTAGGAAGGTTCCTTCCTCTCCACTCTCTCTTCAGCATTTATTATTCATAGACTTTTTGATGATGGCTATTCTGACTGGTGTGAGGGTGATGCCTTATTGTAGCTTTGATTTGCATTTCTCACTTAGTGATGCTGAGCTTTCTGGCCATCTGTATGTCTTTGAAGAAATGTCAATTTCGATTTTCAGTCCATTTTTTGAGTGGGTTGTTTGATCTAGAGCTGCATGAGCTGTTGGTATATTTCAGATTGATCCCTTGTCAGTCACTTCATTTGTAAATATCTTCTCCAATTCTGTGGGTTGTCTTTTCGTTTTGTCAAAGGTTTCCTTTGCTGTGCCCCATTTATGTCTGTGTTTTTCATTACTCTAGGTAGGAGGTAAATCCAAAAAGATATTGGTGTGACTTGTGGCAACTAGTATTCTCCCTGTAGATGCTTCTAGGAAATTTTATAGTATCTGACTTTACATTTAGGTGTTTAATCCATTTTGAGTTAACTTTTGTGTATTGTGTTAGAGAATATTCTAATTGCATTCTTTTACACTGAGTTGTAAAACTGAGTTATCAGTTTTCCCAGCACCACTTATTGTAGACACTGTCTTTTCTCCATCATATATTCTTATTTCTTTTGTTGTGACTTAATTGACGATACATGTGTGGGTTTATTTCTGGGCTTTCCATCCTGTTCCATTGATCTCTATTTGTTTTTTGTGCCAGGACCACATTGTTTTGATGATCGTAGCTTTGTAGTATAGTCTGAAGTCAGAGAGTCTGATTCCTCCAACTCTGTTTCTCTTTCTCTGGGTTGCTTTGGCTGTTCAGGGTCTTTTTGTGTTTCCATACAAATTTGAAATATTTTTTTCTGGTTCTGTGAGAAATGCTATTGGCATTTTGATAGGGACAGGGATTGCCTTAGGGTAGTATAGTCATTTCACAGTACTGACTCTTCCAACCCAGGAACATGGTCTCTTTCCAGCTGTCTGTGTCATGTTCAGTTTCTTTCATCAATGTCTTATAGTTTCCAGAGTTAGGTCTTTTCTGTCTTTAGGTAGGTTTATTCCAAGGTATTTTATTCTTTTTGATGTGATTGTAAATAGGATTATTTCCTTAATTTCTCTTTCTGACTTTTTGTTAGCAATTTTTAGTTAAAAGGACCTGTTCCTATTATAGAAACCAGTATTTAGTGATTCATCCTTCTTACACTTGTTTATTCACATTAAGCCTAACCTAGGGTACCTCACCTCCAATTCTGATCCCAAATTTGTCCCAGAGAGCCTCAACCTTATAAATGCTCCTAGAATGTAACTTAACAGGCTTCTTTTTATTCTTTTCTGTCCTTGCAGCCTTTGCACACCTGCCAACACTGATGCAACATTTGGCCGATAACTACAAACACTGGAAGACATTAGATGACCTAAAGTGCAAAAGTCTGAGGCTTCCATCTGACAGTTAAAGCCAAGACAGAGAAGGTGACCTCTGAATCTTCAAAGGGCACTGTGAATCACAGTAGTGTAAGAGGCTCTCCTTCATAATGAAAATGACAGGTATAAGTTAAGGAGCTAATGTTTAATATCTGACCTTGAATCATTCAACTTCCCAAATTTAATTTTTAGAAAACTATGTTCTGTGAAGAAAAATATTAATATATGTTCTTTTGAACAATCACTTAGTGACAGAACAAACACATGGCAAGTCCACTGCCCTGCTGTAACCCTGTGTGCTCTCATCAGACCATGCCGCTGACTCACTGTAACTAGCAGGACACATGCAGCGAAGACTTGGTGCCCACGAGCCCACCATCTCTGTGGATGATGGACCATGAAGCTTTGCTAGTCTTTAGCTCATCCTTTACCATGAAAGTCTCTATCACTGTTTGGCTTGACTATTTTCCTCCAGAGCATCAATCTAAAAGATGCCTAAGAATATCTAATTTTTAAAAACCTATATAAAATGAGCAGAACAACTGGGACCAAACTGCTGATAAACTAGTTAGTTTCAGAGCTTCCATGGCTAGGTGGTTCTTCTGACTGATGGTGTGACACTCAAATTAGAATATAGCCTTGGCGTAGTGAGTGCCTTCTCTAGACTGGTATCAGCAGCCTGCGTAGCCCTCTCTCCCCAAAAAGGGATTCATCCTAACAGAAAGCCATCCATGAAGGGGAAAGAAGTGACATCCTGTTTGGGGGTAATCCAAGAGCTTTATCCCTTTATTTCTGGTTTACAGAGGCAGTCACAAGGCACTACAGTGAGTATTATATACAAGCCATTAATCTGACTACCCTTGGACAAGCTTGTTTTTTAAAACAATTTATATACATTTGCTGTTTAAAATTTTTTATTAGAGCAATCTAAATTTTCTGGGTTTAAGTCCATGGAGTATGTTGTGCCATGTTACCAAGCAGAGAGAGGAAGTTTCAAGGTTCAGATGTTTTTAACCTATCTATATTTACAATCATGCCATTTTGCTTTAAAGATGTTAAAAAAAAAAAAGACTGCAAGATGTGTAAATATATCAGAAAATAGGCATATGGGGAAGCAGTAAATACTATTTTAAGCTATTAATTGTATGCTAAAAGCTTCTAAAGCACAAGTGCATATTTTTATACAGCTCTTTTCACAACTTTCTGTGATCTACATCAAGTCACTCTTGAGATTTTCCTTTCTCTTTTACCAGCCAACCCTTCTGTGTATTATAAATATTAGAGATTTAGTAAACAAAATCTTTGTTCTTCTTTCAAATTCTCTGTACTCCATGCTGCATTCCTAAGAGGTATAAACAGAGACTAAATAAATTGAACCAGTAGTTACTTTTTTTCAAATGAAAATCTGAATGCAGCATACTTGGAACTAATACATGGGGGAAAAAATGACTTAATCACTACAAAATGTGCCAATGCTTTTTTTCTATGTTTTGTACCAAAAAATGCAAACATGTATGACAATTCCATGCAAAGAAAGAAATGTACCTAAATTATTTTTGTTAGATGCTAAGAGAACTTGCTTGGTCAGGAGAGCAGCTAGCTTTGTATTGTAATGCTGCATTATGTAAATGTGATGAAAATGTTTTTGTGAAGTACTTGTAACTAAATTCCTACAGCCATTTTTCATTCCTAACAGCTGTTTTTATTTTAACTCTTGGGCCTAAATTTTTCATAGTTTCAAATTTTCGGTTAAGTGTTCTTTATTTCATGAGTCACACACTTTGTTTTCAGAGCACATTAAATTCAGGATGTCAGAATCCCATTTTAAGGAGCTAAATAATTTGCCTAAGCTTCAGAAGCTTGCTGGAGACAACAATCTTTTCCTGACCATCTTGCTTTTGGTTACATTTGGTAAGTGACATTCATCGGATGTCTGACATTTTTCTATACAAACATTATAGCTGACTCAGTTTCAAATTAATTTCATATTAACACTGCCAGGTACTAACGCTTTAGCATACCTCTGCTCTTTACCAGTGTAATCTACTATGGTGTAATCTTTCACTGAGTTGCTAATTAAATAGTGCATTCCTAAAAATAGTTTATAAGAAATAGTCTTTCAGATGGTATGTGTATCAGATGGGTATAAATTATTATAATTGTCTCTTATTTACTAGTAAGTAAATGAGCTGTTTACTAAAATATTCTCTGTTGAAGGGAGACTTATTAATTTAGGAAAATAAAACAATCTCATTTAGAGAGAAGTCATATTACTGCTACTACTACTGAACCAGAAGTTGTAAAACACTGTTGCCTGGACCAAAGTAACACTATAATTAGATTATTTTTTTACTTCCAATTTAAGATTTTTAAATTATGCTTGCTTTCAGAGTTAGGATGCCTCAAAGATTAAATACAATATCCCTAAAGTTTAGGCTCTTATGTGAATAAGCCAGAAAATGAGGTGATAAAGGTATTTTTTAACTAAAAATGACAAGCCTCAGTGTACAGTATTACATCTGGTATTGCAAATATAATAGCACTGAAAGCTAAACTAGGGAAATGGAAAAAATGCACATACTATATATTGATGTCAGTTATAGTCATCTTCTAATCTGAAAGTTCAACTTTTAGTAGTAGTCTCCATACAACTAGTGAACAGCCATCAAGGATGAGTCCCTGCTAGATTCTCCCACCTCACTTGTTTTCACCCATCTCTGACCTTAGGGCATTCATGAAAGCAAAACCATCAAGTTTCATGAATGGGTTGGAGGTTTTCCTGTAAATGTTAATAACAGAGGGACTCACAGTGGTACTTACTTATGCTATTTGCTCCCCAAACTTACCTAGGGTTTCTAACAGTCCTTATGAATAGATTCCTGTCACTTAATACTAATCCAGAACAAATCAGGAAAAGCAGTTAAGAATCTATGAATTCCTTTATAATTCATTGAATATCTTATACAATTCAAAAAGAGTTTATAAACTCATGACCTAATAATGTAGACTCTCCAAAGAAAAATCTTATCAGTAATAGGGCAAAGTCCATCTATGGACAAAAATTAAAAGCCTAAAAATGACTGATAATAATCTGATGCACTCAGACCAAAATGCATGTTGGCTTGGTTAGGAATTCTACCCATGTGCTTAACTTCAGGATGAGATTAGAGGTGCCTCTGTGTACAATTATGCAATAATAACGATCTTGGCTAAAAGGCAGTGCTAATTTTTCTATTATAAAATGGAGGTTATGTAAATTTTATTATATTTCTCCATAAATCTGTTTTCATTGTGAATTAAAACAATGATTGTGAACATTACTTGGTTTTGCTCAAGGGGTGATCGTATCAGCTCTTCTCTCTCATTCATATTTTCACTGAAAATGGGAACTGAGCTAACTAACTAGAAGGGCCTACCTGACGGGGCTGCGGCTTCCTCAGTTAAAGCATTATGGCGCTTGTCTGGCATAGATGATCATAGCTCATCCAGACTCCGCAGGTAGTTAATAACGGAAGCAACTGCCAAAGGTAAAACTAGTCAAATTTTTTTTTACAAAGATTCCATTAGGGTCTGTGGATTCTGTTTAGGTGTGATGAACAAACACAGTAAGTGTTCTTTGAGAAGTATCAGTCCTAACACATCAGCCCCCTTGTCGTTACTTCAGTAGGATTCTTTCATCAGCGGTGTAACTCCACAGGTAAAACCACCCATTTTTTTTATTGTATGGGACACTTTTAAAATTTTTATCCTTTAGTATCAAAAGAGAGAAAGAATAGTCTAAGGCTGACGGGGTGATGAAGCTGATTTAGTCTCAGAGGTAACTGCAAGAAACTACCTTAAGCAAAACCTGTCTCAAGCATTTCATATTTGAGCTAATGGTAAGATGAATCAGGTACTTTGGTAACTCTGTAACTCTTGACTGCTCTAGCTCTCATCTCTAACATATATAAAGGGCAGCCACTGGTCTTGTACCAAATGGCTGTTCAGGCTAGAGGGAAGAAATACACCCTAATAAATAAAATTCCTACGGATTTGAGTTTATAGAGATTTTAGTAGCTAGAATTAAAAATTAATGATTTAAACAAACAGTGGTTATTGTTCAGTCACTAAAAGTTGGCACCAAAAATTTTTTTAAAGCTGTAGTTAGTTAAAACAGATTCAGGTTTGCTTCATGGCATAGTGGTAGTTACTAAAGACCAGGGGAATTTGTAGGAGAAAGGATATTTATCACAAGAATTCTTAACCAAACAGGTTCTAAAGAAAACCAAAGAATAAAAAAAAATGCTATTACTTCTATTTCTACCTTCTTCCAGGGTCTAGATTCAAATTAAGAAGCTTAAAACACAGCACTCACCACTTCAACAACAGACAATTATTATGGAATCTTCATTTCCTCCAGGGAAGCATCAATTTTCTAGGTATTGCAAGGTTTAAATTCAAGATACGCTACATCCTATTTATTCTTCAGTGGAGTTTTCATTTTTCTCATAATTTATCTTCCATAATTATCATGTATATTTATTTCCATAAAGGTTCCTTAAATAAGTCTTTAAAAGAATGACAGGTGGTCACACAGTTAAAATATTAGTTTTGGATAACAAAGTCGGGTATTCCAAAATCCAGAAAGGCTAAATGAAACTACATGTAAAACTTTAAAAATCTAATTCCCGGTGATGAATTTAGTTAGAGGCAATCCAGTAACACTAAAGACAGAGAGAGGTTCTGAGTACTATTCTTCTCATTAAGCATAAGCTTATACAATTTCTGGTGTAAAACTTAAAGCATAAATATTTATCTCTGTGAGGATACTGTGGTATAATTTAATTCTGCTTCATCAGACAGTTGTGCTGAAGTCTGAACACTTTACTTTCTGAAAACTCACTGCTGAAATCAGACCCATTCCTACAATGGTTTCAGGTAACTTATGTGGAAAGTCAAATGAAAAACGTGCACCATATTCTTTGGTAGATGTACCTCAGAAGCAAACCTGTTGCTGGTTTGCAGACCCCCCCAAAAAATTTCACAAAATTAATCAATATGGTAATGGTTTTCAGAGCATTACCCTATATTTGATGTTCAAGGTTCATGTATAGGTATTTAAATTCCTTAACCTAGACAGACAGATACAAGTCACCATTCTCCTCTAATTTCTGAAATAACTTTAAACTGCGCAATCCAGATTCTCGTTCTCCATTTTTCCAGAGAATAATCAGATGATCAGCAGAACAAGTCACTAATCCGTGGTCTTCAAAGTACAGAAACATCTGTAGAAAAAAATTAATTATTGGTTATAGGGAATTCAAGGAGAAGAGAAGCAGCTAATACTAAGTAGACTAACGTAGGTCCTTGTCAAAATGTGTACTACACTTGGAGATGTCTTTGGATCTGACTATGAAACTCCATGTCTTTCATGAGAAGTTTAAGTATGAGTGATAATCAGATACAAATAACAAATGCCAGACCCATATCAAATATTTTAATAATCAGAACTTTGTAAACACTACTCAACTACAGAGCTATAAATAACAGCTATTTTTTTTTTAAATTTCCAAAGTGTCATCTAAATTTTACCATTATCTAATTCTTCAAGAATGGGTTTTAACATTTTTTTCAGCAAGACAAACGTGCTTCACGTAGTCATTTCTGCTGGCCTTCTTATTAATGTCAAAATGGCCACAATAAAATATCTGAATTCCAAGTTCTCCAAGATAAACAACAGCTTTAGCTCTCTATATAAACAGAGAATAACCAATCCTTAAGCATCTACTGAGTGTTATCTACAGGCTTATAATCCCTATCCTCAAGAAGCTTCTAATTCACTTGTGAAAACTGAATCTTAGTTAAAACAGTAAGAGTATCAGTTAAAGATGATGTAATTAGGTACTAAATAATACAGTTCTGGCTTAGATTTGCCGCAGAAAAAGGAGGCATAGATCAATACTGAATGAAATTGTTCAAGAAAGCTTACAAAACATTAAACTCTCCAAATAAAAGTAAGGTCATGCCCAGTGAAGGGATAGGCTAGAAGTTAAGAACAGGAAAGTGGAGTGTGGATGAGAAGGCAGCATGCATCCTATGGAGAGAGCTGGTATGAGAGAGGAGATAAAACTATGAAAAAGATAAGCTCCTCGAGGGATAGAGTGAAATAAAGGAGAGAAACAGGATGTGAGCTTTCTGAGAAATAACTTATACATTTCCGAAGGTAACAGGGAACAGTGAGCTGATGATGCAGTAGTGAGAGGGGAGGAACGATCAGAGCAAAATTCCTCAGGAGATGCACAACTGAGAATTCAGTACACACAGGTATATAGGACTAGGCTGAGAGCGTCAGGACAAAAATAAAAAAGAAACGAGAAAATTTAAGAGCGAGCCAATATTTTCTCAATGAAGCCAGAGATACTTTAAAAAATACTTAAATGTCAACACTTCTCCTCAGGCAAATTTCTAAGAATCTAACACTTCTATATAATGACAAATGTGCTGCACCATTTAAAAACCTTCAATAGTTTTTTTTAAACCTACTCTTTAAAAAAGTTTAAAGGCCAAATTGCTTAGCCATGCATTCATTCAGTAATCTGACCCCAAACTGCTTTCCCAAGGCGTTATCCCCTACTGTGTCCATTCACTAGAACACAGACCTCCAGGCAAGCCAGCCTCCTCCTTGCCACCACGTGGAGTCCATCTTTGCCCTCCTGTCTACTACATTCCACCTGCACAACTCCCGAAGTTAAAAAACAAGATGAAAACAACTGGGCTACCTGTTACAGGAAGGCAAAAATGAGTAAGCCATGAGTACCCAACATCAGGGAGTTATGGTCACAAGACTATCTTAATCCTCCAAAGCATCAAGGTTCAGCTCAAGGCCCATCCATTATCTTCCACTAACCATTTTCTTCTAACTCCTGAGTATTCCACTACTCATCTGGGTCCATCATAAGCAACCTAGATTAACAGCTTATTAAGTCTACCTATATTGTTTCTGTCTACTGAAATATAAGCTCCAGGACAGCAAGGATTATATTTTGTAAACTCTAATGTCCAGTATAGTGCCTGAAACACAGGAAATGCTCAATAATAAGGTGGTGTTGTGCTGTTGCTCTTAAGTATAAATGCACTTTCAAATGAAAAATTAATTTGCTCCTCCCTGGCTAGGAAACAGAAAGGCATAATTTAAGAAATTCATTACTTAGGGCTGTGGTGATACTGTTACCAGTTGCAATTACCTCTTTATCTCGACTGGTCTTTTTCCTTCTTTATTACAGGCAATGGTACTGATAGTAAATATTAATGCATTTGAATTTTAAAAAGTTAGAACTGGATGCACCCTATAATTCTGAACTGTTTTCATACATACACAATGATAATCAAGACACTGGGTTTTACTAAGGCTAACTAATTATTATCCTTCAAAATGAGGTAAAACAGACTTCTATTCATGAATTTGATAATGCCCCCTGGAATTAGATTCTGTAAGGCTTTACCTCTACATACATAAGCACACTTCTCCATGTACCCTCTGTATTAACTACCATTTAACCGTATTTACTATTCTTATATATTCAACATTATTCACACTGTCCTTACTGTCAGCTATCTACCTACATCTCATACATAAAGTTAATTAAGCCAGTTTTCAGAAGCAAGACATTGCTCCTTCAAATCATTTCTCTGTAAAGGGAGATCTTTACTGCACATAATAAAAGCTATCCCACTCCATCTTTAGAATCAGCAAAAACTTACTGTTAAGAGAACGTTTAGGTCTTTATGAGACCAAATGAATGAACAGCAGTGAGATGCAAAAAGCAAAACTCCCCTGGACACTTCTCTGCTTATTAAAAACAATACCTCCACAGACGATGAGTGTCCAATTAAATCTCCAATAAGCTCTAGTGAACAGGAAGTGACATTTTCTTGTTGCTTTTTAACAGGATGGCTGGCTTGTTTATTTACTCTTCCAAATCCCCACATGTTAAAAAAACCTAGAAAAACACAACCATTTTAGTCATTCTCAAAATTAGTATGCTCTTTTCTTAACAGGCTTCCCTTATGGCTCAGCTGGTAAAGAATCCGCCTGCAATGCAGGAGACCTGGGTTTGACCCCTGGGTTGGGAAGATCCCCTGGAAAACGGAACAGCTACCCACTCCAATATTCTGGCCTGGAGAATTCCAGGGACTGTATAGTCCATGGAGTTGCAAAGAGTTGGACACAACTGAGCAACTTTCACTTTCCTTAACAATAATAATGTAAGGTCAGAAAAACAAAAATGCAAAGGTGTTTCTCACTTATTTTAGTCAAGGGCTAAGTGAGCAGATGATCCAGGCACTATGCTAGGGTTTTTTAAATATGTTACTTCATTTCCTCTTAGCTACCCACATTTGTGGCTCAGCTCTTCTTATTGCCCCTACTCACACTGCTGAAGGTGTGTTAACATGAGAAAAAGGCAATGGAAATCAAAGCGGAGAGAAATGCAAGGGCTGAATGGCAGTGTGGGGACAGGAAGGTCACAACTTAGGTTTATCAATAAAGCGTAGACAAAAAGTAACATATGTGACAGTACCCTATGACTTCAAATAACCAGAAGAAACTCGAGGGTACTGGCATTTGATTTCTTATGTGAAAGCTCCTAATTAACCAGGATTTTGTTTTTCTAATCAAGCACCAGAAAATCAACAGCACAAGTGATTAATGATATAAACACAAAAGTGTTTACTTACAAATTGAGTTCAATGGTAATGCTTCAAGGCTGAAGAACTTTGATGGTACACATTATGTTTATATACCAGACATAATTACAGTATATTCATAAATAGTTAATTAGGCCATTTGGTCAGTCAGGCAAGAATACTGAAGTGGTGGCCATTCCCTTCTCCAGGGGATCTTTCCAACCCAGGTATCAAACCTGGGTCTTCTGCATTGCGGGCAGAGTCTCTACCATCCAGGGGAGCCCATTTCATCAGTCAGATGACCAGAAACAACAGCTCCCCTCAAAGAACCCTAGCTGACTTGACATAAACAGGTGGTCCTGCAGTAAGTATTAACACGCGAATCCCCCATCCCGATTCCCAAATGCTTCATGTAAACATGCTGCTTTGAAGCACACTGTGTATTATTCCTGGGGTTACACATAACTGCCTTTCGTCCATCTGTCATATGAGAAAAAAGCAAGACCACCTTTTGAGAGAAGATACACACCCGTTGGCACCGGCTCCACCGCAAGCTGCTGTTTCTCTCGTAACTCCCAAATACGCACACTGCCATCTTCCGAGCATGAGACGACCTGCCTGTCAGAAGAGAGAAAGAGCGCCGTGGAGGGCAAGTGCTCCAAGCGCAGGGAAAACAAGCAGAGCAGGCTCTGTCTGCTTTAATCCAGCTCTTGGCAGGAGCTGATAAAAAGAATCACAATTCAACACGGCTTCACAATGCAGAGTAAAACACTCTTCAGGAAAGGCATACATTATAGTGTGAGACTGGCTCAAATGTCACAAACATGTATCACTTCCATTTTTAAAAATGCATGCAGGAAAATATACTCTCACAATATCCTGAAAAGCCCCATTCCTTTCTCTCACCTCTCACTCAAAGTATCCTGCAGAGTAAAGACTGCTGTGCTGTGCTTAGTCACTCAGTCGTGTGCAGCTCTCTGCCACTGCACAGCCTGTAGCCCACTAGGCTCCTCTGTGCACGGGATTCTCCAGGCCAGAATACTGGAGTGGGCTGCCATGCCCTCCTCAAGGGGATCTTCCCAACCCAGGGATCCAACCCAGTCCTCCCATATTACAGGTAGATTCTTAACCAGCTGAGCCACCAGGGAAGCCCAAGAATACTGGAGTGGGTAGCCTGTCCCTTCTCCAGGGGAACTTTCTGGCCCAGGAATTGAACTGGGATCTCCTGCATTGCAGGCAGATTCTTTACTAGCTGAGCAACCAGGGAAGCCCAGAAAATACGACCATTTCCTTCATATAATTCATCTCTAGAAACTCAATGGCCAATCGGCCCTGAGAGGAAAGCCCTCAGTTAGCAGCCTCGGCCAACAATGGCCAACCAGACCATTTAATTCTGGCCATAAATACCATCGCCAAAAGGTGGCTTTGTGGAAAATATTTAAAAAATTAGAACATAGTGCCCAAAAGTCTTCTAACTTTTAAAATAAATACCAAATTTTAAATTCTCTCTTTTTCCAATGAAATTCAGTATAATTTGTTTGAACCTTGCTGCTTGTAAATTTTGAAATATATTGCCACAAACTCTTCTGTTAAGAGATAGCCATGGGGTATTCTCCATTTTCAAAAGAATCTGTTGGTCAAGCAACAGAGCCAGGTGACTCTGCCCCTTGAAAAGTCACATCGGTGGCCCTGGGAACTATGCATTTTTTGGCTGTTACAGAACAGATGCAAACTCGTACCTGTTCGGAAGTTTGGCAACGTGCAGGACACTGGAGTCATGTGCAGTTTTCTGGCAGGCAATCACACGCTTCATTTGAAGGTTGTACACGTATAAACCCCTTCCAACTGCAACAAACACATTCTGGGGGAGATAAAAGTTCAGAAATGCACATAAAACCACCACCACTACCCGAGGTAACAGATCTCCAGCCTCGGTGTGCGATCGCAAAGTCATCATCACCTTCCCTATTCCTAGCCTTCGGCCCAAATTACTGTGCTGCCCTCTAAAGTCCAAAAGTATCAAAGCACAAAGGAAAGCTCAGCATTTACAAGGCCGAAGGACACGACTCGGCAAGCTCTACACATGAGTCTGCAGCACCCCTGCCCCCTTACCGAAACGTGACAGCTACAGCAGGGCTGTGGCCGGCAGGCCGGTGCGGCGCGGGTGGGGCTGCTGCGGCACAGCCTGGGCTTTCATTCATGTGACACTGTGTTGTGGGGACTACTTAGCTGCTTCTGCCTGAGAAATGGGGGCACAAGTACTGGGGCTCCACATCTTGAGCATAACAAGAGTCATGAAGTATACAAAAAAGCATATGCTAGAGTGGCAGAGATATACATATAGTGGTTTCACAAAAACATGTTTTCCAATTCTACTAAATTTCTATTTTTCCTTTCTACTAAAATTCACCAATATTTATCTTACTTCAGCTTCACAGCATCTCATTAATGTAGGAAAAACTATTTTGCAGAATAACAACTCAAAATAAAAGATTAAAGTCACACAAAAAATTAAGACATGAGAGGTGGTATTGGAATTCAGGTCACGTTACTCCAGTTCCTTACTCTTGCCTCATACCATACCACATAGCTTCTGAATCTGTTTTGCAAATCACTAGACTTCTGGTGGCTCTTGTCTAAGAATCATTTATTCTTACTCAGTAGATATGCCAGTTAGACAAACCTTTCAAAAATCCTTTTCCCTTCCTGTTCTCACTAGGGAAGACTTCTCATACAGCCTCAAAGGCTAGACTGCCAACTCAGACCTATAGTATCATTGCTGTGTGCAGAACACCAGTCCTGAGGGTCAAGGGAGTGATTCCAGATTTAGACTCTGGTAAGCCTTGGGGGCATGTCTGGTCAAGATATTGCCCCATACACAGTAAGAACAGCTGGCCAGCTTGCTAAAATCTAGAGCCCTGGGAAACATTCAATGTAAAGAAACCCCAGAAACTAGTTTATATGGACCAGGAAATCTGTGCAGAGTTCAAATGCTTTATCCAAAGTCACAAAATTATAAATACAACTAGAGAATTAATAAGCTTTGGGGCAATATTTACTCAACAGAATCATTCTATCAATCACTTGTCATTAACAATAACTGACCCCTTGTAGAAAGACAAAAAACTCAGAAAGAAAATGAGGGAAAACTGAGTAATGCTTTATGAAGCACTTAATAAACATCAATCAGAAATTTTAAGATTAAAGAGAATGCAAAATGAAAAAACTTTAAGCACTAATTTTTACAACAATGAAAAAAGGTATCAAATTAAAAATATAATTTTTAGGGCTGCAACTCTTAAGAAATCTAGTTTCTATCTTTCCTGAGACTATTGTTTTTATCATATATATTTACTCTTTTTTCCCCCGAGGTAAAGTTAGCATATTAAGAAACTTAATCTTTAGGTACAACAGAGTTCTTTACCTAATCTTACTCTACTCTATTTTGGTTTGGTTTTTAAAGTAAGAGAGGTTCAAAAAAAGCCAAAAAAAAAAAAAAAAGGACCACGTTCTCCCCATCCAGAACACTATTACTCATTTTTAAAATAAAAATTTAAAAACATACAATTATAAGATTTAAACAGTATAGGGAGACACAAAATAAAGTGAGGTAACAGCCTCCTCCAATCCCTCTCCTGAGTTTACAACTCAAACATTTCCTGTGATTAGATTTAGAAAAATAACCCCCATTTTAAACATATTTTCTGAGCTCCTAAAGTTAAGAGAAGAGATGTTCAGATAAGAGCCAAGATTCAGAAATCCATTGGTACTAATCTCTTACTGCAAAAAAAAAAAAAAAGATGTAAAGTGCTTCAAGAGCAACTGGCCTGAAAGACTGAAATCTGTAATTCTCACACAATTACCTTGCCCCAGGATGCTAGAAGATTAAAAGGCATTCCTGAAATTTTTAATTTCCTTTACTTTTCCAGGAAATGCACAGGAATCTTCAAAAGGATTCTTCCTCAAAGTGTTTCTTAAAACAATTTTAAGCATTATCCTCAGATCCTATGGGAATATATAGGATACAGCTCAAAATTTCAATGGGTTCTAAAATCTGTGGCCATTTAATCAAAGATAAGAGGCAAGGAGGTGATAAAAGATTAAAATGCTTTTTTTTAAAGCAAATGATGTAATCTTCAAAATACATCATAACATTTTAAAGCACAACTTGGACGCAAGGAATGACACCTTTCTATATCATGAGATTAAAATTTCCCAATTAGCAACTGAGTTTATTAGTAAAAGATGTTAAGATTACAGAAGTTTTTCTCAACTTTTTTTACCTCTTCATCCCATGTGAGATGATGAACAGAAACGTCGTTTGGCTTTTGACAGAGTTTTATTTCCCGCTGAGCATCCAGCTGTGGAGATGGGTCCCAGAAGTCGCATTCGCAGACCTGCACGGTCCAGCCCAGGGTGTCCCAGACGATGAGCTCCCCAACATGGGAGCCAGATACAAAACTCACATCTAGGCAGAATCCATATGTCTCTTTACTGATCATTTACCTAGGCTACAGTAAAAACGAATGGACTGCCTAGTAGTATTGCTCTATAAAATCCCAGTATTAACAACAGGGAAGTAACTCAACAAGCCAAAGAGCAAGATTAACAGAACAGAAAGACCAGAAATAGACTCAAGTTTACTCAAGACATTTAGTAAATGATAATAACTGCATTTCAATTCGATGAAGAAAGAAAGAACTCATGCTGGAATACTTGGTTAAGTATTTGGGGAACAAAGACAAAAAAGAATTTTACCTTGGATTACACAGAGTTAAGAAAAAGTTACACTTCTGTTTCTCCTTTACTCCCACCCTCACAACATGCCTGACATCAGATGTGTGGGGGTTTTCCCCACAGCAAGTAATCATGCGACACCAGCCGACACCAGCCGAATGTCCCTACAATTTAACTCAGCTTTGGCACCATCTACCAGGAAATAATCTCAGTTCCCACAGGTTAGGGACTCAGTCCTGCAGGACTTCTCTCACTTCTGATACTAATCGCTAATCCAGGTTGTTACTGTGTTTCTAACTGGCTGTAAGTTGAAGAGTCCCACATCCCCTCCTCAGGTTCAGTTAATATGCTAGAGCAGCTCACAAAACTCAGGAAAACAATCTACCTACTGGTCACCACTTCATCATACAGGCTATGCCAAAAGACAGATGACCCTCCAGAGGGAGGAGCCGCACAGGACGAGGTGTGTGGGAGGCGTCTCAGGGCACCCATGCCCTCTCCAGGCAGGCCGCTCTCCCAGCACCTCCCCGTGTTCAGCAACCCAGAAGCTCTCTGAACCCCACACTGTTGGAATTTTTATGGGAACTTCATCACACACGATGATCAATGACTACCTAAAGATATTTGAAACAACCAACTGGGGACTGAATAAATAAATAAGACATCCACGAAATGAAACAGTAATGCTGTTATTAAAAATTAAGTTGTAAAAGTACGTTATATTAATTCAAAAATATATTCAGGACATGCTGTTACAGAAGCACACCATATGTCTATATGCCCAGAAAAACACCTAGAAGGACATGAACCTGTACTTAATACTA
Source organism: Antilocapra americana (assembly GCA_007570785.1). Lineage (NCBI taxonomy): Eukaryota > Metazoa > Chordata > Mammalia > Artiodactyla > Antilocapridae > Antilocapra > Antilocapra americana. The sequence goes on along the minus strand of ML661891.1, from coordinate 13,433,600 downwards.
TGTGAATCATTTTCATTTTCATTTTTACATTTTTTATGTTTCTATTTCCTCATTTTTCTATTATGACTATGTATTACTTGCACAATAACAAGTTTTTAAAATGTTTAATGAAAATGAAATTAGTGGGCTAAGACACTTCACAAATTATATATTTAAGGAAAATGTACAACTGCTAAGACTAAAAAGTGATCATAAAAAATGTGATTTAATTCCTTCATGTTTAGAGGAAGGTGGAGCAGAACAATGCACTATGAGTCTAAAAACTCAAGTTTTAATTTTGACTCAGGCTGTTACTAGCCATGTGGTTGGCCTTTAGAAAGTCATTTAATCATTTTCTACCTTGGGTTTCTTAGGCATTAAATGAAGATGATTGTAGAAATAAAATTAAATAATAAATGTGTAGCCATTTTAAAGACATCAAATGTTATCTTTTGAGTCCCTGGTACTATTTTGAGCCCCTGGTATTATTTCATATTAATGGTATTAAAACATCCAGTCACTTGTAATTTAGGAATACATGGATGAGTAATTATGATTTAATTATCTCATTTATTAAATAAACCAGGACAGAAATCTCTAATAACTAGATGAACAATCTCTTCAAAATAAAGAATTATTAGCAATCATACAGGTAAACAGTATTTTTCCTTGGTTCCAAGTCCAGTTTCCAGAGTTAATTAACAGACTCTCTGGAATTCAATCTGTGAAGAATTAAGTTCATTTCTCATCTGTGGAGAGAAAACAGGCTTCTAGATCTACTAGTGGGAAAGTTAAGACAGCAGTAATCTTTCCATGACCTTCTTTTCCATCCCTTTCCCTCCTCTTTCCAATCTCACTCAAACTACTTAAGAACCAGAGACATTAACAAGCGATTCTTCTTGACTCCAACTCTGCATGCGTCATCATAACAGAACTAACCTACTGAGACCACACAGCTGCCCGCTCTGATCTCCTCCAAGTGTCTGTAATTCATCTAGGCAACAGAAGGACAGTGCTTGAGCCCAGCTGTAATTTTTCACTAGCAACAAGATGCTGACACTGACCTGAGTCGGGGAAGTTTACTGCTGTGTAAATTATCTCAAACTGGTCATTCAAAATGTTTCACACCAAACCACCTCAATGACGTATCGTATGTGGATGGACTTTGATCCTTAGGCAAGTATCAGAAGTCACTTAGTATGAAAATCTCACCTGAAACCTGTCTACTCATCCCTCAGAAGTACTAATACTTTGTGACTACCATATCATGCTGTCAGCATAAAACAAGAAAAGGAATAAAATAAAGCAGCAGCACCTAGAGCCTTCTGCCAGAAGAGATAAGCAACGTTACCTTGTATGTTGGTCTTAGACAATCTCTGTAGAGGCATTCAGAGCTCTTGGGCAAACCCAGTATTCATTATCCACATTTGTGGGAGTTCTGCTACAAATAAGCGTTCTGCTAAGCTTGCCCTAGCACCAACTCACTGAAAATGCACTTTCCCTGTGAGTTATAAACCCAGTAACTGGCCACATCTTTGACTGGTAATTGGTGGGGATAAAGAAGCAGGGCTGAGGGTGGAACTGGGAATGGTAGAACATAATCATTTCAGGATTGCTAAAATCTGCAGCATGGCAGACACATCTATTATGAGAGATCATAACAATATCATTCCCCAATTTTACCAGACTACTCATCCATATTTGATTCCTAAACATGCTTTGGGCTTGCTAGCATTCTGTAGTGTAATTTTATAGTCATGGAATTTATAAAGTAAAAAGTACTAGGGGTTTTCTATAACTTCTATTAACAAATTATTTTTTGCCTTAGATTTCCCTTTTCCTTTTAAGATGCTGGCAAAGAAAGACTTGACGAGAGCATTCTTAATTAAACTGTTCTAAGTATCTCAGTACACCACAGAGATATACAGAGAAGTGCCATGAAGCTGAGGCTCCCTCAGTAACATCTCCTCAACCTCATTAAGGAAATATGCCAGGTCCTGGTCCCAGTACTTCACTGCTAAATCAGGACAACCAGGCATGACCACTGTAACGGCCAGCAGACTGCTCTGCTCTTCTCAACAGCTCCAGCCCTGGGGCCTCTGGCTCAGTGTCAGAGGGACTTCCAAATAAGAACTTGCCTTCTGGGCTGCCATCATGGCTAAAGGAAAGAGAGTCCCCAGAAAAAGACCAAAGGGGTGCTCCTAACATCGTTATTTCTATCATACAGATAATCTAGTCCTCAGACTTGCAGCTGGGTTGAACAAGTAAATGGCTATTAGAGAGGAAGACTGTGGAGTCGGGAGGGCCATTCTGACTGATGCAGCCGAAAATGTGACTGAGCGGCCTACAGACGGAGAAGCTTGGTCCTGCTTGTGTCCCGTCCCCTCTGCCTCACGTTTCTACAAAGTACTGCTCAGAAAGAGCCAGCCTAGGTCAGGGGGTGCAGTGCCTTCCCCTACAACGTATTCTCAGCATCCTTACAGGACCCTCTTCCAGTCTCCTCCAGACTATCAAACTGCAGCCACCCAGGAGTCCTCCCACCCTACCTCAGAGCTCAGACCCCCCAGGAGAGCTCTGATGATATAAACCATCAGTTTATTTGAAAGTGCAGTAGCTAAATCCCAGGATTTGTGGTTTGTGATCCTATCCTGTCATCTGATGTCAGGTTCACCTCACAGGGGATACTAATTAAAATCATGATAAAGCCAAATACAAAGTCTGGCAAACCAAAACACACAGCCACGAGGAAGGGCAGGTATGGTCCATTTCTGCAGGCCTTTAGTTTGGTGTCATTCCCTGGCTCTCCAATGATGGACTGAATCCAGCTCATTCTACTGTAAATAGAGTGGTATATAATTTTGTCCTGTGTGACCTTCAAAAGAAAACAGAGCCAGGACCATTTGCCCCCAAAGCCAAAATGCTACCAAGCACTAGTACTGCTAGCCTACGACAATCATCCCGCAGCTACCAAGTGACCCCCAAGATAAGTATGCTGTCTCCTCCATCAGCCCTTTTCTCTGCCCAACTCTATTCTTCCCCCGTGCCTAAATCTAAGACCTACCAATCTATGAAACTTGATGAATTCTACTGGTTTAAACCTCAGAAAGTAAGACTTCCAATCTCTCCTTATTAACAGCATCATTTTCATGATGGTAATTCTAGAATCCTATGACAAAACAAGACTAAGTTCAAAACAGGTTAACAAGTAAAAAATTTTACATAATATAAACATGGACACAATGAGCTTACCATTGACATTAACCAGTGAGAGAATATTATCTTGGTGATCAAGGAGGCGCTTAACTTCAAGAATATCCCATCCTAGTGATCCCTCTGTGGGTGCTACCAACCTGAAAATTACTAAAAGACCAATATAATTTTATTAAAATAGTCAAAGAAGATAAAGCTCCATTTCTGCTCAAAAAACTAATATTTCACTAAGTGACAAATACCTAAAATACTGAAAAAACCCATCTCCAAAGACAGTCTTGTTCATACTACTTTATTTCTTTCAAATCCTTGAGATGTTTGCTATGATCTACTAAAATCCCAAGTGAGTGTGACCTCAGAACTCTGTTCCTTTACTAAAACTCTTCTAAACCCCCACCAACCATTGAGTCGCACCCTCCCTAAGCCTTCAGTGCATGACCAGCTCTCCCACCTTGCTCTCTCCTTAGCCAGCACTGGTCCGCATCCCTGAATCACCCCCAACCATTAGCCTTCTCTCCTCATGCCGGCCCAGAAAGTATTGCTGCAAAATAAGCTATAAATTTGTGCTTAACCTCAAATTGGTGAAGACTTCAGCACTTTTTACTTATTTATTTACTTTTCTTGATATCTAAGCTTATACCGTTAAATTACAAATTCTCTGAGAGGACAGGCCTTATAATTTTTGTGTGTTATACAGTTCTTTTGGACTATAGTGTTGCTTTACTCAATTGAGTTTAACAAACAGTTTTATATAAACTTGTATTAATACTAACATTAATCAATATAGAAAACGCAAATCAACTGGAAAGATTCAATAAACAAATATTTACTGAACACTTATTGTGACGCTCTAGGAACTTAGATATTATATGTGACTAGTTCCACTTACTGCCCTGAAATACTCACCAAGAGCGGGAGTGAGACTTATAAACAAGCTCAGAATCAGTGCAGTCAGTGCTATAATAGGCCCCAGCACCAGGTGCTGTGGCTGCTCACAGCTTAGAAAACCTAGCATCTCAGAGGTTACATTCCTCCCCAGTGACGGCTTATTACTAAGTTTCTCTTCTTTCTCACACCTCTCTGGAAAGCAGGTCTGGAAAACACCACATTTCCTTCTATGTCTCTGGGCACATTTTACCAAACGAAAAACCTCTACAAAGGTCATTTAATACTGAGAGCCATTCACACTGAAACTGTGGTTGTCGGATGAAGAAGGTCTTTCAGTCAATACAAAGGGGACTCTTTCTGATACCTAGCAAAGTAGAGTGAAAATTCTACTTTCATTGGAATACTACCAAATGATGCTGAGATTGAGATTACAGAATAACAAGAAAGGTACTGTATTGTTTAACCCAACTAACAGGGAGAACAAACTGAAATACTGACCGAAAAACTACAAAGTACTAAAGATAATGTGAAATTTAAGTTCATAAATATAGTCTCTATAATCAAGTATTCACAAGGGTCATATATGTAATAACTTCAAGGAAACAAACATGAACTAGAAGATAAAAGCAATGGCCAATTCTAAAAAAAGGGTTAACAGAAAAATCTTGAACTTTTGAACCAGGATAAGTACTCAGAGTGATGATAGTCCTGCCCAGCTAATAAAAGCCTCAACGTAACTGCAGGCAGTGCACACAGAAATTTTATTTCCTGTTGAGAAGATTCACGTTAGAAAAAGAGAAACTGGCATGGAACACTTAAAACCAAGGACAGGGGCACAAGCTTAGTCTTGGAAATAGAAAAGATAGTATAATGTTTAGAGGAATAAAACTTATTTTTCCTAAGGAAAATGGCACTACAGATTTACTTTATGGAAAAGTGAAAGTGAAAGTCACTCAGTGGTGTCCAGCTCTTTGCAATCCCATGGACTGTAGTCTGCCAGGCTCCTCTGTCCATGGAATTCTCCAGGCCAAAACACTAGAGTGGGTAGGCATTCCCTTCTTCAGGGGATCTTCCCAACCCAGGGATAGAACCCAAGTCTCCCACATTGCAGAAGGATTCCTTAGCATCTGAACCACCAGGGAAGCCCTATTTTAAGGCTAAGTAAAATGGAAACCCTCGTTTTAAGAATATTTGTATTTTTTATAAATTATCTTGAATAAAACCAACTTTAATTTCTTCCCTTTTTTAGATGATATTCTAATTTCTGTTGAGGCATCTAATTTCTGTTATTTTTATTACTATTTCAATTATTTCACTAATTCAGTTGATAAAAATCTCTTTATCTGTTAGGAGAAAGATGAAGAAAGTTTCAGTCACCAAGGCACTAATATTCTGAAGGGGCGAGGCAAAGAGAGACCAAAAAGCAAACATAAGTTTTTAGAAGTAGTAAGTTATATGATAGACATGAGATTATGAGAATAGACAGGTAAAACCTCTGGGAGGGGAGGTATACGGTAAGCAAGGCTTCATCCTTGAAAAAAGAAATACTAGAGCTGTGCTCTCGAAGAATAAGTAGTAACGAGCCAGATTAAAGAGGACAGTAAATTAGTGGCCAAGTCCACTATGGGTGACAAGAGAAAGGAAGGCACAGAGAGAAGAACCACCTTGGGCTGTGGGGGTTCCAGGAAATGTGGATTAGCCAGCAGAGACACAAGACTCAATGGGAGCAGGGAGGAGATGGTCAAGTCCAATACAGGTGACGAGAGAAAGGATGGCAGAGAGGTGAGAACCAGCTCCAGCTGGGGGCTCAGGGAAATGAGGATTAGCCAGCAGTGAGACAAGACACAAGGGAAGCAGGGGGAGATGGTCAAGTCCAATACAGGTGACAAGAGAAAGGATGGTGGTGAGAACCACCTCAGGCTGGGAGCTCAGGGAAATGCAGATTAGCCAGCAGTGAGACAAGACTCAAGGGAAGCAGGGGGAGATCAGGGAAGGCATGATTTGATATGCTGAAAGGCCTGGACTTCATCTCATAGGTAACTGGTGACCTTACATTCATCCCTAGGGCAAAGATTTCTTTCATCTGGAGCAAAAATGAGAGAAAAAAATAAGGCCACATAAGTTTTTTTTTTTTTAATAAATCTAAATGTATTCAATTTAAACCCCTATACTTTTTTCCTGAGGTCATGTTCTTCATATTTTGTTGTTAAAAAGTCATTTTTACAAAATGAGGGTGGTAAATGATAGCTTATTTTATTTTCAGTTTGGGGTTTTCAATGTTTTCACTAAACAAAACAAAAATTGGCTACTATATGTTGATCTCCGCAAGTCTGACTTTGGTACTAGTCAGAAATTTGAGGGTCCAAAAACAACTGATGTAGGCAACAGGAAGCCACTGATGCTCTGAAGCCTGCATTAGATGGATTCCTCTATCATCTGATAGAGAATGTATCCAGAAGCACTAAACTAGAGGAGAAAGCATTTGAGAAGCTTCGTAAAACAGAGAAGGGAACGGCCATACCTAACCAGCCAACCAAGCAGGCTATATCATGGTGAATTAATTTCACTGGTATCCAAATTTTTATATGGATTCAGTCACAATATTTGTGCAACAATTTGCAAGTATCTTAAATATATGCAAACAGTCACATAAATTAGAAATCTAAGGGCTTCCCTGATGGCTCAGCAGTGGGGAATCCGCCTGCGATGCAGGAGACACAGGAGGTACAGGTTCGATCTCTGGGTCAGGAAAATCCCCTGAAAAAGGAAGTGGCAACCTGCTCCAGTATTCTTGCCTAGAGAGCCCTTATGGACCATGGACGGAGGAGCCTGGCGGGCTACAGTCCAGGGGTTGCAAAGTGTCGGACATGACTAAGCATGCAGGCACGCTGAAGAGAGATTTTTTTTACTTGCTACTAACTCTGTCATGGGGTGATTATATTTGGACACTCTGGGCATGCATGCTCAATCATGTCGGACTCTTTTGTGACCCCGTGGGCTGTGATCTGCCAGGCTCTTCTGTCTATGGGGTTCTCCAGGCAGGTATACTGGAATGGATTGTCATTTTCTTCTATAGGGGGTCTTCCTGACCCAGGGATCTAGCCTGGGCCTCCTGCGTGTCATGCACTGGCAGGCGGATTCTTTACCACTGAGCCACCTGGGACACCCCTTGGACACTCCACGTTACATATATTTAGACATCTTACTAATACGTCATCATTTTCTGAGTGCAATAATCTTCTGTAAATATTTACACTTTCAATGTGTTCTCCAGACAACAACAATGGCTAAAATATAGTTTGAGCATTGTAAAGGAACGAAAATAAGTCAGGAGACTATCACAACAGACGAACCAGGCAAAAGAGGAGATGAGTACCTGAACAGAGCAACACTAGTGAGATGGAAAGAAGTGGATCAAAATATTTAGAGCAGCCGCCCCCAAAGAATGGCCCCAGACCAACCACCTCAGCATTCCCAGTATATGTTATAATGCAGACGCTCAGGCCCCACTCCAGAACTAGTCAACTAGAAACTCCGGGAGTAAGACCCAGTACTTTGTGTTCTTAACAAGTCCTTCAAGTCATCCTCATGCACACTACATTTTGAGAACCACTGAGTTAGAGTAAAACCAGCAAAACACAAGCAACTGATTAGCAACAAGAGGAAAAAAGCAGGGAAAAGCGACACATCTTTCCAGCACAATAGAGAATGTGGGAAAACTGAGTTTCTGCAAGGAAGGAAAAAAACTTAAACAGTAAATTTTATCTTTAGAAGCTGCTTTATGAAAAGAAAGCATAAGCACTGGGTCTAGAAAATTACTTCTCAGACATGACTACGCAGGGAAAGTTCAGGTGAAGAAAGAAACACCTGACTGCAAAGCAGCAGAGCCTGCGGACAGCAGCTTACAAACAGTAAACCATTAGCTCATTTCTCACAGGCATTTGCAAACATGCCAACTGATGATCACAGTAAATCTCAAGACTGGTCTCTAGCAGTAGCCCAAATGCCCTCTGGGCTTCATTAGACAAATTCTTCAAGAAAAAAGTAGGTTTTAAAAAGCAACTCTATCACTTCTCAGCACACAATTTTTATCCATAAGGTAATGAGCATAATAGGTTTGGTGTTTTTTTTTTTTAAACTGCAGACTCCTGGCAGTAAATGAGTGAGCCAATAGTCAACAGTTAAGAGAATGACCTTCAAATCGCATGTTTATAATCAGTTAGTACATTTACAACATTTCTCTTGTTCTCCCTCCTTCTGCCATCCCACTACTCAGTGGGAAATGGTATAAACTCCACCCTCTAAGAAACTGGGTCCCACTCTGGTTTGTTTCCTGAGGCAAAAACTCCACAGCTCCTATGTTACTGAACTCCCATAATAACCCTCTTCCAAACCCAGCTTGTTTTTAGTTTTCAGAATGCTGGTAGTTGTTTTATGTAGCCAAAGTTTTTGCTGAGTGAGTGTGGGTCATCAACAGAGAGGGCTGTGGGATGTAAATGGCCCTCTCCAGCATCAGAGGAGTGGCGCTACCTCGCCCACTTGCCTATGCTAGACCAAGTGCGGTGCAAGAACCGACCTAACATCTTGAAAATATCTCAGGTTCCGTACCACTTCAATAATCCTGGGAAGCCAAGACTGGGGCAGGGAGAGGTGTCCTTTAAATGAAAAACCGAATTAGTCTTTCGAAAATGTTTACACAAGGCTAGTTTAAAATTTTAAGAAGAAATGAAGGGGAAAAAAATCATACTCACTCAGTTCTTTGCCAACTGCTGCCACAACACAGTTCTTAGGTATTTCAATCAAAGCACTGATTCCTTCAAAAACATATAAAACAAAAGTTAAATTATTTTCTTAATGGATTAGATCAAAAACATTTTCAGATTTATATTAGTCATTTCTTCAAAGGGGATGGTAACAATAAAGCTCACACAATTCGCTACATCACACCTGCATGTGAAAATGACTGTGAAAAGTCAGGAAGCTCTCTCAAAGGCTTTATTAATTTATTCAGGGTAGAAAATGCACTTTGAATATTTGTACTATTGTGGCGAACTTATTTACCAGGGACCCCTTAAGATAATCATCATCACCATTTACAAGATGGCTAGCTCAAATGAAATACAAAATTGGCATTTTTATACAATGTAAATTTAAGAAGCCTGGGTGAACTCCCTGGCAGCAAATAAATAAGCCAATAGTCAACAGCTAAGAAAGCGGCCTTCAAATATATGTTTATAATCAATCAGTACATTTACAAAATTCCTTGTATTACTAGAATAATCAGATTCAACATTGCATCACATTTCACTTATTAAGCATACAGTGCTAAGTACGTTTTTTATAGGTGAATCATGAAATGATTTTAGGATAACCACAACTTATGTAAGATATGTTATAATTATCACTTTTGTCAGCAAAAACTGAAGAATTAATGTGTTAGATTTAGAATTACCATATGTGTTGGTACAAAACTTGTTCATTAAAGTTAACTTTTCCCTTATAAAATATATGTAATTTTTTATATAGTAATTCACAACACATATGCTAATTGGGAAAATATTCTCATCTGCTTTACCTTCCCACTGGGGGAGTATTTCTGGCCAACATCTTTTTTCCGCATAGGTTTTACCAATATGTTCTATATTTTTCCATGGTCAAGGACAGGGCACTGATGGCAGTGGAGGAGAAAGGGGAGCAGCAGTGTACAGGATAAAGAAGTAGGAGAGCAGGGGAAGGGAGAAAGCAGAGAATTCCAGATGCAGAAAACAGCTTGTTAAAAAAATGTTGATTATTTATGAAATAAAGTTACTGTAAACTCAATAATCCAGAAGTAGCAACTTAATACACAGAATCAGAGAACATTTGTTGGAAAGGGAATGGATGTCCTGTTTTCTAGTCCAAGGCTCCTTCCATTTTAGCATACTAAGATTACTTTTGCTTATTTCCAAATACATAATAACTGCCTCTAAAAGCCCTGCCAGTCCATAAATCAAGCAAGGCTTAGTGAAAGCAGTTTCATAAAATAAGGATCTAATGGTACTGCTAACTATTTGGCATCCGGTAATTTGGAAAATCCAAATCACGAAAAGCTCACCAGTGGCAACTTAAGGTCTTTTAAAAGCTTTTTAACAGATTTTCCCCGAAGGTTTCTGCTATCTCTTACTGACAAACAGGGCAATACTGTGACTACTTAGAGTACAGTACTCAAAGCTAATTTGCAAAGGGAAGGGGAATTGCGATAACAGGTGATTATTTCTATTAACATGCAAAAGGTCCTTTTTAGCCCTGACTTCAGTATTTTACAACATGTGTGCGCGGATGCTAAGTCACTCCAGTCGTGTCTGGCTCTTTGCAACCCCATGGACTGTAGCCTGCCTGGCCCTTCTGTCCGTGGGGTTCTCCAGGCAAGAATACTGGAGTGGGCTGCCATTACCTCCTCCAGTCCTGACTCAGCAACTGACCCCACACTCATGTCTCCCGCACTGGCCAGAGAGTTCTTTACCACTACAGACAAGATTACTAGTGACCAGATGGTGAACTGAGAAATTAAGACTGTAAACCCTAGTAAGGTAGGGATTTAGTTTTATTAAGACATTATTTTTCTAGTATTTTATAATACCCATGTGGAGATAAGCTAGTTCCAATAAAGAATTGTGAATTCACAGGGCCCCTACTACTCTAAGACAACAATAATATGCTTTAATAACACAGGCTTACCTTGGAGATATTTTGGGTTTGGTTCCTGACCACTGAAATAAAGCAATTATCACAGTAAAGCAAGTCACACCAATTTTTTAATTTCCCAGTGCATATAATAGTAGTGAAGAAGCTGGCTTAAAACTCAACATTCAAAAAACTAAGATCATGGCATCCGGTCTCATCACTTCATGGCAAGTAGACTGGGAAACAATGAAAACAGTGACAGACTTTATTTTCTTGGGCTCCAAAATCTCTGCAGATGGTGACTGCAGCCATGAAATTAAAAGACGCTTGCTCCTGGAAGAAAAGCTGTGACCAACCTAGACAGCATATTAAAAAGCAGAGACATAACTTTTCTGACAAAGATTCATCTAGTCAAAACTATGGTTTTTCCACATGTATGGATGTGAGAGCTGGACTATAAAGAAGGCTGAGCACCAAAGAACTGATGCTTTTGAACTGCAGTGTTAAAGAAGACTCTTGAGACAGCTAGGAGATCCAACCAGTCCATCCTAAAAGAAATCAGTACTGATGCTAAAGCTGAAACTCCAATACTTTGGCCACCTGATGTGAAGAACTGACTCATTGGAAAAGACCCTGATGCTGGGAAAGATTGAAGGCAAGAGAAGGGGACGACAGAGGATGAGATGGTTGGATGGCATCACCGACTCAATGGAATGAGTCTGAGCAGGCTCCAGAAGTTGGTGATGGACAGGCAAGCCTGGCGTGCTGCAGTCCATGGGGTCGCAAAGAGTTGGACACAACTGAGTAACTGAACTGAACTGATAATAGTTGTTAACATTATACTGCCATCTGTTAAATGTGAAATAGTATTATGTCTAAAAGACAATGTATGTACCTTAATTGTAAAACACATTATTGCTAAAAAAAATATTAACCATTAGCTGAGCCTTCAGGCAGTCATTCTTTTTGCTGTTGGAGGGTGTGAAATACTGCAAGAATTATCACAATGTGACAGAAACACTAAGTGAACAAATGCTGCTGGAAAAATGGTGCCAAAAGACTTGCATGATGCAGAGTTGCCACAAACAATCTGTAAAAAACGCGTCATCTGCAAAGCCAAATAAAGCAAAGTGCGATAAAACAAGGTACGCCTGTATTCTTTCTAGGATAACCATGGGTTCATTTCATTACTTTTAGAAACAAAAATAGTTAATAGTGGATCACATGATTTTACAGTTACTATCATTTAAATTTATTCATTTACACTTAAATATTTCTACTCTGAATAAATTTTTATTCTTTAAGTTCCTTGATACCGACGTAAATCAAAACTAATTTTTTTCTGAGAAAACAGAATTCTGTTTTTACATTTGCACATGCATGAAATTTCCTTAGTAAAATCAACTGTAAAATGAGGGCATCCTTAGGGACTCTGATGACCCTACATATGAAGAAAATACTTTTGTAAAGTCATAAAGATCTGCTTCCAGGTGTCAACAGGCTCATCAAACTCAGTTTAGGACATGGTCCAGGAACATATTAGAAAAGGTTTTTCTTGTTCACTTTTGAGGAATTCTTTTAGAATGGGTGAAGAAGCCAAAAGAGGGGGAATCTTTTCCTTCCAATTTGAAATGGAAATATATTTTACACAACCCTTCACCTGAATTGGAAAATATGGCTACATCTTATACTCAGAATTAAAAAGAAAATCTCCTGTATTACTGCTGTATTCATGGAAAGTCTCTCTGAAGATTCACTGTGTCTTTATTTTAGAGTCTATCATGGTTCACAAGTACCCTGATTTGTTTTTACCTGTATCAGAAAGGTGACTCGTCTTACACAGAAGGTCTAATTTTCGGTTCCACACACACAGGTCATTCCCAGCAGAGAGCCAGACATCTAGTCTCTGAAGGACAGCTAGACACTGTAAAATTCATGCAGAATAGTTATCAGTTTAGAAATTCAAGCACTCAGTGGTTTTAAAATATCTCCACAAGCTGATACCCTTTCCCTTCAAGCGATCAGTAATCTTCAAAGGAAATGAGGAAACACTACTTCCTTTTACTAGAATCTCTCCCCAAGCCTGCTGCAAGTATTGACAATAGTGGCACTTTCTGAGAACCTTTAAGGTAATTTCTTCTATAGGAGTGAAAGTAGCCAAGACTTGTCCAATTTGTTTCTCCAACATGTAGCAGAGTTTCTATCAATAATAAGCCCCAATTAGTATGTTTATAAAATGAACCTAAGAGTAGCCACCAATTAGCCCCAAAAGATTTTGTTCTGGAACTAAGTAACTACTACTAAATAATGATTTTACAGAAAACAGATAGTGAGGCACAAATAGCTCCATGTTTCAAGTTTAAAGCTAAAACAAAGAACAACAACAACAAAAAAGACTAGCTACTGCCATATCACTTGGAAAGTAGTATCCCTTCCTAGAATTGCCTACTAGAAACATACTAGGTACTACCTTTTTCCTTATCTTACTATAGATTCACCTCTTGCTTTAATTTAAAATTCAAACATCCTAGCATTTAATATACATACTCCCCAAAATCTAGTCTTAGAAGAATCAAATGACTGTAGGTATGTGTAGAAGAAGTAATTTTTAAAACCTACAAAGATAATTTCATCTAAATCATTAGATAACTTTTTCTGAAATAAAAAGATTATCACCATAAAGTATCTGAGTAAGATTTTACCTTTACAGTAGACTGGAAGCATGACACTTTCTGAACTTGTCTACCAGTATCACAGTCCCATTCCTAAATTTATGTTAAGAAATAATTTCTAAGCAGAATTTCAAAAACTTAATTATGAGATAACTTTTCTAATAATTACAAATATTACACATTTTATATAGAAAATATATAAAGCATAAAGTATTTTGTGTTTATACTATTACAAAAATCAACTTAGCATAGCAAGCTTATAATCTAAAATAAGTTTGATGTAAATTTTACTATAAAACCATTGGAAAATATGAACAGAATGAATGATCTGAATATCAAATCTTTATAAGCATTAAATATTGCAACTATAAAATATTTAACTTTTACTCTCCAAAACAGTCTACCATAATCTAATAAACACTAAACATAAAATATTTATACTAAAAACTATCACATCCATTAATTAACATTAACTGAAAGCTCCCTCAACGTGCCTGGCATGATTTTCCTAGTTATCTTAATTCAAAGAAGCTAGTAACTAAATACCTACATCCATATTTAAAATAATTTCAAGACCTCTCGTAAAAGGTCCAAGATTAGTTTGACGTAAGGAGCATAATGATTTTCAAATTTTTTATACCATTTCCTATGGTAAGATATACATTTTATAATGAGAACATATTTACGTATAAATATATACATACACACACATATATGAACTCTTAAATTATAATTTGACCAAAAAAAATCTACCCTCAGCATTTAATTAATGAAGTTATTTAATAGCAAATAGCATGGCAAATTTAAAATTCACTTGAATAAATGGAACTACTAACAAAGCAACCTGAAATTATTTTTAACAAGAAAAAGTCATTTAGCAAAGGAAATTACTCTATACGAGCATTCACAGTTAAAGTTTATACTGATATTGTCCCAGCCACCTAAGTCTGTACTGTAATAGTAATTTTAACAATTATTTCTAAATAGTATTCTAGTACCTTAGGAGCAGTCTAATAAAAAGAATGTTATATTCTATTTTTGCAGAGGTTATATTGATACTGAAAACAAAAAAGAGCTTCAGTCCATAAAATAACATGCGCCTCAAGAGAACAATGGCAGTAAATCTACTGTGATCTAAACATACTAAGTGCATTTTATGGCCCTGATTATGCAACACTGTAATCATCACAATATATTATTTCCACCTAAATCTTCTTGTGAATTTCCACCACCTTTTGGCAATCTGTCTAAAAACCACTTCAGCTGACAAGCTTATTTAAAGTGTCTCATAAAGTACGTCTTGGTTGTACAGAAGCCTAAGAAACATCTACACCTTTAGGGTTACTCCAAAACTCAACTTCACTAACACCTGAAATTATTTAAATAGAATTCTCAGATAAGCACAGACTTTTTAAAGCTAATCTATGACACCTTTAAAAAAAAAAAGGCAATGAAAGATTAGCTATCTATAGCACTCAGCTATAGCCTTCATAGACTAAATTCATCATATAAAAAGGCTGTTTATTTAAGAAAAGCATTTTATGAAAGCAGTATCACATAGTGATTCAGAGCTCTGACTCTGCCTTTGGCCCTATACAGGCTGCATGAACGTGGGCCATTTACTTAACCTCTCTGTGCCTCTCTTTTCTTATTTATAAATGAAAATTAAAAAAATATTTATTATAAGGGTTAACTGGTTAATAAATGCAAAACAGAACAACGTCTGGCACATACATGCAGTTCATAAAACTTCACTATGGCTGTTACATCTTATATTTTCAACTAAAAGCATAAGGAGGGAAGGAAATTTACATTTTTAATTGTTTTCAAACACTAAATATATAAAACACTGAGCACATGGTAATTCACTTTTCTGCCAGATTTGGATTGTCAGAAGGTTCTGATGGGTTGGGACCATTAAGTTTCTTCTGCTGTACAATGAGCATATAAGAAAATGTGAATTATTCTCCAGGTCAACTCACCTTTGTTTCTCTACACTGAAAAGCAAACTGAGATGATAAGTAATTTTAAGCCTACATTCTTTCATTTCCTCCATCTTTTATAATTTTATATAAAGCTGGGAAGAACAGCTTTAGTTATGGAGTTTCCATCAACAATAAGCCTTAACTTCCTACTTCCAGTCTAATTCTTTTCAGACACCTAATACTTTTAAGAAGCATCTTATGAAGGCTAGAACAAAACCATTTTTGCTAAATCATGAATGTACAGGTGGGCCTCAAGAGCATAAAGACTAATAATGAATGTACTGGTCCCTTGGATCACCACAGCTATTTCACTTGGCTCTAGATTTAAGGATATAATAACTGTTCTATCAGCAGAGGCTGTCAAGATCAGTTGATTTTTTTCTTCACAAGTTTCCAAACAAGGCAATGTAATAATAGCTGTTATCTTTTGGGTGTGTCCATTGAGTTCCAAAAGTTTTTCTCCTGTCTGAAATATGAATAAAAATGTTAATAGTACTTTATATTTTACAACTTAATCTTAAATGACAACATTAAGCAAAACCACCAGGTAGAAAATACATACATTCCATCTGAAATTACTTAAGACTTTATAATTTAAGCAATAGAATCTAAACAGATGCTAAAAGAGTAGGCTTAAATAATTTTAATTATTTTCTAATAGAAAATAGCAGATTGTTGTAGGAAACTTTAAGGAATACTCTTTCCATATGGTTTTAAGATTATGTAAATTAAGTATAAAATATAAATAACTTAGCAGGAAAAATATAGGGAGTTTGCATTATCCAAATATTTATTATCTCCATCTTATAACATTGCAGAAGAAAATAAAAGTCAGCATAACAGTAACAACTGGATATATATATCCAGTAATATATCAACCCCTCATAAAGTCAGTATTGACTCTATTTCTATTTAACATCAACAACTATTCCCGTCCATTTAATGTCTTCATCCATCAGTCTCTCACTGATTTCCCAAGTAGTAAATACAAAAATGCAATGTAAATATAACATAAATTTCAAATCTCTCCAAGGTTGCAGGATTTCATGATGTATGTGATGAATGCAACATTAAACTGTGTCAATCACAGGCAGAGCCACTGAAAAATGAGGATCTGATGGAGTCAGACTAGATAACAATCCAAACAAGGGTGAGAAGATAAATGCTTCAAAAGAGAATACTTTGAGAATCCAAGGATTAGGAAGAGAGCACCTAGAGAAATTTGGTAAAGCCTTAAATATTTTTAAAAAAATAAACCTTTTATTACATTACTATTAAAGTGAAACATGGGGAGAATATTATGCTGTCAAACAATTTAGAAAAATTCAGAAAAATTGTCAATTTGGAAAAAATTGTCTCTCACAAAAATCAACACCTGATTCATTTTCAGAATCAGTACATAGCTGCTAACTTAAACTTTGCTTAATTAAAATTAAGGCATTTATTTCCGTAATTTAGCATCTGTTTCTCAGGAAAAATCTTAAATAAAAAACTCTACTATGAAACACTGGTCCTCATTTTATTTTTATTTTTTATTTTATTTATTTATTTATTTTTTATTAGTTTTGCCAAACAATGACATGATATCACCATGGGTTTACATATGCTCCCCCTCCAGAACCCCCCTCCCTCCTCCCTCCCCCCAGGAAATCTCGGTGCACCAGCCCCGAGCATCAATCCTGGGCTGGCGATTGATTAGACATATGATAATTAACATGTTTCAATGCCATTCTCCCATATCATCCCACCCTTTCCCTCATCCACAGAGTCCACGAGTCTATTCTATACATCTGCGTTCCTTTTGCTCATTTTAAATGGATTCATTCTAAGCAGACCTTTTCAAACGTTAATTCGGCTCAGTCTACTGATATGCAGGCTTATCTCCAGGTAATGTTTATGAATGCATACTCAACTATAGAGTCATGTCTTTGTTACATAATCCACATAGAATCAATACACACCTGGGCATTCCAGACAACTACAATTCCATCATCACCAGCAGATGCAAATCTGGTTAGAGAAAAAAGGTCAAGAAAAAAAAAATCACTGATGACATTTAAGTGCTAAAATTACTAAGACTAATCAGACCCTGGAGACTTCCCTGGTGGTCCAGTGGATAAGACTCCTCGTTCCCAATGCAGGGGGCCTGGGTTCAATCCCTGGTTGGGCAACTAGACCCCATGTGCCACAACCAAGAGTTTGCATGCCACACGAAGGCCTGACGCAGTCAAATAAGAATAAAATTCTCAAAAAAGAATTATCAGACTTTATTAATAGTATTCTGACTTACTAATTTCAATGCACATTAAGTTCTTTATGGCAACTTAATAAATCTTTATAGAATACTTTCTAATTTTTGTGTCAGGTACTGCAAATCCAAAGATGAATAAGACCATTCAGAGAGTTATAAGGAATAAACTGCTAGACTAAGAATAAGGGAGATCTATAAACCATCTTTAAAGTCCTTCCTTTAAAATTATACTATTAAACCCTGAAGTGACATGAAACTAAGCTGAGGAAAAGCTAATGACAGGAAGTGATATTCCAGGAGTAGACCAAAGGAATCGTGTCCTTAGATTCCTTATTTTCTAGGTAAAGATATTTAGATATTTTAACTCTACTATATTTAAAGCCAGTATCTCTCCTTTGTTCCTCTCAGTTCTGTGGTCTTTCCACATAAATATCGTGTCCTTTGGAAAGTTTGGTTTCTGTTTTGGCTTTTTTTAATGGATATTCTTGAAAAAGGTAAAAGTAAGTTTGCTCCTTGGCATAAAAAAAGAATTGTAATGAACTAAATTATAGCTTTTCTCTACTCTTTACCATCCATTCACTACAGATCAAAAAACAACCATCTATATTTTGTAGAATAGAAGATAACCATGATACAAACACTATCAAGAAAAATAATTTGTATAGGATTATTCATCAGAATGGCTGAATTATAATAAAATCAAGAAAGCACTGTCCTCAAGCCGTGTCCCAACACAGTGGTATACAGCAGTCACACTGTAACCATGTCAACTAATCTGCTAATAATTTTATTAACACAAGTGTCAATAACATTATTAATAATAACATAACACTTGTTATTTACACAAGTGTGTAAATAACTCATAGTGAATCAAAATCGATTCAAAGTTGTTCTCCTAATATCACTTTTTATTCACTTGAATTCAAGGTTTGCTTTTCTGAATGAGAGAGAAGGAAGTGGTATTATTGAGAGCCAGCTGTGAACTGCATCCGGTTATGGTCAACAACCACTAATAAATGGTACTCCATGAGCAGCTATGTGGTGTTTAGAAAATGTGTACTTCCATGCAAGATTGTTAGCGTGTTTTCACAAAAATCCGGGCATGCCTTAAACACCTTCATTAAAGTAAACACTGTTAGCTGCGTGTGCGTCATTGGGAGAAAAGTAGAGGACTGATACCTGACGACACAAAAACTGTTGACACTCTGGCCCCGAGAGTCTCGGTTCTATTGGATTTTACCCTACAGAGACTCCTATGATCTCCCTACTGCAGTCGTGTAGCACTTTCCTTAACACTCCAAACTGAGCTTCAAGTTCAAACTTCTCATGCTCGGTTTCAAAGCCTCATTCATACACTGGTTCTGACCATCCCCGTACTCAGTACCTGCTGCAGAATCTTTTGATTACATCTTCTACTGCAGGAGCTAAAAGATTATCCAGGAGATGGGAAATTGGCCTAATAGAGCCTGACAGTCCATTAGCAATGTTTAATAAAGAACTACTTATCTTTTTAACAGAAAGGACCTTTTAAAATGTCTTAACTAGAGGGAAACCATACAAAGAATTATTTTTAAACCCATACATAACATTTGTTCTGTTTTCAAAATGAAATATATAAAAGATATGGAGACTAAAAAGAAAAAAATTTTATATTTAAAAACAATTTCTTACGCCTAATTACACAGACTGTCTGAATCAGAATACTAAGCAATGCTTTAAATATCAAAAATACTGTTGGATGTCAATCTTTAATAGCTTATGTTTCTAGGGCTATTGATTTCTTTTTACTTGTACCATGATGATGGAGAGGGCAGAACTCAAGGTCTTGAGATTTCTTTGGTATAAAATATCAATTTCTATTGATTCTTGAAACTCTTATAATTGCTTTTCTCCCTTTTAGAAGAGTACAGATTTAAAATATACTTTTTTCTAGCCCCGATTTTTAACTTCTCATTATTGGTTTATCATGTCTGAATCTCATGACTTCACAATGAGAGATGACTGAACGGTTGAGAGTTTAGAAATGAGATACAGAGCATTTCATCTCAAACTTTAATTCAATCAGTGGTGAACAAAAGTTAAGTCTGAACAATGCTCAGTCTAAGCAATGCTCAATAGTAATGCATGAATCCACAGTCCATTTTTTTCTTTTTATTGTTCAGAGGTCAATTATCCAGTTTGTGTATTATTCAGGCTTGTCAACTCTCATAGTCTATTGCCTTTTTTTTTTTTTTGCCATTTCAGTATTTATTATTACCTGCTCTAAAGAGGAAACATGAGGCTTTAAAACGCAAACCACTCTGACTTTGCTACATACCAGTGCCAACCATAAAATAACTAATAAAGGGATGGAAAATCATTCACAAATGACAATTATCCATTATCCTAGCATGGATAACTGAAAACTAGCAGCACTGTATCAGCTTATCTTAAATCAGTTTATCCTCTTCAGTCAAGCACACACTCTAGCCATCTCCAAATAAGAAATGAAAATTCAATTTAGAATCCCTAACAGTAAGATACACTGTAACTATGAAAAGAAGGAACAATAAAAGAAGTAATTAAATGCCAATGTTTAATATAGTCAATGGAAGAAAACGTAGGAGCTATACTGCCATACAATAATATACAAAAAAATTTTTAAACACTCTAAATTAATAGAACCCAAAGATTCAAGTCTAAAGTTTAGATTTTAAGAGAAATCCTTCTTTACTGATCCACACAAAATAGTAAGATTTCATATCATGTGTTAGGGAAATGCCAAAATCAATTATATGTGGTTCTTATTTCAAGATCTTAAAACTCACTGACTGTTTAGAAATGTATTAAAGAAATATAAGACATCAACTAAGAGACATACTATTATTTTATGTACTATTAAGGAAAAATGCTGTTAGTTATAAATGAAAGACACCAATTATATGATGTATCTAAATTTTAGAGATGTTATAGTACCGAAAATAGGCTTTTTAGAATCAATGAAATTTAGTAATTATATTTATTTATCTTTCCAATATGGCACTTTCCAGCCCAACACATTTCTGATTACCTCTAGCAGGTTTAAAGGACTAAAAAAATAGTCCTTGTTTCTTGGCATGAGAAAAGGGCTGTAATGAACTAAATTATAGCTTTTCTCTACTCTTTACCATCCATTCACTACATGGCAAAAAAACAATCATCTGTTTTTTGTAGAGTAGAAGACAACCATGATACAAACATTATCAAGAAAAATAATTTGGAAAGATGCTCAACATCACTCATTATCACTCATTATGAGAGAAATGCAAATCAAAACTACAATGAAATATCACCTCACACCAGTCAGAATGGCCATCATCAAAAAGTCTACCAACAATAAACGCTGGAGAGGGTGTGGAAAAAAGGGAACACTCCTGCACTGTTGGTGGAAATGTAAACTGATACAGCCACTACGGAAGATGGTATGGAGATTCCTTAAAAAACTAGGAATAAAACTACCATATGACCCAGCAATCCCACTCGTAGGAATACACCCCGAGGAAACCAAAATTGAAAAAGAAACATGTATCCCATTGTTCACTGCAGCACTATTTACAATAGCTAGAACATGGAAGCAACCTAGATGCCCATCGACAGATGAATGGATAAAGTTGTGGTACATATACACAATGGATATTACTCAGCCATAAAAAGGAAAGCATTTGAGTCAGTTCTGATGAGGTTAGATTACACAGAATGAAGTGTGTCAGAAGAGAAAGATAAATATCATATTCTAATGCATATGTATGGAATTTAGAAAAATGGTACTGAATAATTTATTTACAAGGAAGCAGTGGAGAAACAGACCTAGAGAATAGACTTATGGACATGAGGAGAGGGGAGGAGAGGGTGAGATGTATGGAGAGAGTAACATGGAAACTTACATTACCACATGTAAAAGAGATAGCCAAGGGAATTTGCTGTATGACTCAGGGAACTCAAATAGGGGCTCTGTATCAACCTAGAGGGGTGGGATGAAAAGGGAGGTGGGAAGAAGGTTCAAAAGGGAGGGGATGTATGGATACCCATGGCTGATTCACGTTCATGTTTGTCAGAAAACAACAAAATTCTGTGAAGCAATTATCCTTCAGTTAAAAAATAAATAAATTTTTTTTAAAAAGAAAAATAATCAGTACAGTGGCTGACTTATAATAAAAGTCACAGTGGCTGACTTATAATAAAATCAAGAAAGCACTGTTCTCAAGCAGTGTGAATAAGCAAACATGTAAGTGTTAAAAGGCCTCTGTAAAATAGATTCATAAATAGTATTAATGTAACCTCACTTTTTCCTCTTATTATGATTAAAATACCAACATACTATCACAACAAAAACAGAAGTTCAAAATATGTAAAGCCCAACTCACCACATGCCAAAATAAACCTATCTTCCTGTCTCATTCTAATGCATAACCTTCAAGTTTTCTCAACTTATTAAAAATACCAAGTCTTTAAAAATAACCCAGTGAGGGAGGAGGGAGGGGGGGAGGGGTTTCTGGAGGGGGAGCATATGTAAACCCATGGTGGTATCATGGCATTGTATGGCAAAAACAATAAAAGGGAGAAAAAAAAAATAAAAATAAAAATAAAAATAACCCAATGAGACTATAAAATTAAATGACTAAGTAAAAACTATACTTTGGAAAAGTTTAAAAGCATGAAGTGTGATTTCTGAAGCCCTATAGCAGAACTTCAATAATGCCCCATCCTCTCCTCTCATTATGAGAATTAAATTTATTGTGCGAGTCAATGATTTACTTATTCTGGAAACATTTAGTAAGCTTTAACTATACATCAAGCATTAATTTTATATATTTATATGCTTGATCCTGAGTAAAGATCAATGAGGTAAGTTCCTGGCCTTGAAGGGCTCACAGTCTGCAGTATGATAGAATGCTACAGGGTCCAAATTATTAGTCCACTGAGAATTCCGTTATGCTTATTTCAATTTATAGGAATCAGTTCCTGTAAACACCTTCCTTTGGATAGCTAAGCAAAAGTACTCTCATTCTTGCCAACTGTGGGTTGAAAACAGAGCAAAGGTTCACAAAGATTTGTATAAAATAAAGTATTTCCACAGGTAATTCACATGGCCATCATTTAATAGTTCTTATTCAGGAGAATTTATTTTAATTAAATCAAAGGTGCTACAGATTCAAATATAACCTTAAAGGATATAACGATAACCCATAAACCTGAACATAAACTTTCTTGTATTCAGTATTTACATAACCATAAAGCACTGGAAAAATAAAAATAGACTATTATTATGACAATGCAGAAGTCCCTTTCCACCAAATCCACAAGTACTTTCTAATCATAATGCAACTAAAATAGGATATAGTTTTTATAATACAGTAAAGTTGAAAAATGCTAATACAGTATCAGAAACCAGACAAAAATAAAAAATAACCAAATTTTCATTTAAAATTAGAAAAGAAAATTAGAAAAGTTTGTAGACAGAAACTTATATGAGAAGCTGAAGGCAACTTCAAAGCATTTTCAGGAACCATCGATACTGATATTGCTGCCTCTTTCATGATCTACTCTAGCATCAAAAAATGTTTCCCTTGACTAAGTAACACAAAGAGTCGGACACGACTGAGTGACTAAGAACAAGCGTATGTATTTAACACAATTCTAATATAAACGTCTCACAAATAGAATAAAGATGGAAAAATCCCATAGTTCCCACAGTTGTTTGCAAAGGTAAATTCTGTGATAAGCTTTCCCTTCCCCCAAACCACAAAGTTAAACTACATCAAGTTTATAAGTATTAGAATACAAAAAAATCTGTGTGACTTAAATTAGTGGGCAACTACATCACTCTGAGCTCAAATACCTGTAAAGGAACTTCTACTAGAGAAATATCCTTGGCCTCTCTGTCCCACTGAGTAATAAGTTTAAGAGAATGCATTGAGTATGCTCAGATGAGACCTTTCTGGATTCTCTGAGATTTGTCTGTTCATAGCGAGGGAACAAGAGGGGCATGGCACCCCACTCCAGTGTTCTTGCCTGGAGAACCCCATGGACAGAGGAGCCTGGCGGGCTACAGTCCATGGGGTCACAGAGTCAGACATGACTGAGCGAGTAAGCACAGCACACCACAGCAAGGGAACGTTCTGGTTTGCTCTTATTTTTGAGGTAAACTTATATCTGAGTGGGAAGCCTGCAAATGTCCAGCTGTGCGCGCAATTCAGTGAATAACTCTACATTACTCAGAGTGAAAATCAGGAAACCCACTGTGGTTGTATATCAAAGCTACATCCTTTAATCCAGCTTTTTGTCAGCTGGACTTCTAGCTAGTAATCCAGCTATTAAGCTGATGGGTTCATGTCTATGTGTGTGATTCCTGCTTCTAACAATACCCAAGAAAAAATATACTGAAACAAGAACAACTTTTAAATGAGGTTTTTTCCCTCTGTATCAAATATATATCATTTTAAACAGTTCATTATGAAGAATTTAAATACATATAAAAGTGAGAACAGTGTAACAAAAATCTCCAGGTACTCATCACATGTCTTCAGTAATTACCAACTTATGGCCAATACTGTTTCATCTGTACCACAGTCAATACCCAACCCCCTGTAGATTATTTTGATGCAAATCCTAGTCACCATATTTCATTTCATCAATAAATACTTCAATATATATATACATCACAACTAAAGTTAACATTTAATTCCTTAATGTCACCACAATGTAATCAAATTTGTCTCATAATGTTTTTTAAGTATATTAGAAGTAAGATCTAGTGAAAAGTGAAAGTTGGACACGCACTCGTGTCCAACTCTTTGCAACCCCATGGATTATACAGTCCATGAATAAGGTTCATATACTGCAACCAATTGATATATTTCTAAAGTCTCTCTTATTTTATTGATTCTTTCTTGGTATATTTTTTCCTTGTAATTAAGCATTTGTCCTCAGAGTTCTCACAGTTTGGATTTTGTTAGCTATCTTCTTGTGCTGTCATTTGATATGCATCTGTGTCCCTTGTGTTTCTAGTAAACTGAGACATCTAGAGACTTAATCATATTTAAATTTGACTATTTGGCAAGACTACTTCATAAGGAGTTTATATACCCTAACAGGAAATACAATTTCTGGCAATCTTGTGTGTGTGTGTGTGTGTGTGTGTGAGAGAGAGAGAGAGAGAGATGTTAACAGCTATTCTTCCTAGCTTGAATTCTTCTATAAAGAAAATGTCCTCTCATCAAACATTACTGATCTCAAGATAGAATTTGTATAGGAAGGCAGTATACATCTTGACTTGCAGATACCCCTTCAAGACAGGACTAGCTGCCCAGTTATGAGGAATCTGCTTCCAGGTGTTGACTTCAGAGTCCATTTCAGCTTTCAAGCTGAACTTAAACTATCTCTTTGGAGAAGGAAGTGGCAACCCACTCCAGTATTCTTGCCTGGAGAATCCCATGAATAGAGGAGCCTGGCAGGCCAGGGTCCATGTGGTCACAGAGTCAGACACGACTGAAGCAAGGTGGTGGAAGGCAGGGCACATTTCTGGATGACCCTCAGCCAATGTCCAAGCAATGCAGGTTAAACAGTCCTAGTTATTTCCCTAATGCAGGCCCATCTAAAGAGCATTCTTTCCTCCAGAGCCCCACATTGGGCTTACAGAGACTTGATCAGATCTGCACCACAGTTTGAGATGGCTCCCCTAGTCCAATCCTGCTTCTTCCCTTTCCTTTTCACTTCCTTCCCCTTCTTCCCTTTCCTTTCTTATTTCTAACAATCCTTTTTCATGCTTAACTCCATTTTAATCTCTACTTCCCAGGGAACTAAGGTATTAGGAGGATCTAAATGGTCTTGACTACTGATTTCTATTCTCTAAATGTTATTCTTAGTTTTAGAAAGAAACTAAGAATATCTTTAGAAAGATAGTTTTAGCTTTAGAATATTTTCTTAAAGATGTAACATATTGTTCACTGTTAGTGAATTATCAGACTGTACTGGTTGTCTAGATCCCTGTGAATGTACAGCTTCAGTCATCCTAGGGGTACACTTGGTCTCCAGCCTGGCATTTCATGGGTCATCTGATTCTTTTCCAGTCATGATCACCATCCTACATAACCTTGTCTGTTTCCTGGAGAAGCAAGGGATGGTCAAATGAGCAACAGAGAAAACTATTCTTAAAATGTGTTATGAACTCAGTTTAGTTTAATGCGTCAAATGCTAGAGTATTACATGCAATTTTAGCACAGTCCATTTTTTGGAAGACTTGCTGAGGCTTAGCCTTCTTTAGTGATCTCCAATCAATATGACCCTCACTTCATGTTCAAAAAATACTAAAGAAAAAAAGAAAAGGCAGCTGTCTGTTAGGTTATACAGGATTTATTTGGTATCTTCAAAAACCAATCTGAGAAAATTTTCCACTCACTGGTTTTAGCTGAGCCACTGAGAAAACAAGAAAATCCTTCTGCAGAATTCTCAATAAAATGATATTATCTAAAGACCTGAAGCGTGAAACCTGGATTACAACAGCTGACCAAAAATCCAGAATGAGATGTTCATAAAAACTAAATAAAAACATAAAAGGAATAATGACATAATAGTTAAAAACTGGAAAGGCATTTCTGTAATTTGACAATGCATAAATAATGTACACATGTAATGGTAAAGCTATATCTGAACTACCTAAACTATTAAGAATGAAAACATTGCACTCTTTTGTTTATAACAGTTACATCATTTGCATATTTTTTATGCATTTCTTACCAATAATGACTCAGGTTTCTTTAAAGTACACCACAGAATTAAATTTTTTCAAACAAAAGAGATCAAAAGTTCTTCAGGTCTGCAACTGGGTGAAAAACTTCATACCTAATTATATATAAATTCTGACATAGTTATGACTTGAAGACAAAGAATTAAATGTGGTTCATATAGTAACATGTTCACCTGATCGCAAAAGGAAAAAAAGTTGGCCGTTTTCTTAAATCTATTCTAGACACTTAGATTCACTGTGGTATACAATAAACATGACCACCAATCTCCCTCTCTATATCTACCACCTTCTACAACAGGATTTAGTTGCTTTTCCCATCAACTATCTCTTACTGAATTCATGCCAGCTTCTGACTTGCTTTAACCAATGAAAGAACAGCAAACATACTGAAAATAGACTTGAAGAGTTTTACACTGGGGCTTGCCCTTTTACTGGTATTTAAATTCCATTCCTACTGAAATAGCACTCGAGCAACCACATGGAGAGATCCCCAGTCATCCCAGCTGAGGCCACTGAAAACCTGCCAACCCCAACCAATCCACCAGGTGACCACATAAGCATGCGTGAACCTAAACAAGATCAGCTGATCCTGGCACAGACAACAGAACCCGTCAAGTTGAGCCTACCCAAATGTCACCCCACAAAATAGTGAAATAAATTGTGTCTGCTTTCGTTGCTGTTGTTTGGTCACTAAGTCATGCCCAACTTCTGCGACCCCATGGACAGGAGCAGAGCTGGCTTCCCTGTCCTTCACTATCTCCTAGAGCTTGCTCAAACTCATGTCCATTGAGTCGGTGATGCCATCCAACCATCTCAACCCCTGCCACCCACACCTCCTGCCCTCAATCTTTCCCAGCATCTGAGTCTTTTCCAATGAGTTGGCTCTTCACATCAGGTGGAGCGTCAGCATCGGTCCTTCTAATGAGTATTCAGGGTTGATTCCTTTAGGATTGACTGGCTGGATCTTCTTGCAGTCCAAGGGACTCTCAAGAGTCTTCTCCAACACCACAGTTCAAAAGAATCAATTCAGTCATCTTTACGGTCCAACTCTCACATCCATACATGACTACAGGAAAAACCATAGCTTTGACCATATGGACCTTTGCTGGCAAAGTGATGTCTCTGCCTTTTAGCACACTGTCTAGGTTGGTCATAGCTTTTCTTCCAAGGAGCATTCGTCTTTTAATTTCATGGCTGCAGTCACTGTTTGGGCTGATATTTGACAATGGCAATAGATAACTGATATCCTCTTCTATATCTCTGTACTACTGACAAAACATTTACATCACTGAATAACTGAAGTATACACAAGTGGTAAAGAACCTGCCTGCCAATGCAGGAGACATAAGAGATGCGGGTTCGATCCCTGGGTCAGAAAGATCCCGAGAAGGGCATGGAAATGCACTCCAGTATTCTTGCCTGGAGAATCCCATGGACTGAGGAGCTTGGCAGGCTACAGTCCATAGGGTCACAGATTCAGGCACAACTAAAACGACTTAGCCCTCACACAAGCACCACATTGGGAAAATGCAAACAAGTATCAGCATCTGCACAATGATCATTATTCTACGAGATGGCCTTTTCTTCAGATTCTTCAAACTATGTAATGAGGATAGTCAAGATGACATTTTGAAGGATAGCAATCAACATGAAATCTTAAAATCTGAGGAGCACGTGTTCATACAATAATTTGGCTGGACTTGATCCTGGTTTCTAAAAGAGAGCTGGGCCCCTCAGACCTTACTTGAGTTTATGCTAATGAGATGACTCATGGTGGACCCTAAGACAATTTAAGGATGGGGACTGGCCATGTGGGAAATATGAACCATGTAATTACAGGTTTGGGACTTTGAGCCATGGGATACCAACCTGACCTCCCAACCTGGGGGCTCAGGGAGGGGACGACAGGTAGAGAAGGACTGGAAATTGAGTTTAGTCATGTGGCAAATAAGCGAAATAATCATTCCCATGTAATAAAACCCCAATAAAAATTCTGGACACCCAAAGTTTGAGGGAGTTTCCTCATTGGTGATACACACTGATACACTGAAAGGGGGATGTGTCCTGAGGACACAGAAACCGTGCATTTGGTATCCTTCTAGAAGGACCTTACTCTTTGTCTCTCTTCATTTACCTAGCCCCGATCATATCCTTTATAATAATACAGATGGCTAACAAACACAAGAAAAGATGCTCAATATCACTCATTATCAGAGAAACTCAAATCAAAACCACAATGAGGTACCATCTCACGTCAGTAAGAATGGCTGCTATCCAAAAGTCTAAAAACAATAAATGGTAGAGAGAGTGTAAAGGGAATCGTCTTAAACTGTTGACAGGAACGCAAACTAGTACAGCCACAATGGAGAACAGTGTGGAGATTCCTTAAAAAACTGGAAATAGAACTGCCATATGACCCAGCAATCCCACTGCTGAGATTACACACCAAGGAAACCAGAACTGAAAGAGACACGTGTACACCAATGTTCATCACAGCACTGTTTACAATATAGCTAGGACATGGAAGCAACTTCGATGTCCGTCGGTAGACGAACGGATAAGAAAGCTGTGGTACATATACACAATGGAATATTACTCAGCCATTAAATAGAACACATTTCAATCAGTTCTAGTGAGGTGGATGAAACTGAAGCCTATTATACAGAGTGAAGTAAGTTAGAAGGAAAAACACCAATATAGTATACTAACGCATATATATGGAATTTAGAAAGATGGTAACAATGACCTTATATGTGAGACAGTAAAAGAGCACAGATATTCTCTGTGGGAGAAGGCAAGGGTGGCATGCTTTGAAAGAATAGCACTGAAACATGTATATTACCATGTGTGAAATAGATCGCCAGTCATAATTTGATGCATGAAACACAACACTCAGAGCTGGTGCACTGGGACAATCCTGAGGGATGGGATAGGGAGGGAGCTGGGAGGGGGGTTCAGGATGGGGGACACATGTACACCCATGGCTGACTCATGTCAATGTATGGCAAAAAACTACTATAATGCTATAAAGTAATTAGCCTGCAATTAAAATAAATTAATTAATTTCTTAAAAGCTGTAATCTGAAAGCACTGTAGTGATTTCCTGAGTTCTGTTAGTCATTCTAGAGAACTATCAAACCTGAGGGGGTAGTGGGAATGTATAGCTAATTGGCCAAAAGTGCGGTGGCCTGGGAACCCCAGAGATTGCAGCTGTGACTGTGGTGAAGGGACTGTTAAACAGGACTGCCCTCTTAACCTTTAAAATTCAACACAGCTCCAGGAAGTGCCAGAACTGCACTGCATGTGGGATGATCAACTAAACACCAAACTCATAAAAAGAGCAGAGAAGACAAGGTTAAAGGACATTAGCAATGATCCTGAGAATTGGAAATAATCACAGTAGCAGTCACCCACTGAATCCAAAATGGATGAAAAATAATAAAGGTGGTATCAAAGGCAAAAGAGAAAATTAAGAGATGATAGTGGGAGAGCTGATAGAGACAAGAGAAGTGGGGTTAGGGATTCAGGATGGCATGCAACATGTACACTTAATGGTTGAGGGAGTCATTCATTCATTTAACAATTATCAGCTACCTGCTACATGTAAGGCACTATGCCAGGTCCTAAAGATACCATGGAGAATAAGAAAAAAAAATGTCCCTCACTCTCATCTAGAGAGAAAGATAAACATTACACAGTTAAACAACTAACTGTGTAATTGTTATTTGTGATAGAGGCAACAAAGGATAAGCATATGGTTGAACAGAGGCTTAATAAAACTGATATACAGATCAACAACAAGCTGAGTCTACAGTCCTAAGACCTGTATACCTTCTCTGTTTGCAAATATACTAAACACAACATTACACATGTTAGCAAGGAAGTATAGAATAAGGTACATTTTCCCATGCACCCAGTCAATTAATCTATGACAAAGGATGCAAGCCTACACAATGTTAGAAAGACAGTCTCTTCAAGAAATGGTGCTGGGGAAACTGGACAGCCACATGTAAAAGAACGAAATGAGATCATTTCTTGACTCCACACACAAAAAGAAGCACAAAATGGATTAAAGACCTAAATGTAAGATCGGACATTATAAAACTCTTAGAGGAAAACATAGGTAGAACACTCTCTGACCTAAATCACAGCAAAATCATTTTTAACCCATCTCTCAGAATAATGGAAATAAAAGCAAAAATAAACAAATGGGACCTACTTAAACCCAAAACCTTTTGCACAGCAATGAAACAATAAACAAAACAAAAAGACAACCCAGAGACTGAGAGAAAATATTTGCAACTGATGTGACTGACAAGGGATTGGTCTCCAAAATTTACAAACAGCTCATGACACTTAATAGCATCAAAACAAACAACCCACTGAAAAAACGGGCAGAAGATCAGACATTTCTCTAAAGGACATACAGAGAGCCTACAGACACATGAAGAGATGTTCAAACTGCCAGTTATTAGAGGCATGCAAGTCAAAACTACAGCGAGACACCACCTCACACTGGTCAGAACGGCCATCATCAAAAAGTCTACAAACAACAAATGCTGGAGAGGAAGTGAAGGGAAGGGAACCCTCCTGTGATGTTGGTGGGAATGTAAATTGGTATAGGACATTACGGAGGACAGTATGGAAGTTCCTTACAAAACTAAAAACGGAGCTACCAAGTGACCCTCCATCCCACTCCTGGGCATATACCCAGAGAAAAACATGGCCTGAAAAGATACATGCACCCCAATGTCCACTGCAGCATTACAATGGCCAAGACATGGAAACAACGTCAATGTCCACTGACAGAGGAATGGATAAATAAACAAATATATACATACATGCGTCTATACTTATATATATATAGAGAGAGAGAGGTGGGGGAACACTACTCAGCCGTTACACAGGACGCAATAAGGCCATGTGCAGCAACGCGGGCAGACCTAGACACTGCCGTACCGAGTGAAGTGAGTCAGACTTGCCTCACTCAGTATGCAGAGAAGGACAGATATCATATGGCACCCCTTACATGTGGAATCTAAAAAGAAAAGACACAAGTAGACTTATAAAACAGAAAGAGACTCACAGACTTAGAAAATGAACTCATGGTTGCTGGGGGGAAGGGATAGTTCAGGACTTTGGGAAGGTCATGTCCACACTGCTATATTTAAAATGGATAACCATGAAAACCTGCTGAATAGCACAAGGAACTCTGCTCAGTGGTATGTGCCAGCCAGGCTGGAAGGGGATGTGGGGGAGAGTGGATACATTCATCTGTATGGCTGAGTTCCTTCACTGTTCACCTGAAACTGTCACAGCATTGCTAACAAGCCATAACCAAATACGAAACGTTTCTGGTGTTAAAACAAACAAAAAAAAAGAATAAGGTATATTTTGAATAACAAAAAATTCAGATTAAATACTTTCCTAATATTCCACTGAAAATAGTACATTCCTGGGAGGTACCTGATATTTAAACATTTTGTGTGTATGTGGGGTGTGTCTGAGTGCATGCTCACTCATGTCTGACTCTGTGACCCCCTGGACTGTAGCCCACCAGGCTCCTCTGTCCATGGAATTTTCCAGGCAAGAATACTGGAGTGGGTTGCCACTTCCTTCTCCAGGGGATCTTCCCGACCTAGGGATCAAACTCACATCTGTTGGGTCTCCTGCAGTGGCAGGAGGACTGTTTACCACTCTGCCACCTGGGTTGGTTCTCAAATTTAGATTCACCTTAACATAGGGAACTGTGTTAAAACTCCACCAACATTTTAAAGTCATACATTTCCTTTAAACTAACAAGAGCATTTGTTGAGTATTCAAAAAACAATAACAAAAAAGAAACCCAAAACTTTGAACAAGCAAAAATAACCATAACCATCAAATCACCAGAAATAATACCCTAAATTCTGAGCAAAAGGACTTTAGACACATATTTCATCAAGCCACTGAGGTCAATTTCTACTAAATGCTATTACTGACCAGTTCCAAAATTTTTTAAAAAGCTGGATTAATTCTGAGGCTGTTTTTAATATAAAATTCCCAAAAAACTCTTTCCAAACAGGAGTCAATGGGATAACTAGAGCTGCTTACCTGTCGTCATCCAACCGTACCAGATACCGCACAATGTCATGATGAGCTTTCAGTACATGCAGTTCAGTGTAGGGATTCCGGGTTTGTTCTTCACCTATTGTCTGTAAAGGAGATTTCTTGTAACAGGGGAAACAAAAAAACATAAAATGATTTATGATAAAAGATCACATTGGAATAAAACTATATGGTATACCTCTAAGAACCCAAGATTTTAGAAAGTATAATATATGATATCCTAATATTATATATTATTTCCCCTAATATTAAATAACTGCCAATTTAACATAAAACATTTCTCTTAGCACAAATCCACATCATAAACTTAAATATTTTCAAGTTAAAAAAAATTTTAAAGGATGCATTTTATTTTATGGAAATTATACCTCAATAAACCTGATCTAAAAAAATAATGGGCCAAATCAACACAATATTTTAGAATGGGTATTTCTTACAATTTGGCAGAAATACAACTCTAAGTCAAAGGGGTAAAATATAACATAGAGTAAAACATTGCCTACACCATTACAGGCACTTGACACATGTACACTGAATAAACAAAGGAAAAATGAAATAATTCATAGTCAATGAATTCAATAAATTCACCTGTGGACAATACTGATAAAGATAATTGGTAAATTTACACAGTATGATGCCTAGTCCTAAGACCTACACACCTTCATTTCTATTTGAAAATTACAAGTGGCAGTCCATATGCCAGACACTGTATAAAGGCACATTTGGCTTATAACTCACTAATAATTCTGTAAGGTAGATCTTACCAATTCCATTTCTATAGTCAAATCCAGTATTGTTTCATGATAAAACTTGTTTCCTTAACCTCTAAATTGTAGCTTCTCAAACATGACAATACTGACATTTTAGACCAGGTAATTCTTTTGTTGAGGACTTTTCTGTGAATTTTAGGATGCTGAACATCATTCCTGGTTTCTACACACCACGTGTCAATAGAAATCCAACCTCTCCCCAAACCCCTCAATAATGACAATTAAAAATGTCTCTGGATATTGCCAAATGTCCTCTAAGGGACAAAAGCATCCCAGTAGGCAAACACAGCTTAAACTAGAAGCCTAGATACAAAGTTCTTGCATAATAAATGGAAAATCACTGGTTCAGATAATGTAAAAATTCACAACAGTCATAAAACACAAGTACTTTTACACGAAGAAATATACAATTTAACACTCATTAATGTTTAAAAAAAAATCACTCAAAGCAGTAATTTTTTCATTTATCCCATCGCCCTTCTAGCAGTAGTTCTGTTGAGAAAAAGCAAATGCAAGAAGTTTAAAAACTGTACACTACTTCCTCCAAATGAAAGCTTGCTAAACAAGGGCAGAATTAGTTAATCGAATTCTATGATTAAAAAAATAACTAGGTTAATAAGGAACTGTCACACATGAACTAGTCAATTTTCCAGAAGTCTTTCACAATCTTTAGAATTTACACCTATCTGTAATAAACCTAATTTTAAATAAACACTTTTTAAGACTTAACGATAATAAGCCTCGACTGCAAAAATATGAGGAAGTTAAAAAGGAGATGACTGCTTACAACACGTTTTTATTAACAATCAAAAACATTCCCTATAAAAAAAAAGAGAATTCAACATGAATCCTATTCTTGAATAGCATTTGAAATAAATTCCAGACCTCAATACTTTCCAGGTTCCAAAATTACTTTATTCTCAACATTTAAGTCTATTCGGCTATTCCAGCCCATGTAGAAAGTGTGACTATGGAACTCAAACTAGATAATTCGAACATAGTTTTAATTTTTAAAATAATCATATATTTTTTGGTTTTATATAAATAATGAAGTTAATTTCATATTCCCTGAGCACGCATCAGTTGATGTTGGGTAGTGACAAAACATCAAACAAACCAAAAGTGTAAATCTGCAGTCACACCTTCCCAGTCTCTACTACACCGGATGCTTTTAAAATCAGAATGAGGCTGCTGTCAGCAGGCAGAAGGCTCGCCGCGCGTCCCTGACTCCGTCGCGGGCCTCCTCAGCTCCCGCCCCCGCACCCCGGGACGCGGGTCCCCCCGCAGGCACAGGGCCCCGCGCGCGCCGACCTCGCCTCGCAAGCCGCAGCCCGCCTCCGCGGGGCCTCCCCCGTGCGGACGCGAGCCGGCGCCGGCGGCGGCCCCGGCCCGGGCAGGCTGGGCCGCGGGCGGCAGGCAGGGCCCCCGGGGGTTTACCTCGGCCAGTCCCTGTGGTTCTCGGCCTCCCCCGATCAGCCATCGCAGCATCCGCGCCGCGACGGTCCCACGGGCCCGGCCCGGGTCAGCCCCGACTCCGCGCAGGCCCGGCCTCCGCCTGCTCCCCGAGAGCAGGACGGCGCACCTTCCGATACCTGCCGGCTCAGGTCGCCGGGAAGGCCGGTGGGCGCGAAGCGGAGCCCACCCAGAGGGAAGCCTTTTGTCCCCAAAGAGCTGCCGTACCCCGCTGCTAAAGTCCGCTTTAGGGGAGCCGCCGGGGGAGCCGCAGCCCAAAGCTGGGGTACCCGCGGAGGTCGGAGGCACGCGCCGCACCCAGTGAGCAGGCGCGGGGCGTCGCCCGGTTTGCGCGCCCAGTTTGGGTCGTTGGAGCGGTCCCTAGTGGACGTGCGTGGCACTGCAGCTGGAGCCGGCAGGGCAAACTCAACGCCGAGAAGAAATACTACCCTCCTTTTTTAGATGGCTTATGCATCTTTTACTTGGCTTAGGGACCAGGAAACCTTTCCCTCTCCCCGCGATTTCCTAAAGAGCTGCCTAGAGAAGGTGTACTTCCGTATGCTCTTTCATCTGGACTAATCCAGTGGCATATGCGTACACCAGAATCTAAGGAATACTCTTCTGATCTAGAAAGCACTGGTCCAGATTCTTCTCTTGCTTTCTTTTAGGGCAGCTGAGAAAGAATCTTAAGACTGTAATAGAGAAACCTCAGGAAAACAGAAAGAATGGTTAGTACTAAGCCTTCATCTCTCCACCTAGACAACAACTGTACTTGACAGAAACTGAACTATTCAATAGTTCAATAGTTTTGTAACTATGAAGTCTACTAAAAAGCTTGCAGCTTCCAGGGGAAATTTTAGCTAACAAAGAGTCTGGCCACCACAGTTTCAAACCCTTTGACAGAAACTGCGTCCAGGAGATTTAAAGGAACAATACATGTTTGAGTTTTTTCCTCCGACTCCCCGCCCCGCCCCCGCCTTTTGAGACATTTCCCCATTTGAGAGGAGTTTGGTAAAGTACCACATATGCCCAGGGAAAAACAGAGGCTCAAAAAAAGACCTGAAGGGACATTTAAGCTTTCATCTCAAGCTAATCTCCACCAAAGAGACACCTTTCAGCAATTAAAAAAGAAAACTCTAGGTGAGAATCTGATTTCCAGAGTTAACACACTGAAGGATTCAAATGTACAGGTTTAAAAAAAAAAATCACAGGCATATAAAATATCAGGAGAGTATGGTCCATTCAAGGGAACAAAATTAATTTACAGAAACTGACCCTGATAAAGCCCAGACACTGGACTTAATAGACAAAGACTTTTTAAAAAACTTTCACAGAGGTTCCAAGAAGTAAAGGAAGACATGGACAAAGACAGGAAAACAATTTATGAACAAAATGAGAATATCAATAAAGGTATAAAAAGGAATCAAAAATTCTGAGGCTGAAAAATACCACTGAAATGGAAACATCACTGGAGGGATTCAAAAGCAGATCCTAACAGAAGAAGAAAGAAGTAGTAGAGATGCGCTGTGCTTAGTGGCTCAGTTGTGTCAGACTCTTTGTGACCCCATGGACCGTAGCCCACCAGGCTCCTCTGTCCATGGGACTCTCCAGGCAAGAATACTGGAGGGGGTTGCCATGCCCTCCTCCAGGGGATCTTCCCAACCCAGGGATCAAACCCAGGTCTCCCACATTGCAGGTGGTTTCTTGACCCTCTGAGCCACCAGGGAAGCCCATAGTGGAGATAGGACAATTGAAATTAGCAAGTCTGAGGGACAGAAAAAAAGAATAAAGAAAAGTGAATCGGTCCGAAAGGACCTGTGGGTCACCATCAAGTGGATCAACATATGAACTGCAGAAGTCCCAGAAGGTGAAGAAAAAAGGGAAGGGACTAGTATTCAGCCATAAAAAGGAATGAAATTTTTCTATTTCTACAATGTGATGTACATTGAAAACGTTACACAAAATTATATAAGCCAGACACAGAAGGACAAATATTGTATGATTCTACTCATATAAAGTACTTGTAACAGACACATTCAAACAGAGAAAAAGTGGAATAGAGGTTACCAGAGGTTGGTACGAAGGGCTGGGAGGGAAGACTTGAGAATTATTGTTTAATGGATACAGTTTATGTTGAGGATGGTTTAAAAAAAAAAGTTTGAGGGATAAACAGTGATCATTATACAACATTGTGACCATATTTAAAGCCATTGAATTATGTACTTACAAATGGCTAAAAATAATAAATATTATGTTCATTTTACCAGGAAAAAAAATAGTACAATGGAACAGATTTTGAAGTCCAGAAATATAACCGTATATATAGGGAAACTAATTTTTCACAAAGGTATAAAGTCAGTCAATGGAGAAACGATCATTTTTTTCAATAAATGTTGTTAAAGCAATTTGACATACATATCCAAATAAATTTCAATCTATATCTCACTCCTTATATTTCAACATGGATCACAGATAAAACCTAAAACTATCAAACTTCTAGAATAAAGTAACAGAAAAAAATTTTGTGACCTTGCATTAGGCACAGATTTCTTAGTTATGACTTCAAAAGCACCATACCTAAAAAAACAAAAATGCACTGTACCTCATCAAAATTAACATCTCTGCTCTTTAAAGGATACTGTTAAGAGAATTAAAAGATGAGCCATAAGCTGAAGTAAACACTTGTAAATCACTATGCTGGGGAAAGACTGAAACCACCCACCCTAGTCAGTACCATAGTAACCGTTCAGTTCAGTTCAGTCACCCAGTCGTGTCCAACTCTGCGACCCCATGGACTGCAGCACGCCAGGCTTCCCTGTCCGTCACCACCTCCCGGAGCTTGCTCAAACTCATGTCCATTGAGTCGGTGATGCCATCCGACCATCTCATCCTCTGTTGTCCCCTTCTCCTTCCACCTTCAATCTTTCCCAGCATCAGGGTCTTTTCCAATGAGTCGGTTCTTCGCATCAGGTGGCCAAAGTATTGGAGTTTCAGCTTCAGCATAAGTCCTTCCAATGAATATTCAGGACTGATTTCCTTTAGGGTGGACTGGTTTGACCTCCTTGCAGTCCAAGGGACTCTCAAGAGTCTTCTTCAACACCACAGTTCAAAAGCATCAATTCTTTGCCTCTCAGCTTTCTTGATGCTCCAACTCTCACATCCATACATGACTGCTGGAAAAAACATAGCTTTGACTAGATGAACCTTTGTTGGCAAAGTAATGTCTCTGCTTTTTAATATGCTGTCTAGGATGATCATAGCTCTACTTCCAGGGAGCAAGCGTCTTTTAATTTCATGGCTGCAATCACCATCTGCAGTGTTTCTGGAGCCCAAGAAAATAAAGTCTGTCACTGTTTCCATTGTTTCCCCATCTATTTGCCATGAAGTGATGGGACCTGGTACCATGATCTTAGTTTTCTGAATGTTGAGTTTCAAGCCAGCTTTTTCACTCTCCTCTTTCACTTTCATCAAAATAAAAGTGAAATAGTAACCATTCACTAGTGAAATAGTAACTATTCACATGAGTTATTTTAGGACAAGAGGTCCAGGTAAGGAACATGGAACTAAGAAGCCACCACCAACTAGAAGAGTTTGGAAAAGGTCAAAAGGAGACATGTCCTACTAACCTCCCAGAATCCTCTTCACTGGTATTCATCTTGGTTGAGTAATGAGTGTGCCACCAGGAAGGACCCTAGGTCAGAATGACTGGCCAGAGACAGCCCAAAAACTAGTCCCATCACCAGAAAACCAGGGACCCCGAGCCACATGGCAGAGCAGTCCTCCTGGCTTCCTTTACCCTCCTGCTCTCCTCCAGGCACCCATTCCCAATAAAGTCTCTTGCTTTATTAGTACATATGTCTCCTCGGACAATTCATTTTTGAGTATCAGACAAGAGTCCACTCTTGGGCCCTAGAAACAGTCCCCCTTCCAGCAATAATTATCTGATAAAGTGTAAATTCAGAATATAAACTTTCAAAACATAACAGAGATCCAATTTGGGGTAAGATAAACACACAACTCCTTTTCTTTCCAAGTGAACATTACAAAACCTGGATAGTGCAGCTGTATGAGAATCAAAAAAGAATGGTGGAAAAAAGAATTCAAAACACCACCAACTCAGCATTTCTTTTTCCTCCAGTAACGCATGAACAGAGGAGCCTGACAGGCTACAGTCCACGGGGTTGCAAAGAGTCAGGTACAACTTAGCGATTATCCAACAACAACTGCTCTCCTAGGCTATATCCAGTACAGCCTCAAATCTCATACAGACAGAGAAAAATGCAGGAAAAGCCCTCTATTTATGGCTAGAAGAGTCAGAAGAGGAATCTTTAAAATTCAGAGAAAACTGGAGCGTCTGGTTTCTAATCAGAGATCCAAAAGAGAGAGCGTCAAAGAACCAGAAAACACTAAAAACAGCGGGAAGAGGAAACACCACGGGGATTTTATATTAACTCCTGAGGTCACTCCCCTCACCTGAACATGCGTGGTTCTAACTGCATACCAAAGACACTGAGAACTCAGCTAACATAAAATTCACTCAGACCCAAGGCTAACTACTGGGTGGTACAAAGAGGACAAATTCAAATACCACTGCTAACACTTTAAAACTGAACCAAGATTGGAACCACAGTCACAGAAGGTTGGAACTAGCCAGGTTAATGGCTTACTAAAATAAAAGTATCAATGTTCTCAAAAGGACTTAAAACAGGTTCTTCGTATAATACATACAAAGGTATGAAATTCAACCTGAAATTACTTGGCATATGAAGAAATACAAAAACTTCAACTCACATGGGAAAATATAATCAAAGATGCCAATGACAAGATGATACAAATGTTAGAATTATCTGACATTTCTTCAAAGAGCTATTATAAAACCGCTCAAATGGCAACTGTGACACTCTTGAAACAAATATTAAAATGGAAATTAAGCATCAGCAGGGGCTTCCCAGGTGGCCCAGTAGTAGAGACTCTGCCTGCCAACAATCCAGGAGAGGATCCCTGGATTCAGGCAGATCCCCTGAAGAAGGAAATGGCAACCCACTCCAGTATTCTTGCCTGGAAAATCTCATAAACAAAGCCTGACAGGGTACACCCCATGGGGTCACAAAACGGTCAGACACCATTTAGCAACTAAACAACAACAAAAGCATCAGTAAAGAAATACAATATATAAAATGGAAGAACCAAATGGAAATTTCAGAATTTTAAAAAAAAAACAATAATCAAAATTTAAAACTCATTGGATGAAATGAAAAGCAGAAGAGAGAAAACAGTCAGTGAATCTGAATGCATAAAATCAACAAACCACAATTTGGGGGCTTTAAAAGACCATTAAAATATCAATCCCAAAGAAGGGCAATGCCAAAGAATGTTCAAACTACCCCACAGTTGCATTCATTTCACATGCTAGCAAGGTAATGCTCAAAATCCTTCAAGCTAGGCTTCAACTGTACATGAACCGAGAAATTCTGGATGTACAAGCTAGATTTAGAAAAGGCAGAGGAACCAGAGATCAAATTGTCAACATTTGTTTCATCATAGAAGAAGCAAGGGCATTCCAGAAAAACATCTACTTCTGTTTCATTGACTATGTTAAAGCCTTTGGCTGTGTGGATCATAACAAAATGTGAAAAACAAAGAGATAGGAATACCAGACTATCCTACCTATTTCCTGAGAAAACTGCATATAGATCAAGAAGCAACAGTTAGAACCTTACATGGAAAAACTGACTGGTTCAAAATTGAGAAGGGAGTACAAGGCTGTATACTATGTTTACTTAACCTATGCAGAGTACATCATGTGAAATGCCAGGCTGGATGAGTAACAAGCTGGAATCAAGACTGCCAGGAGAAATATCAACAACCTCAGATATGCAGATGATACCACTCTAATGGCAGAAAACAAAGAGCAACTAAAGAGACTCTTTATGAGGGTGAAAGAGGAGAGTGAAAAAGCCTGCTTAAAAACTAAGATCATGGCATCCAGTCCCATCACTTCATTGCAAATAGAGCGAGAAAAAGTGGAAGCAGTAACAGATTTCCTCTTCTTGGGCTCCAAAATCACTGTGGAAGGTGACTGCAGTCATGAAATTAGAAGACGACTGCTTCTTGGAAGTAAAGCTATGACAAACCTAGACAGCGTATTAAAAAGCAAAGACATCACTTTGCTGACAAAGGTCTATAGTGTCAAAGCTATGATCTTCCAGCAGTCATATACAGATGCGAGAGTTGGACCATAAAGGAGGCAGAATGCCAAAGAACTGAAACCTTTGAACTGTGGTGCTGGAGAAGATTCTTGAGAGTCCCTTGGACAGCAAGAAAATCAAACCAGTCAATTCTAACGGAAATCAACCCTGCATACTCACTGGAAGGACTGATGCTGACACTGAAGCTCGAATACTTTGGCCATCTGATGCAAACAGCTGACTCAGGACCCTGATGCTGGGAAAGATGGAAGGAAGAAGGAGAAGAGGGCGGCAGAGGATGAGATGGCTAGTTGGCATCACCGATTCAATGGACATGAACTTGGGCAAACTGTGGGAGACGGTGAGGGACAGAGAGGCCTGGCGTGCTGCAGTCCACGGGGTCACAGAGAGTCAGACACAACTTGGTGACTGAACAACAACAACAGCAAACTGGATAATCCGGGATAAAAAGGAAAAGTCCTGGAAACATACAACCTACCAAGACGGAATCATGAAGAAAGAGAAAATATGAACAGTCCAATGAGTAAAGAGAATCCGTAATCAAAGACTTCCCAACAAAGAAAAGCCCAGAACCAAATCCTACCAGGGTCAAAGAAGAATTGATAGTGCAAAGTCCCTGATGGCCCAATAGTTAAGAATCTGCCTTCCAATGCAGGAGATCCAGGTTCGATCCTGGCCAGGGAACTAAGGTCCCCCATGCTGCTGGTAACTAGTGGGCCCCTGCACCCCAACTAGAGCGCCCACACACACTGCAGTCCGTCTGACAAACCTAGAGAGAAGTGTTAAGCACCACGACGAAGATCCTGCATGCTACAACTAAAATCCAACATAGACAAAAGAAAGAAAAAAGGAAAGAATTGATAACCATCCTTTTCAAACTCTTCCAACAAACTAAAGCCAAGAGAAAAATCCCTAACTCAATTTATGAGGCCAGAATTACCCTGACACCAAAGCCTGATACACTCATTGGAAGAAAACTACAGTCCTGCATCCCTGATAACCACACATATAAAAGCTCTCATCAAAATATTAACAAATCAAATTCAACAGCACAATTAAAGAAACACACACCATGATCAAGTGGGAATTTTTCTAAGAACGGTTCAACATTCAATCAATAAATGTGATATGCCACATTAATAGAATGAATGATAAAAATCATACAATCATCTCAATAGATGCAGAAAAGCACTTGACATAATTCAACATTCTTTCATGATAAAAACTCTCAATAGTATTACAAAGTCCTAGCCAGAGCAACTAGGTAAAAAAAATAAAAGACATCCAAATTGGAAAGAAAAATAAAACTGTCAATATTCACAGACAGCATGATTTCATATGTAGAAAACCCTAAAGACTCCACCAAAAATTATTAGAAATGATAAATGAATACAGTCAAGCTGTAGGAAACAAAATCAACACACAAAAATCTATACTTAACAATGAGTTAGTAGAAAGAGAAATTAAGAAACAATCCTATTTATAATCATAACAAAAAGAATAAAATACCTAGTGATAAAATTTACCCAAAGAGGTGAAAGACCAATATACTGAAAACTATAAGACACCTTTAAAAGAAACTGAAGACAAAAATAAATGGAAAGACATTCTGTGCTCATGGTTTGGAAGAATTAACATTGTTAAAAAGTGTCCACATTACCTAAAGCAATCTATAGATTCAATGCAATTCCTACAAAATCCTAAAGACATTTTTCACAGAAATAGAATAAAAAAATTATAAGATGTATATGGAACCACAAAAGGCTCTGAATAGCCAAAGTAATCCTGAAATAAAGAGCAAAGCTGAGGTATCACATGCCTTGATTTGCATTTAAATTTTCTTGCCTGTGGTCCAATGGCTAAGGCTCCAAGCTTCCAATCCAGCAGGCCAGAGTTTGATTCCTGGTCAGGAAGCTAGATCCCACATGCCACCACGAAGACCTGGGTGCAGCCAAATAAATAAATAATTTAATATTTTTAAAAGCAAGAATAAACAAGTGGGATCTAATCAAGGTATAAGCTTTTTCACAGCAAAGGAAACCTGAACAAAATTGAAAGGACAACCTATGGGAGAAAATATTTGCAAATGATGCAACTGACAAGGTATAAATATCCAAAATAAACAAATAGCTCTTACAACTCAATATCAGAAATAAATATATAACCCAATCAAAAAATAGGCAGACGACCCAAGCAGACATTTCTCCAAAGAAGGCATTGTTGTTGTTTTTCAGTCGTTAAGTCGAGTCTGACTGCAACCCCATAGACTGTGGCACACCAGGCTTCCCTGTCCCAAACTATCTCCCAGAGTTTGCACAAACTCATGTTCAGTGAATCAGTGATGCTACCTTACCATCTCATCCTCTGCAGCCCCCTTCTCCTTTTGCCATCAATCTTTCCCAGCATCAGGGTCTTTTTCCAATGAGTTGGCTCTTCACATCAGGTGGCCAAAGTACTGGAGCATCAGCTTCCACACCACTCCTTCCAATAAATATTCAGGGTTGATTTCCTTTAGGATTGATTGGTTTGATATCCATGCAGTCCAAGGGACTCTCAAGAGTCTTCTTCAGCACCACAATTCAAAAGCATCAGTTCCTCAGTGCTTACCCTTCTAGATGCTCACCATCACTAATGATTAGACCAATGCAAATTAAAACTACAGTAAGGTGCACACCAGTCAGAATGGTTATCATCAAAAAGTCTACAAATAATAAATGCTGGATGGTGTAGAGAAAAGGAACCTTTTCACACTTTTGATTCTTTTTTTGAAATTATATCTCTCTACTGGTATTCTCTAATGAGACAATGTCATCACAGTATCTTTTACTTCTTTAAGAATGGCATCTTTCTTTCAGCATACTTATAAAGGCTGCTCTGAACTCTGTTAGATCCTATAGCTGGGCTCCTTCATAGACAGTTTCTTTTACTTGCTTTTTTCCCCCATGTATAGGTCACACTTTCCTATTTCTTTGCATTTGCACAACTTTTTTGTTGAACATTGAACTTTTTAGGTAATATACTGTAGCAATATTGGCTACTTACATCCCTTCCTCTCTGAAGGTGTTTGTTTTTGTTGGGTTATGTATTGATTTGGCTAAACTAAATGGGTTTAGTGGGTTGGCTAAACTAAATTACTAAACTAAGAGACTAGTGTCTAAACTGACAAACTAACGATTATACCCTTGCTACACACACACACACACACACACACACACAAAACTAAA
This sequence comes from Antilocapra americana, assembly GCA_007570785.1. Lineage (NCBI taxonomy): Eukaryota > Metazoa > Chordata > Mammalia > Artiodactyla > Antilocapridae > Antilocapra > Antilocapra americana. The sequence continues at coordinate 13,389,425 of ML661891.1, read as the reverse complement.
TTACTAAACTAAGAGACTAGTGTCTAAACTGACAAACTAATGATTATACCCTTGCTACACACACACACACACACACACACACACACACACACACAGTATAAACACTCTTCTCTTGCTCATCGGAGGATACAGCCTTCCGGATGGGACAATCACCATGGAATGACTGGTTTTAGAAGGACTCTCTCTGCCTCATTCCCTAATCTTTAATCTTTCTTCCTCACTTCCTCACAGGCTCCACTAACTGTTGCTGACAATGCTCTGGGGTAGAAACTGCTTCAAAATCTGATCCAATAAAATTCACAGTTTATTTTGTTCTTTTCCCAGAAGGGCTCGTCTTCTTTTTTTGGAGGAGGGGCCATACCTTGTAGCATACAGGATCTTAGTTCCCCAACTAGGAATCAAACTTGCATCCCCTGCAGTCGAAGCACAGAGTCTTAACCACTGGACCACCAAGGAAGTCCCAGAGGGCTCTTTTTAACTGACTCTTCCCTTGGTTCTTTCTCTTGAACTAGTTGGCCTATGATTTACTTTGCTGCTCTCAATATAATTTTATAATTGAACAAACCTATAAGATAGCAATTCCATTTTATTCCTGGAGACCTCCCTCAAGACTTCTGACTTCCTACTCCAATCTGAACTGATTGCTAAGGCCTGATGCACAGCTGTACAGCACAGGACAGCTGGGGTATTCTGTGCCATCTACCTGGGAATTCCCTTTGTTTCTGCTGCTGTTGCTGCTAAGTCGCTTCAGTCGCGTCCAACTCTGTGCAACCCCATAGACGGCAGCCCACCAGGCCCCCTCATCCCTGGGATTCTCCAGGCAAGAACACTGGAGTGGGTTGCCATTTCCTTCTCCAATGCATGAAAGTGAAAAGCGACAGTGAAGTCGCTCGGTCGTGTCCGACTCTTAGCGACCCCATGGACTGCAGCCTACCAGGCTCCTCCTTCCATGGGATTTTCCAGGCAAGAGTACTGGAGTGGGGTGCCATTGCCTTCTCCTCCTTTTGTTTTAGAGATCCCCAAAATTCTACTCCTACCTATATACCAAGAGAAATGAGAACATGTCCACACAGAAACTTGTAAGATGCACGTTTATAGCAGCATTATTCATAACAGCCCAAAGGAGGAAAACAACTCAAATATCCATCAATGGACAAACGGATAAACAAAATGTGATATATACAAGAAAACACACTATTCCGCCATAAAGGGAGACTAAGTACCGACACATGCTACCGGGGGTGAGCCCTGATGCTAAGTCAAAGAGGCTGGTCACGGAGAACCACGGGATTTCATCCACACCCAAGTCCAGCACAGGGAGGTTCACAGACTCAGAAATCTGGGTAGTAATTGCGCAGGGCTGGGGAAGGGGGTAGGGGCAACGGTAACTCAAGGGTGCAAGGTTTATTCTTGAGATGATAAAGACACTGTACAGCTGATTGTGGTGACAGCCGCACACATCTGTAAAGATATTAAAAACATTGACTTGTACACTCTAAATGGGTTAACTGCATGTGATTTATAAATAAAACTATTTTTAAAATTCAAGTCGTTAAGACATTTATTGGCAACCTGAAGCTGTCACTGAATTTTGCTCCTCTGCCAACACGTGAAATTGAGTCTTTACTAGAACCTCCTGAGAAACTTCCTCTTCGTGTCTTGATGCCCAAGGTTGGGTCTCCTCTCCCTTTCTAACCCAGACACTAGTATGGAACTGGCATCCCCAGACTGGATCACGATCTACCCCACAGGAAGCGGGCCAATTCCTAAGTTAAGGTCCTGGCAACACGAGTGAAGAAGAGAACGGCTGTAGCACAGGACATCACTGACGTTTGCCACACACTTAGCATGTTCAGGTTTCAATCCCTTTCCACTACCCTCACTGTTCCTCATAACCACTTACAGAGTTGGTAGGAGAAATAGCTTCATTTTACAGATAATAAAACTGAGTCTCAAAGATGTTAATCATGGTTATTTACACTGTCTATTAAATGATGGGAGGCAGGATTCAAAGCCAGGTTTTTGTGACTCAAGACTTTAAATCAGAATTTTAAAAACCACACACACCCCTTCTAATTAGGATAAAGTATTACTTATAATTTTTAGACCTTCCCATTGAAAGATCCTTTAAATCACAATTCTTATTTAAAGCTTTCTCCTACTTTCCCCTCCAACAAACACAACCAGTTCATTTTCTCCAGGTGACCTCTTTTCAACACACTCAATTGCACCAATATATCCTGTGCTCCCATTCGAACAAGGAATTGTCCAGCTAAAGATTTTGCATTTCCACTAAAGAGTCTGTTGTATACTTCAAGGAATTAAGTAGAATGCAGCAGAATTTTAAACTGAGTTCTCAGTCTCTCTCTCTAATGGCTTTTCATTCATAATTATAGTATTTGTAATGAGTGCATTGACGATGACAGAAATCCATCGTAACGTATTCCACTGTCTGCATTAGCTTCAGACTCTTATTTAATGCCTTACTAATCAACCACAGTCAGTCAATAGTGTAACATATTAAATCTCTGAACAACACAAAGAATTTTTATCTTCTCTCCACGTAAACCATCGAGCAATCTTTTAACAATATGAATCTGTTCAAATATCCATCCACAGGTCCATAACATCTGCAGTTCTATTAGCAAAAGTCAGCTTAGGTTATTTCACTGTCAGTAGCTAGAAAGTTGTAAGAATAGATGAGCTTAATTGCTTTATTGTTACTATTACTGTAACTGTTTGGAATTCTAGCACATAAACTTCTGAGACATTAAATCTCCATTTAGGTCACTAAGAAGCATTACTTGAGTTTGCATTCTTACCCAGAAGTCACCCTAATTATTAATACTGCAGATGAGCACATTTAAGACACTTCACAAATCAGTAATAAATAATGTATATTGTATTTATTTTACCACCTATTCCATTTTCACCATTGTTAGGGGTTTAAGCAGTCAGTCAATAAACGAATACAATATTCCATTGTGCACACACGCACAGTAATTATTAGTAAAGAACAACAGTGTTATGCCTTTAGCTAGACTAAAGGGGGAAAACTAAAACGAATTTATAATTTTGCTAGTTTATTTGTTTATCTAGAACAGTGATTCCCAACTTTGCTGCACATCAAAATTACCTGAAGAGTTTTTCAAATATGTTGACGCTGGTATTCCACTCTGAATCTGATGTAACTGGCCTAGGGAGCAGCTTGGGTATCAGATTTTTAAAATATTTACCAGATGACTGTAACATAAACTCAAAGTTAAGAAAAGCCAAGGTTTGTAACTGTGTGTATTTCTGTTTGTCTGTGTGAGTATGTATGTTAGAAGCTGTTATGACAAGAAGGGTAACGAGTAGGAATCCATGGGACATAAAATTGGGGTGGAGATCTCAATATTCCTAGTAGCAGAAAGATTTTTTAAACTCTGAAAATAGAAATCAGTAATCAAAATATAAATGCATTATTATATTGAACACTCACATATATAATATATTCCTATTAAATGCCAACCCGTTTCTAACCCTCAGGGAATCTCAAGTACCAATGGAAATTTCTGATTAAGACCGAATAATAAAGCTTATGATTTTTTCCTATTTTATTTTTTCCTGCAGCCTAAAGGCCTAATTTAAATAATTATTTTATTCCATTGATGCTGGCTAAAACACTTAGGTCTTCGGAATACTTTGAGTGTACATGGAATTGTTCCACATCTATATTCTTGGAGTAACTACATGTGAACTATGTGGCATGTGTACTTTTCTGGATTTTTTTCTGTTAACCCCTGTTTAGGGAATTCTTATGAAGATTCCTGAGCCTAATTAATAGAGTTCACTGTCTCATTACTGCTTGGCACTCTGCAGATCTGCACACCTGCCAGTGATAACCTGAACTCTTCAGTGGCATTGCCTTTCTTATGTGGCAAATGGTCAGCATTCACCAGATAACTAAATTAGCTCTGAAAATATGAAATACAACTTCCTCTTCCTTTCAGGTTAGAAAATAACAGCAGAAAAATTCATAGCTGTCTGGATACACTGCCATAGTCACAGATCCTGATCCTGCCCTTTTTTCCAATTAGCAAAAGGTTTCCTTTGGAACCAAATTACTATTCCCCCTTCATCCATCTGCCTCCTTCCTCCTTGCATGCAGTGAAGGTATAAAACGTATTTTGAAACAATAATAGAGATGTCATAAAGAAGTTGCCCAGTTTTTCCAAACGAGGCATTTAAAAGGGCTACTGATTTTCTTTCCTTTGTAAAAACTTAAACATAACAGAACAACTTCCAAAAACTGTTCTTCATTTCCACATACTATTTGACAGGTTTTACATATGGCTTTTAAATGTTCCTGAACCCAATTAATCTGTCTAGCTCCCTTGGTTGTGAAAGACCCTCAGAATGATAGAAAATCTCCCTCTTCCTCTTAAACAGAGAGTAGTCAAATTTTTATACCTTCTGCACATGCCCACAGAAGTCTTTTTTCATCAAGGATTGCTTCATCAAACATTTATTTTGTTCTACAAAAACTTTCATTTTTTTCTTTCTTGTACTGTAAGAGTCAAAGCTTCCCTACATTGTTGTGTTATTAGTTTTATAAGTTAACATAATGGAGAAATAGAATCTCTTTCTTAAAAATTTCATAGAAGTAATTATAGCACAATGTAGAAAATTGAGAAAATTTATGAGGGAAAAAAATCACTTTTAACCCTACCACTATTTAAATCATTCTTGTTATTTTGATGTATCCCTTCCAGTATTTTTTCGGTACATCACTGCAAATAATCACACTGTGGATTCATTCCTGTGTCCTGAGTTTCCCAGTCACTACAATCTACGCATTTTCCATGGTATTACTACATATTGTTTCTATCCGTTCTCCTGATTAACTTCCTCCCATTCTGCAGGTCTCAATTCAAGGTTACATCTTTAATGATACCTTTCTTGACATCTCAGTCTATGTAAGGTTGCCTTGTTATTTGCTTTCATAGAACCATGTTACTTTCCTACATAGCACTAACTATAGTGTAATTCTTTCTTTTTTTAATTTTTTGGCTGTGCCACACCTAGCATACAGAATGTGGGACCTTAATCGCCAATCAGGGCTCAAAACCATGTCCCCCCCAGTGGAAACTCAGTCTTAACCACTGGACCATCAGGGAAGTCCCCATAGTATAATTATGTCATCTGTTTCCCACCTGACTATAAGTTCCAAGAGAACCAAAATCATGTCTACTTTTGTCCATAAGTAGGTAAAAAACCTGAAAAAATTCCTGAAATGTAGCAGACACCCACATCCAACAAATATTTATTGACATGGCACTGTGTGCCAACAAATATAATATGTTGAATATGTAATCCTCATTTTCAATGGTCATTTGACAATTGTCTGATATATACTATCACACATTATTTAACCAATCCCTATTGATGGACATTTAGATTTTTCCAAAGTGTCACCATTATTAATAATGCCTCATTGAGTATCTTTGTGTGCGTAACATTTCAGTATCTACAATTATTTCCATAAAACTGTTTCCCAGGATCAGCTGGATCAAAAGGAAAATATACTCTTAAGGCACTTAACACATATTTCCAAAATGTTTTCCAATTTATGTTGCCACAAGCAATAAGTCAGTGTACCAGTTTCCTTTTTTAATGTTTTTGTTAAGTTACTAATAGATACAAGATACTTTATTATTTTAATTTACATTTGTAGTTTTAGGTTGAATGTTCTTCTCATGTTTATTATTTGCATTTCTTTACTCAGTTGTAACAGCACCTTTTCTAATACTATTATGATGATGGTATCACAAGGATAGACAACACTAGTGCAGTAAACCTGCAGATATGTTATTTAAAAATTAATTTGAAAATATGAAATACACCTTTAGTTACTTGAATCAATAAATGAATCTGCATTTTCCATGACAATTTTATTTTTTGTTGTTTGTTCAGTCACTAAGTCATATCTGACTCTCTACGATCCCAAGGACAGGGTTCCCTGTCCTTCACTATTTCCCGGAGCTTGCTCAAATTCATGTCCATTGAGTCAGTGATTAGCTGCAAGGTATAGAAAACCCAAAATAATTATATCATAGTAGAAGTTGACTTCTCTCCCAGGTAAGTGGCCTAGAGCTGTACGGCACTCCACAGACCCTGGCTCGTCCCACAGAGATCTACTCGGTGTGTCCTCTACCTGACAGCCCAAGAGAGCAGCATCTTTGTTCCAGGTGGCAGGATAGATGAAGGGATGAAGAAGAGGCAAATGGCATACATTTGAATGAATACATTAAGAATGACTCTTCAGAATGTTTTCCAGAAGTTGCCACAAGGTATTTCTATTTACCTTAAGTCACAGAACTTAAGTCACAGAAATATAGGCTCTATTTGGGGCAGTCCAATGCTCAATTAAAATTCTATTTCTACTAGTGGTTGCCAGTGGGGAGGAGGATGGGAGAGGGTTGGATTGAGAGTTTGGGATTAGCAAATGCAAACTGATATATATAGAATGAATAAACGACAAAGTCCTACTGTACAGTACAGAGAACTATATTCCATATCCTTGATAAACCATATAAAAATTATATATGTATAAAACTGAGTCATTTTGTTGTACAGCAATAACTAATATTGTAATTCAACTATATTTCAATACAAATAATTTTTTAAATTCCATTTCTGCTGACAAAGATAAAAATTGAGGAACTACAACTAGCTGCTGCCACAGTAATGTAATACAGTTCAAATAACAGCTAATTTACAGATGTTCATTTTTATATATTACAAATCTCATCAACTCTAACTAGAGCTTCTGGTAGATGCAATCATGACCAGTTGACCAAAAAACGGATCAAATTTCATCACAAGTTTATTCTCCTTGTTTTAACAGGCTCTGCAGCAGCTAGACTTCTTTGAGTCCTCTTAACATGCACATAAAATAGTCACAAAATCAGGCAGCAAACAATGGACCAAATATGTCATCTCACAAATCTAGCCACTGTCTATTTCAACTTTTTTCTTTTCCCTTATGATATATTAATATATTTTCTGTTGAGACCATTAGAAAACTCCAAAATTAACTTTTTCTCATTTATTGAACATCTACTATATATCAAGCTAATAGGTAATTAGCAAAAAGAAAAAAAGATGTGAAAAAAATGACAAATCGAATAATGAGATTTAAATTAAATTGCTTACAGCAACACGGATTTGAAAATCATGCAAATGGGAAAGACAAAGCATCAGATAGCAAAAGTCACTTTTGAAATTGTAAAAAAAAAAATTAATAAACAAACAAAAATACTATAAATAAAACATTAGCAGCTCTTACATGTTTTTATCTCATGTGTATTGTATATACTACCTCCTAATAGCACAGAGGGTCTTTCTTTTTCTTAATAATATTCAGCGAACTAGCATTCAGTTAGGACTGCTAACGGACCAATGCAAATGAACCCTCTCAAAAATGGGTGTTGCACTATAACCACTTCTCAAATGCTACCTTTACTCTAAGGTGGCTCTGCTGGTGTGGCTAAGCCAAAAAAGCTACATATTTTCACTGCCATAGACGCATATTAGTATATGCCTTTTGGTTAAGTTTGTTCTTATTTGGTTTCACCTTGAAATCCTACTGCATATCATAATACAAAATTTTAGACATTTGATGTTATACATATCCTACCTTTTGAGAGGAAAAAAACATTGCCTGGCTACAGGAAAGAAACATCTTGATAAGGTAAGATATTTGAGCCAGTATTCTTCCTGTATAATTACTGTAAATCAATGAAAGAGGAAAAATGAATGGTAATTATAGTTCTGAAGAACAAATGGGGGTAACTGTACATTACCCTATAGAATTCTCAGTTCTAGTGAACTGTGATGTCCCTAAAAGCCCCCAGATGGCATTATAGCCTTGTTTTTCCTAAGTCATTTGTTTTCATATGGTACAGATCAGAAACAAACAAGAAATTCTCTTTATTTCTATGATAAAACATGAATATGAAAAATACAATTTTCTTAATTTGTTCACTTCTTTACTTTGAGTAGTTTCTCTTAATTCTGAAGTAGTTACGAATTTGATTTATGTTTTGATTAAGAGAAAGCATTTTTCAAATAAAATAGTTCATAAACCAAAATTTCCAGAAAGAACAAAATGTAAATTTTTTTTCAGAGATACTATTTTTATCTCTAAAATCCAATATGTTTAATATGTTTATATAAATATATATGCACAGAATAAATTCAATCTCAAATGAATAATCTCAGTGAGAAAGTGAACTTTATCAGCAACTGTCACTAATTCTGTGACTGATGAAAAATTGTTAATTTTCTTAGACTCAGTTTCCCTTTAAAGCAAGACCACTCGCTTTTCTTAAACTGAAAACACCTTTGAGATCTCTAGTTAAATGCTAGGAGTAGAGTGAATAGCATGTTTTCAGCTAATACTAAATAATGGAATTTGTGTATTCAATAAATGCAATGTCAGGCATGTGACCAATGTAATTCAAGAGTAAATTACTGCATGAATACTAGACTGAAAATAAATTTTATTAAAATGTGCTGCCCAGTTATTTATATTCAGAAAGGTAAACTTGTTTAAATTGCATTTCTATACACCTGAATACATAAGCTTTTAACACTACAACCTTCTTGAAGTTATTCTGAAAGTACGTAATACAAAATTTATCAAACTATACTTGACAACAAACATCATCAATTCCACAATATCACTTTTTAAGGGCATTAATTTTTATATATACTTTATTCACTAAATAATCAACATAATAATTAAGTTGAATGTTTAGGTTGCAATTTAACTCCAATGTTCTTTCCAAATTTAATCTACCCACTGCTGTATCAAACTATCTCTAACTTCAGATATCATGTTACTTATCTGCAGAATCTAAAAAAATAAATGCAAATGAATTTACTTACAAAACAGAAACAGTCTCACAGACACAGAAAACAAACTTATGGTTACCAAAACAGAAAGGAATGGGAAGAATAAATTAGGAATTGGGGATTATCAGGTACACCCTATTATACATAAAATAAGCAACAAAGACCTGCTATGAGCACCAGGAACTATATTCAATACACTGGAATAACCTATACTGGAAAAAATGTGAAAAAGGATATACACACACACACACACACACACACACACACACACACACACACACACAGGACTTCTCTAGTGGCTCAGATGGTAAAGAATCTGCCTGCAACGCAGAAGACTTGAGTTCAATCCCTAGGTTGGGAAGATCCCCTGGCAAAGGGAAATGCTACTTACTCCAGCATTCTTGCCTGGGAGAATTCCACAGACAGAGGAGCCTGGCAAGCTAAAGTCCATGGGGTTGCAAAGAGTTGGACATGACTGAACAACTAACGCACACATACATATTTATATATATAAAAGTCACTTTGTTGTACACTTAAAACATTGCAAATGAACTATATTTCAATAAAAAAGAAAAAATTACCTTAACTTAATGTATTATGAAATTCAAACAAAATTTTATTTATTGAGAATTACTTAAGATTCAACTTGAAAATAGATTCCTGTGAAAACATAACAGATTTCAAAATTTTTTCTAAAGCAATATTGATAGAAACAGTCTAGTCTGCATCTAGATTAGGTAATTTAAAAGACTTTTTAACCTTTAATTTTCATCTTTATAGGAATTTGCATTTTCATGTTAAATGTAAAGCCCATGCCAAAGTTTTTCCAATTCTAGGCATGCACTTAAATTTTTTTCACGAGTATACTTAAAAATTTCATGGTAACAAAAAGCATGAAATCTTTACTGCCATCTAACATACATATAGATACACAGAAGAAAACTAGTATATTCAAAATTCCAGAAGATTAATTAAGACTGACTATTCACAGCCAATATTAAAGAACATCATTCTTTCAGTGTAATATACTTCAATATGCATTACTAGTACATTAAAATTTTGTTTTTTTATAAGCTACAGAAAAACGACTTTAAAAATTTAGGTCTCTAAATTGCTTTCCTTTAAATCAAGTACAGTGTTGCTTTTAGAGGCCCCATGCAGAGCCTCACTGGGAAAAACTGCATAATCAGAAAACTAACAGATAAGAAAACAAGGATAATTATCTGTCTTTTTCTTTTGGTGTAAGTACACTCTCTGACTGGGTTCCAGGCCCATTTTATTAAATAAATTTAGACTTCTTAAATTAGAAACCACAGTTATAACTTGAAAAAAAATTTATTTTAAGAATAAACGTGCTTAAATACTATCTTTGTGATCTCATTAGATGCACTATTCTTGAGTCCAAATGATTCTATGATGGAGTTGACAATGGCACTTTTGTCTAAAGATATTTAACTGCTCTTCCAGCATTAACCCATTAATTTTCACACCTTCTCTGTGAGACAGTCAGATATAAGTATGGTTAGATTAATTTTTCACATGAGAAAGTCAAATCACCAGAAATGAATTTCCTAAAAATCATACATGCAATGCGAACAGATGAAACTGAGCTCAAAACCCAGAAACTCAACTGAATAAGCAGGAGGTGTTTTAAATACTAGTACACACAGAATGATTTTACAAGACAACAGAGAAGGACGTACACACATCTTCTCCTAAAAGAACTCCAAATTGCAACCAGCTGCTGAACAATCATTGGCAGGAGAATGTTCAATCCCCCCCAAAAAAGATACCCCACATCCAAGGGCAGAAAAGAAGCCCCAACAAGATGGTAGGAGGAGTGAAATCACATTTAGAATCAAACCCCATACCCTCTACAAATGCTCGGAGGGCTCAAACAAAACCTTGTACACACCAGGACCCAGGGACCCCACAAGAGGCTAAGCCAGACCCACCTCTGAGTGTTTGAGTGTCTTCTGCGGAAGCCTGGGTCAGCAGTGGCCTGCTGCGGAGACAGGGGCTCTTCTGGGTGCAGCAGACTTGGGAGGCGTGGCGTGAGACATAAGTCCTCTTGGAGGACGTGGCCATTAGCCCTACCATAGAGCAGCTGAGCAGACGACCCACAAACTGAAGAACAATTATACCAGACAAGTTTTCGCACTGTTGCAAAAGTTCTAGGGCCCACAACAGATTTCCCAACCTGGAAATCTGGCAAAGGGATTGAGAACCCCCAGGGAATTTGACGTTGAAGGCCAATAGGATATGATTACAAGATTTCCACAACACTGGGGAACCAGATGTAGGAGATGGTAGGAGGAGCGAAATCACATTTAGAATCAAACCCCATACCCGCTACAAATGCTCGGAGGGCACAAACAAAACCTTGTGCACACCAGGACCCAGGAGAAAGGGGCAGTGTACCCACAAGAGACTGAGCCAGGCTTGCCGGTGAGTGTCCAGGAGTCTCTGGTGGAGGTGTGGGTCGACAGTGGCCTGATGCAGGATTGCAGCACTGAATAAAACCATCCTGGGAGCCACAGCATGCTGGCATAAGTCCTTTTGAAGGCGGTCCCTATTACAGTCATTATCCCACTATAGTTTGGCCTCAGGATAAAATACAGGGAGGGAACACAGTTCCACCCATCAGCAGAAAATTTAATTCAGTTCAGTTGCTCAATTGTGTCAGACTCCTTACAACCCCATGGACTGCAGCTCGCCAGGCTTCCCTGTCCATCACCAACACCCAGAGCTTACTCAAACTCATGTCCATTGAGTCGGTGATGCCATCCAACCATCTCATCCTCTGTTGCCCCCTTCTCCTCTTGCCCTCAATCTTTCCCAGCATCAGGGTTTTTTCCAATGAGTCAGTTCTTTTCATCAGGTGGCCAAAGTATTGGAGCTTCAGCATCAGTCCTTCCAATAACTATTCATGACTGAGTTCCTTTAGGATGGCCTGGTTGGATCTCCTTGCTATCCAAGGGCCCCTCAAGAGTCTTCTCCAACACCATTGTTCAAAGCATCATTTCTTCGGCACTTGGCTTTCTTTATGGTACATCTCTCTCATCCATACCTGACTACCGGAAAAACCATAGGTTTGACTAAATGGACCTTTGTCAGTCAAATAATGTCTCTACTTTTTATTTTTTATTTTTTTTCTTCTTTTTTTTTTTATTATTGTTTTTGCCATACATTGTCATGATATCACCATGGGTTTACATATGCTTCCCCTCCGGGTCCCCACTCCCTCCTCCCTCCCCCCCGGGAAATCTCGCTGCACCAGTCCCGAGCATCAATCCTGGGCTGGCGATTGATTAGACACATGACAATTAACATGCTTCAATGCCATTCTCCCATATCATCCCACCCTTACCCTCATCCACAAAGTCCACAAGTCTATTCTATACATCTGCGTTCCTTTTGTTGTCTCCCATGTTGGGTTCCGTTACTGTCTTTCTAAATTCCATATATATGTGTTAATATACTGTATTGTTGTTTTTGCTTCTGGCTTACTTCACTCTGGATAATGGGCTCCAGTTTCGTCCATCTGAGTAGAATTGCTTCAAATGAATTTTTTTTTAATGCTGAGTAATATTCCATTGTGTATATGTACCACAGCTTTCTTATCCATTCATCAGTTGATGGGCATCTAGGTTGTTTCCATGTCTTAGCTATTGTAAACAATGCAGCGATGAACATTGGGGTACACGTGGCTCTTTCAATTCTGGTTTCCACGGTGTATATGCCCAGCAGTGGGATTGCCGGGTCATATGGCAGGTCTATTTGCAGCTTTTTAAGGAACCTCCACACTGTTTTCCATAGTGGCTGTACTAGTTTGCATTCCCACCAACAGTGTAAGAGGGTTCCCTTTTCTCCACATCCTCTCCAGCATTTATTGCTTGTAGACTTTTGGATGGCAGCCATTCTGACTGGTGTAAAGTGGTACCTCATTGTGGTTTTGATTTGCATTTCTCTGATAATGAGTGATGTTGAGCATCTTTTCATGTGTTTGTTAGCCATTTTTATATCTTCTTTGGAGAAATGTCTGTTAAGTTCTTTGGCCCACTTTTTGATTGGGTAGTTTATTTTTCTAGAATGGAGCTGCAGGAGTTGTTTGTATATTTTTGAGATTAATTGTTTGTCTGTTGCTTCATTGGCTATTATTTT
>ML661891.1:13350848-13369573 GCA_007570785.1 Antilocapra americana | reverse complement strand
GGCCTTTAAAAGTTCTTTTGGTATATTTATTGGGGAGAAAGTGCTCTCCCCGTCCTATTCCTCCGCCATCTTAGTTTCGCCTCCCTGTCTCTACTTTTTAATATGCTGTCTAGGTTGGTCATAGTTTTTCCTCCAAGGAGCAAGTATCTTTTAATTTCATGGTTGCAGTCATGATCTGCAGTGATTTTGGAACCCAAGAAAATAAAGTTTGTTTGCCTGAAGTGATGGGACCAGATGCCATGATCGTAGTTTTTTGAATGTTGGGTTTTAAGCCAGCTTTTTCATTCTCCTCTTTCAATTCCATCAAGAGGCTCTTTAGTTCTTCACTTTCTGCCATAAGGGTGGTGTCATCTGCATGTCTGAGGTTATTGATATTTCTCCCGGCAACCTTGATTCCAGCTTGTGCTTCATCCAGTCCAGCATTTCTCATGATGTACTCTGCATATAAGTTAAATAAGTGAGATGACAATATACAGCCTTGATGTACTCCTTTCCCAGTTTAGAACCAGAGCGTTGCTCCATGTCCATTTCTAACTGTTGCTTCTTGACCTGCATATAGAGGTCCACAGGTCCACTGGAGAAGGGAATGGTAAACTACTTCAGTATTCTTGCCTTGAGAACTCTATGAACGACATGAAAAAACAAAAAGATATGACACTGAAAGATGAACTCCCCAGGTGGGTAGGTGCCCATTATGTTACCGGAGAACAGCAAAGAAACAGCTCCAGAAGGAATGAAGAGGCTGAGCCAAAGTGGAACCAACACCCAGTTGTGGATGTGTCTGGCAGTGAAAGTAAAAGTCTGATGCTATAAAGAACAATATTGTATAGGAACATGGAATGTTAGCTCCATGAATCAAGGTAAGTTCAAAATGGTCAAACAGGAGATGACAAGAGTGAACATCAACATTTTAGGAATCCGTGAACTAAAATGGAACGGAATGGGCAAATTTATTCAGATGACCATTAAATCGACTACTGTGGATAAGAATCTGTTAGAAGAAATGATGTAGCCCTGATAGTCAACAAAAGAGTCCAAAATGCAGTATTTGGATGCAATCTCAAAAACAACAGAATGATCTCTTTGCAGTCAAAGGTGGAGAAGCTCTATACAGTCAGTAAAAACAAGATGAGGAGTTAACTGTGACTCAAATCATGAACTCCTTATTGCAAAATTCAGACTTAAACTGAAGAAAGTAGGGAAAATCACTAGGCCATTCAGGTATGACCTAAATCCAATCCCTTACGATTACACAATGGAAGTGACAAATAGATTCAAGGGATTAGATCTGATAGATAGGATGCCTGAAGAACTGTGGACAGGGGTTTATAACACTGTACAGGAAGCAGTGATCAAGACCATCCCAAAGAAAAAGAAATGCAAAAAGGCAAATGGTTATTCGAGGAGGCCTAACAAACAGCTGATTAAAGAAGAGAAGTGAAAGGAAAGGGAGAAAAGGAAAGATATACCCATCTGAATGCAGACTTCCAAAGAATAGCAAGGAGAGATAAGAAAGCCTTCCTCAGTGATTAGTGCAAAGAAACAGGATAACAATAGAATGGGAAAGACTAGAGATCTTTTAAAGAAAATCAGAGATACTGAGGGACCACTTCATGCAAAGATGGGCACAATAAAGGACAGAAACGGTACAGATCTAACATAAGCAGAAGATATTAAGCAGAGGTGGCAAGAGTACACAGAAGAACTATACAAAAAAGACCTTAATGACCCAGATAACCATGATATTGTGATCATTCACCTAGAGCCAGACATTCTGGAGTGCAAAGACAAGTGGGCCTTACGAAGCATCACTACGAACAAAGCTAGTGGAGGTGATGGAATTCCAGTTGAGCTATGACAAATCCTAAAAGATGATGCTGTGAAAGTGCTGCACTCAATATGCCAGCAAATTTGGAAAACTCAGCAGTGGGCACAGGACTGCAAAAGGTCAGTTTTCATTCCAATCCCAAAGAAAAGTAATGCAAAAGAATGTTCAAATTAACGCACAATTGCACTCATTTCACACGCTAGCAAAATAATGCTCAAAATTCTCTAAGCTAGGCTTCAAGTACTTGAACTGAGAACTTGCAGATGTTCAAGCTGGAGTTAGAAAAGGCAGAGGAACCAGAGATCAAATTGCCAACATCCGCTGGATCATAGAGTGAGCAAGGAATTCGAGAAAAACATCTACTTCTGCTTCACTGACTACACTAAAGCCTCTGACAGTGTAGATCACAACAAACTGGAAAATTCTTAAAGAGATGAGAATACCACACCACCTCCTGTGAAACCTGCGTGCAGGTTAAGAAGCAGCAGTTAGAAATGGACATGGAACAACAGACTGGTTCCAAATTAGGAAAGGAGTACGTCAAGTCTATATATTGTCACCCTGTTTACTTAACTTATATGCAGAGTATGTCATGCAAAATGCTGGACTGGCTGAAGCACAAGCTGGAATCAAGATTGCTGGAAGAAATATCAATAACCCCAGATATGCAGGTGACTCTACCCTTATAGCAGAAAGAAAAGGGGAACTAAAGAGCCTCTTGATGAAGGTGAAAGAGGAATATGAAAAAGCTGGCTTAAAACTCAACATTCAAAAAAACTAAGGTTATAGCATCTGATCCCATCACTTTAGGCAAATAGATGGGGAAACAATGGAAACAATGACAGACTATTTTCTTGGGCTAAAAAATCACTGCAGATGGTGACTGCAGCCATGAAAGTAAAAGATACTTGCTCCTTGGAAGAAAAGCTATGACAAACCTAGACAGCATATTAAAAAGCAGAGACATTACTTTGCCAACAAACGTCTGTATAGTCAAAGCTATGGCTTTTCCAGTAGTCATGTATGGTCCAGAGTTGAACCATAAAGAAGGCTAAGCACTGAAGAATTGCTGCTTTGAACTGTGGTGTTGGAGAAGACTCTTGAGAGTCCCTTGTACTGCAAGGAGATCAAGTCAGTCAGTCCTAAAGGAAATCAGTCCTGAATATATTCACTGGAAGGACTGATGCTGAAGCTGAAGCTTCAATACTTTGGCCACCTCGTGCAAAGAGTTGTCAGAAAAGATGCTGATGCTGGGAAAGACTAAAGGCAGGAGGAGAAGGGGACAACAGAGGATGAGATGGTTGGATGGCATTACCGACTCAATGGCGCCATCTCCGGAAGATGGTGAAGGACAGGGAAGACTGGTGTGCTGCAGTCCTGGGGTCACAAAGAGTAGGATATGACTGAGTGACTGAACAATAACAACACACAGAATGCCCATCTCTATCACTAAATTTACCAGACATAATTGAGACTTTCCTCATGTTCTCCTGCCCCTCTTCTCCTCTGCTGCTGATCCACCCTGGAAATGAACTTCCTTTCATACGTGAAACCCATAAAGGTGAAGGTCAGTTTGCTCCCTCTTTCCAATCATTATGAAGTATGTTATTCTGTTAAATGCTACTGCCTTAGGTAAGTGGGTTCAGACTATGTTTGGTACTATTTAACATAATGAGACCCAACCAGTCTTTTATTTTTTAAGGCAGACAACTTGGTTTGCTAATGAATCTGACAAACTTGGATATTAATGAAGTTTTGACACTAACTGTGAATTTAAACACCTTACTTACTCTTTGCACTCTGAGATTACTCCTTGACCCTCAGTTTCTTCATCTGTGATATGGAAATAGTTCTGTTTCTTCACAAGTGTGTTAGTATAATCACATAAGATTATATAAAGCATAGAGATTATATAAAATACCTGACACACTGCTGTAATTTCATTGAAAACCCAGTAGTTCTCAGGAAAATTGAACATACAGAATCATTTCGACTGAAATCCTTCTTTGGGCATAAATGCTGGAAACTATAAAACTTAATAAAGAAAATTAAAGAGGATTCAAATAAATGGAATGATTTCCCATGCTTTTGGAGTGGAAGAACTAATATTGTTAAAACAGCAATACTACCCAAAGCAATCTACACATTTATTGTGATCCTTATCAAATTACCCATGGAATTTTGTACAGAATGAGAACAAATAATCTAAAAATGTATATGAAACCATAAAATACTCAGAACTGACAAAGCAATCCTGGAAAAAAAAAAGCAGAAAGCCTAACTATCCCAGACTTCAGACAATACTACAAAGATACAGTAATTAAAATAGTGTGGTACTGGTATAAAAACAGACGTTCCAGAATCACTGAAACAGAACAGAAAGCCCAGAAATAAATCCACACATCTATGGTCAATTAATTTTCAACAAAGAAGGCAAGAATATAAAATGGGGAAAAGAACTGTCTCTTCATCAAGTAGTGCTAGAAGTTGGACAGCTGCATGTAAATAAATGAAGTTAGAACACATCCACACACCATGCACAAAAATAAACTCAAAATGGCTTAACAACTCAAACATAATACATGATACCATAAAACTCCTGGAAGAGAACATAAGCAAAACATTCTCTGATATAAATCATGCCAATGTTTTCTTAGGTCAGTCTCCCAAAGCAATAGAAATAAAAACAAACAAGTAGGACCTAATCAAACTCCAAAGCTTTTGCACAGCAAAGAAAACCATAGATAAAACGAGGACAACCTATGGAATGGGAGAAAATTTTTGCAAACAATGTAAATGACAAGGACTTAATTTTCAAAATATACAAACAGCCCATCTGGCTCAAAATCTGAAAAAGAAACAACCCAACCAAAAAAATGAGCAGAAGACCTAAACAGACATTTCTCCAAAGAGGCATACAGATGGCCAACAAACAGATGAAAAGATGCTTAGCATCACTCACTATCAGTTCAGTTCAGTTGCTCAGTTGTGTCCGACTCTTTGCGACCCCATGAATTGCAGCACACCAGGCCTCCTTGTCCATCACCAGCTCCCAGAGTCCACCCAAACCTATGTCCATCGAGTCAGTGATGCCATTCAGCCACCTCATCCTCTGTTGTCCCCTTCTTCTCCTGCCCCCAATCCTTCCCAGCACTAGGATCTTATCCAATGAGTCAACTCTTCACATCAGGTGGCCAAAGTATTGGAGCTTCAGCTTCAACATCAATACTTTCAATGAATACCCAGGACTGACCTCCTTTAGGATGAACTGGTTGGGTCTCCTTGCAGTCCAAGGAACTCTCAAGAGTCTTCTCCAACACCACAGTTCAAAAGCATCAATTCTTTGGCACTCAGCTTTCTTCACTGTCCACCTCTCACATCCATACATGACCATTGGAAAAACCATAGCCTTGACTAGCCGGACCTTTGCTGGTAAAGTAATGTGTCTGCTTTTCAATATGCTGTCTAGGTTGGTCAGAGAAATGCAAATCAAAACCACAACGAGATGTGGCCTCACACAGTCAGAATGGCTATCATCAAAGAGTCTACAACAAATGCTGGAGAGGGTGTGAATAAAAGGGAACTCTCGTGCACTGCTGGTGGGAATATAAATGGATACAATCACTCTGAAAAACCAGTATGGAGATTTCTTAAAGAACTAGGAAGAAAACTACCATATGACCCAGCAATCCTACTACTGAGCATATACCCTGAGAAAATCATAACTCAAAAAGTACCCCAATGTTCACTGCAGCACTATTTACAACAGCCAGAACGTGGAAGCAACCTAGATGTCCATCGACAAATGAATGGATAAAGAAGTCGTAGTACATATTTATAATGAAATATTACTTAGCCATAAAAAGGACCAAATTTGAGTCAGTTGAACTGAGGTAGAGGAACCTAGAGCCTGTTATACAGAGTGAATTAAGTCAGAAAGAAAAAAAATTTGTGTATTAATGCATATATATGAAATTTAGAAAAATGGTATTGATGAACCTATTTGCAGGGAAGGAAGAGAGATGTAGACATAGAGAACAGACTAGTGGACACAGCAGGGGAAGGGAAGGGTGGGACAAATTGAGAAAGTAGTATTGACATATATATACTACCATATGTAAAACAGATAACTAGTGGGAAGCTGCTATATAGCACAGGGAGCTCAACCTGGTGCTCTACGAGGACCCAGAAGTGGGGGAGGAAGGTTCATGAGGGAAGGGATATATGTATACTTAATGACTGATTCATATTGTTGTACAGCAGAAACCAACATAACATTGTAAAGCAATTATCTTCCAATTAAAAATAATTTTTTAAAAATTTTAGATGGGCAGAAGACCTAAACAGACATTTCTCCAAAGAAGACATATAGATCACCAACAGACATATGAAAAGATGCTCAGCATAACTAATTATTAGAGAAATGCAAAGCAAAACCAAAATGAAGTACCACCTCATACCAGTCACAATGGCCATCATCAAAGTCTACAAACAGTAAATGTTGGAGAAAGTATGAGAAAAAAGGGAGCCTTCCTACACTGTTCGTGGGAATATAAGTTGGTGCAGCCACTATGGGAAAAGAATATGTAAGTTCCTCACAAAACTGAAAATAGAATTACCACATAATCTAGCAATTCCACTCCTGGACATATAATTCAAAAAGATACAAACTATAATTCAAAAAAATACAAGCACCTCTATGTTCATGGAAATACTATTCACAATTTCCAAGATATGGAAACAACCTAAATGCCCATTTACAGATAAGTGGATAAAGAAGATGTGGTACATATACACAATGGAATACTCCTCAGCCATAAAAAGAAAGAAAGAATGTCATTTGCAGCAACATGGATGTAACTAGGGATTATCATAATAAGTGAAGTTAAGTCAGAAATAGAAAGGCAAATACCACAGATATCACTTATAAGGATAATCTAAAATATGATACAAATTAACCTTCCTACAAAACAGAAACAGACCCACAGACATAGAGAACAGACTTGAGTTTGCCAAGGGAAAGGGCGTTGGGGGATGGGCTGGAAGTTTGAGGGTAGTAGATGCAAACTATTACATTCAGAATGAATAAACAACAAGGTCCTATATACAGTGGGAACTATATCCAACCTCCTTAGATAAACTGTAATGGAAAAGAATATTAAAAAGAATGTGTGTGTATATACCTGCACATACATGTATAACTGAGTCACTTTGATGTACAGCAGAAATTAATAGAACATTGTGAATCGACTATACTTCAATAAAAAAAAAATTGTTCTTTCCATCATGATACTTCACTAACTTGCTGTTGTTGTTTAGCCACTAGTAGCGTCTGATTCTTTTGCGACCCCATGGACTATAACCCACCAGGCTCCTCTGACCACGGGATTGCCCAGGCAAGAATACTAGAGCAGGAAGCCTTTCCTTTCTCCAGGGGATCTTCCCAACCCAGGAGTCGAACCAGGGTCTCCTGCACTGCATTTTTTACCAAATGAGCTAACAGGGAAGCCCCTTAATTCCCTGACCAGGGAACAAATTCACATCCCCTGCACTGCAAGGCGATTCCTAACCATTAGACCACCAGGGAAGTCCCAATGTGAGGCTTTTTATCATCATGTTTTAGCACAATGCATGTGAATATTCACATATTTCTCTGAAGAAACATTAACCTATTTGATTATATCTTCTGTGCTGTCCCCAAAGACTATTATAAATAGCAAATGTACATTACTATTTTATAAACTCTAAAAAATTCTAAATTCTGAAATTCATCTGGTACAAAAGATTTCAGATGAGGCACCATGAACCTTATAAGCAATAGGCCTCTGGTCCCTCAGATCTTAAAACTTCAGCTTGATTCCTGGCCTCACCTTCTAGACCAGTCACTTTGGATGAGTCAATTGATTCTTACTAAGTATGAGATACTTAGAAGAGTTATTTTTGCAGAAGAATATCAACAGAACTTCATGACCTGTAGGTGACTAAAACACTAAAGGTGAAGTTAGGAGAAGTAGGCCTGAGATGTATTTGGTTTCACATCTGCTAGTATTTGAGGCAATGTGTGAAGATGCCCTCCAGGCCGATGGACACATAGACTGTAGTTCTACCAGACAGATGTTGCAGCAAGAGCTACAGAGTTGAGGAACACAGAACTGAGAAGCGGACAGTAGCTAGTTCCAGAGAAAAAGTCTCAAGAAAGTCCCAGAGAATGCCAGAGGGAAAGGAATCAATCTTTAGAAGAAAGAGAAAGAACCATCCAAGAGATAGAAGGCGAAGAAACACAGCACCATAAAAGTCAAGGTAAAACAGAGCATCCCAAAGGACTGACCAGAAAAATTAAATGCTGGAACAAGATTAGGGATTATGAAGTATCTGAGCTGAGGGTCAGGAAGTAACAGTTAGAACTGGACATCGAACAACACACTGGTTCCAAATAGGAAAAGGAGTACGTCAAGGCTGTATATTGTCACCCTGCTTATTTAACTTACATGCAGAGTACATCATGAGAAACGCTGGGCTGCATGAAACACAAGCTGGCATCAAGACTGCCGGGAGAAATATCAATGACTTCAGATATGCAGATGACACCACCCTTATGGCAGAAAGAGAGAACTAAAGAGCCTCTTGATGAAATAGGAGAGTGAAAAAGTTGGCTTAAAACTCAACCAGATCATGGCATCTGGTCCCATCACTTCATGGGAAATAGATGGGGAAACAGTGGAAACAGTGATGGACTTTATTTTGGTGGGGGGGGGGGCCTCCAAAATCACTGCAGATGGTGACTGCAGCCATGAAATTCAAAGACGCTTGCTCCTTGGAAGAAAAGCTATGACCAACCTAGAGAGCATATTAAAAAGCAGAGACATTACTTTGCCAACAAAGTTCCTTCTAGTCAAAGCTACGGTTTTTCCAGTAATCATGTATGGATGTGAGAGTTGGACTATAAAGAAAGCTGAGTGCTGAAGAATTGATGCTTTTGAACTGTGGTGTTGGAGAAGACTCTTGAGAGTCTCTTGGACTGCAAGGAGATCCAACCAGTCCATCCTAGAGGAAACTCCAATACTTTGGCCACCTGATGCGAAGAACTGACTCATTTGAAAAGACCCTGATGCTGGGAAAGATTGAAAGCAGGAGAAGGGGACGACAGAGGATAAGATCGTTGGATGGCATCACCGACTCAATGGACATGAGTTTGAGTAAACTCTAGGAGTTGGCAATGGACAGGGAAGCCTGGCATGCTGCAGTCCATGGGGTCACAAACAGTCAGACATGACTGAGCAACTGAACTGAACTGAGCAAAGGGTAATCATTTTGACTAGAAGGAAGCCACTCGAGATTTTGAAAGTGTAATTTCAGTAAAAATTATAAAGGAAGGTATGATGTGTGGTATAAACACCTGCAGTAGTCAGTTAAGAAAAGGAAAATTAGAAATGTACATAATGGCAAATAACTCATACATGTGAAAAATAAAATGGAGTAACATCTTCTACTTTTTAGAATCATCTAAATTCTCTCTTTAAACATTTCTCTCTTTAAACACAAATTTTACATTTATCAAGTACTTGGAAAGCATTTATTATTCTGCTTTATAACTTTTATGAGAAGAAACAACTATATTTTGCTGATGTAGTAAAGGCAAAGATTTAAATCCTTTCTTTATTACTATTACTACTACTTAGTAAGCCTTTACTGATTACCTCCTACATTTAGAAAGTTATACTAGTATCATGCTTATTATAGTGGTTAAGCATCCTTCAGTGCTTAATAAAGTTATACTAGTACCATGCTTATTATAGTGGTTAAGCATCATTCAGTGCTTAATAACTTTTTTTCAAACTGTGCTAAATTAGGAATATTTAAGTTTAGTTTCACTATAAGCCCTTTAGGCTTCCCAGGTGGCTTTGTGGTAAAGAACTTGTCTGCCAATGCAAGAGACGCAGGCGACGTGGGTTGGACACCTGAGTCAGGAAGTTCCCCTAGAGGAGAAAATAGCACCCCACTCCAGTATTCTTGCCTGCAAAATCCCATGGACAGAGGGGCCTGGCAGGCTACAGTCCATGCGGTCACAAAAGAGTCGACACAACTTAGCAACTAAACAACATAAGCCCTTGGGAGTACCAGGTTCTTTCTTGGTTCAACAATCTTCCAAATGGTAAAAAACATTTAAATATACCTACATATATAACAAGAAAGAAAAGAATAACTGATTATAAAGAATAAAGGTCAAATTACAGTTCAATAAAAATTATGAGCATCAAATACTGACTCCACTGGCTCAGTAGATCATTTGAAACCTAAGAAAATAAGAGAGAAAAAAAGACATGGATGAACTAAGAATTTGAATTATGCAATCCTTTTGTTAAAGAGTAACAAGGCACCTAATTATCTGAGGAACTGACAACTTTTTCAAATCATTTGCTATTTCAAAAAGTATATATGCTACGATTTTCATAAATGTGTTTCCTTACACTTCTTATAAATTAGATTCCACAGTTCAAGCCAGCAGGGTGCCTGTACTGATACACAAGGACAAAATAATCAGGTTATTTCTAAAGAGAATATGAACATTTTAAAGTAAATAATTCATCTTTCCATATTACTACTCTAGGGTTTTCATATAAGGTTTTCAAGGTTAGTGCAATTGAGGCATTTTCTACCAAAGTACTACAAAAAGAATAAAACGTTTACCCAGGAATTGGGGTAGGAAGGACATTAATAGCCCAAAAGGCTCTCCACGATCTCGTGATGTATCTTAGAATTGTGTTAACTGAACGTTCTACCTCACAATACATTCATGATTTTTAATATAAAACAATGCTCTAAATTATTTACCAGTTACACTATTGTCGTTCAGTCGCTAAGTTGTCTGACTCGGCAACCTCATGGACTATAGCACTCCAGGCTCCTCTGTCCTCTACTATCTCCCGGAGTTTGCTCAAACTGACATCCACTGAGTCAGTGACACTATCTAACCATCTTACCCTTTGCTGCCCCCTTCTCCTTTGGACTTTAATCTTTACCAGCATCAGGGTCTTTTCCAATAAGACAGCTCTTCATATCAGGTGGCCAAAGTATTAGAACTTCAGCTTTAGCAACAGTCCTTCCAATGAATATTCAGGATTGATCTCCTTGCTGTCCAAGGGACATTACATTTAAGGACATTACAGTTCCTTAAATATTTGAATAAAATCAACCCCCCAGGAAGATATACCACAAATCCAATGGCTTTCCAACTTACTGGACTCTCAGCCTGTTTTATATCTATAGCTATAGGAGTTTAGAAGGGGACAAGATGGTTGGATAGTATCACCGACTCAATGGACATGAGTTTTGAGCAAACTCTGGAAGATGGTGGACAGGGAAGCCTCGCCTGCTGCAGTCCATGTGGTCACAAGACTTAGCGACTGAAAAACAATAGGAGTTTAGGTAATGAGGGGAGAACATAATGTTTTCTGATCAAATGAATTTTTCAAGAGACAACGCACTGCTGGGGATTACTGGTGAAGGTGGGGTAAGGAGGTAACATAGAGATGAGTGGAACAATGAAAATACACTCCATTGGGAAGAGTCAAAACTTTCTAAATTTAATAGTAAAGAAGGATTTATATTCTTTTCATTTTGTCCCATGAAATTAAATTAAATGCCACTGAAGTATTTTAGTTTGTTTTCATTCATTCGTCTATTCTTTCATTCAACAAAATGTATTATGGCCCTTTACATGCCACACTGTGTCCCAGATACTGAAGATACAAAAGCGAAATAGAAAATCCCTACCTTGAGAATCTCAGTCTTGGGAGAAGTAGTAAACAGAGTAAGAGCTATAAAAAATAATCTATACATAGTGAGCACAGAAAGACCCACTCTTCCTGGGGGAGGTGCACAAAAAAGGAAGCATCAAATGTTTCAAAAACAGAAGCTGAGGTGTTCTACTGACTTGGGATTTAGGGAAGATCCAGATCTCTGGTCAATTAGCATTCTTCCTTCACCTTGAAGAAGTTCCTTAAAACCACCAGAATTCTAAGGGCTCAATCTGAAACCTAGTATCTTGTATATATTCCCAATTCTAGTAAATAAAAAGGTCCAACAAGCCCAGCAGAAATGTAGTACACTGAGAACCACAGATGAACTGAAAAGGATTTTTGGCCAATGTCTCACCTTAAAAATAAAAAACCCTGAGGCCCAGGTTGGTAAAGTGTCCTGCCAAATAGGGTGGAACTCACTAGCAGTAGTTTGAAGCCAGTGCTCATCCCATTACAACAACTGCCAGCTCTATCTTTAGTACCCTCTGGTTCATTTTCTGCCCACTGGTTATTTTTAACCCAGGATCGATCCCTGGGTCAGGAAAATGCCCTGAAGAAGGGAATGGCAGCACTCTCCAGGATTCTTGCCTGGAGAATTCCAGGGACAAAGGAGCCTTGTGGGCCATAGTCCATGGGGTCACAAAAAGTCAGACACGACTGAGGAACTACCATAGAGACAGAGAGTCATTTTTAAAATCTTATATATAAAAATTTTATCCACCATGAAAACACTTAAACTTTATTTGAAAATACTTGTATTTTTAATATTAAGATGTACAGTGCTTTTTCAGGAATGTATTTTTTCTTCAAAAACTTTAATTTTCAAACATACATTAGAAAAAATAGTACAACTGCTCTCATATAACCTACTGATCAAATACAATATCTTTTAACATTTAGTACATGTGCTTTACCTCTCCTTTTTTTCTTTCTCCTTGTTACCACAAAATTCTAAAGTAAACTCCTGATATTAAGTCTAAGTCATTTGAATCCCCAATACTTCTTTTTTTTTAAATTTTCTTTACTTTATTGTGTTGGTTTTGCCATACAATGACATGAAACCGCCATGAGTTTACATATGCTCCCCCTCTAGAACCCCCCCTCCCTCCTCCCTCCAGATTCCCTCCCCCTGGGACATCTCGGTGCGCCAGCCCGAGCATCAATCCTGGGCTGGCGATTGATTTCACCTATGGTAATTAACATGTTTCAATGCCATTCTCCCATATCATCCCACCCTTGCCCTCATCCACAGAGTCCACGAGTCAATTCTATACATCTGCATTCCTTTTGCTGTCTCGCATGCAGGGTTCTCACTGTCATCTTTCTAAATTCCATATATATGCATTAGTATACTGTATTGTTGTTTTTCCTTCTGGCTTACTTCACTCTGGATAATAGGCTCCAGTTTCGCCCACCTGAGTAGAACTGATTCAAATGAATTTTTTTTTAAATGCTGAATAGTATTCCATTGTGTATATGTACCACAGCTTTCTTATCCATTCGTCAGTTGATGGGCATCTAGGTTGCTTCCATGTCCTGGCTATTGTAAACAATGCAGCGATGAACATTGGGGTACACGTGTCTCTTTCAATTCTGGTTTCCTCCGTGTGTATGTCCAGCAGTGGGATTGCTGGGTCATATAGCAGGTCTATTTGCAGGTTTTTAAGGACTCTCCACACTGTTTTCCATAGTGGCTGTACTAGTTTGCATTCCCACCAACAGTGTAAGAGGGTTCCCTTTTCTCCACATCCTCTCCAGCATTTATTGCTTGTAGACTTTTGGATTGCACCCATTCTGACTGGTGTAAAGTGGTACCTCATTGTGGTTTTGATTTGCATTTCTCTGATAATGAGTGATGTTGAGCATCTTTTCATGTGTTTGTTAGCCATTTTTATGTCTTCTTTGGAGAAATGTCTGTTAAGTTCTTTGGCCCACTTTTTGATTGGGTCGTTTATTTTTCTAGAATGGAGCTGCAGGAGTTGCTTGTATATTTTTGAGATTAATTGTTTCTATGTTTATATCAGAAAAATAAGGACAATTTCTTACATAAGTGCAATATAGTCATAACTACAGAATTAACAATGATTCCTTAATAACATCTAATAGTCAGTCAATATTTAAATTTCCTTAACTATCTCAAAAAATGTCTTTTTACAGTTATTCTGCCTAAAATATTTATTTCTACTTTACTACAAAACAGTATTCAACATTTGGATTCAACAATCCTATTTCTTCTGCTTTTCACAAACTTATATTCTGAACTTGTACTTCACTTACAAGGGTCTTATACATAGGTCAATAACTTCCAGCACCATCTCCTCAATCCTTATCCCAGGGTCAATATATTTTTAACACTTCAGTAATTACTTCAGATATTCTTCCTGCTTTTTCATCCCAATACACATAAACTATGACTCTAGTTACTCTACTATTACTTTCTCTAGTCTATTAAAATTACAATAAAACTCCATTAAAAAGGTCCTTTAATATCATAGATAAAATTACATTTCAGATATATATATATCAGTGGCACACTGTGAGTCATAACTGTACTTATAGTTCAATAAACCTAGATTTTCACTACCTGTCAATGCAAAAAATCAAGATTGAGTTGCTTACATCTGTATACCTGATATGATTCCTTTCTTGGTCATATTTTCAAATGCATGTAACATTTTCTAAAGTTGAGCATGTGCAGCAAAACAAATCTCAACAAATTCCAAAGAACTTAAATCATTCAGAGTATGACTGAAATCATACAGAGATGTTCTCTGACCACACTGCAGCTAAGCTGAATGTCAATATTTTAAAAAATAACTTGAAAATTCCTAAGTACTTTGGTGGTGGAACAAATCTATCTCTGGAAAGAGAGGCAAGGGAACCCTAAATCAGAGACCTAAAGTGAACTGATCAAAATGCCCCATTGCTCATCACCTCATTTCTAGAAGCAGCTCCAACAACTCTAGACCCAAGTAAGTCCCAGTAATTTTAAACAACTGGCCCAATGGTGTCCCAAGAGGAAGATTCTGGACTTCTGACTAGTATTGCTAAGGAACATATAAGAGGAGTCAAGTAATTAAAGAAATAGAAAAAAAATAATTAAAAAAAAAAAAAAAAGAAATAGAAAAGATATAACCACATGTGTATTTCTGGCTGGAGAAGTAGGTCTTTCAGGTTAGAGCTAGTTCAAAAAATATGCTGCTCAGGAAGAGGATGTGAATTCAGATTCTTATTTAGAATTTACTAGTCATATGGTTCCTATTTCAAATACATTATACATTAAACACATAAGGTAAGGATGTGGAGAGCAGTCTGAGGAGGAGGCCTTACAAATAGCTGAGAAAAGAAGAGGCAAAGAAGAAAAGGAAAGATATAACCATCTGAATGCAGACTTCCAAAGAATAACAAGGAGAGATAAGAAAGCCTTCCTCAGTGATCAGTGCAAAGAAATACAGGAAAACAATAGAATGGGGAAAACCAGAGATCTCTTCAAGAAAATTAGAGATACCAAGGGAACATTTCATGCAAAGATGGGCACACTAAAGGAAAAAATGGTATGGACCTAACAAAAGCAGAAGATATTAAGAAGTGTTAAGAATACACAGAAGAACTGTACAAAAAACATCTCAATGACCCATATAACCACATTTGTATTTCTAGCTGGAGAAATACAAATACGTACAAATACAATGGTGTGATCACTCACCTAGAGCCACACATCTTGGAGTGTGAAGTCAAGTGGGCCATATGAAGCATCACTATGAACAAAGCTAGTGGAAGTGATGGAATTCCAGCTGAGTTATTTCAAATCCTCAAAGATGATGCTGTTAAAGTGCAGCATTCAATATGTCAGTAAATTTGGAAACTCAGCAATGGCCACAGGACTGGAAAAGGTCAATTTTCATTCCAATCCCAAAGAAGGGCAATGCCAAAGAATCAATTTTTCGGCGCTCAGTCTTCTTTATGGTCCAATTCTCATATCCATACATGACTACTGGAAAAACCATAGTTTTGACTAGATGGACCTTTCTCAACAAAGTAATGTCTCTGCTTTTTAATAAGTTGTCTAGGTTGGTCATAACTTTTCCTCCAAGGAGCAAGCGTGTTTCAATTTCATGGCTACAGTCACCATCTGCAGTGATTCTGGAGCCCCCAAAAAGCAAAGTCTCTCACTGTTTCCATTGTTTCCCCATCTATTTACCATGAAGTGATGGGACCAGATGCCATGATCTTAGTTTTCTGAATGATGAATTTGTTTTTTTTTTTAATGATTCCAGATTATTTCCGTATCCTAAAATTATGGCATTGATAATAGTATTTAGGAATATCTTTATCTTTTTTTCTTCTTTCCTTGATATATTTTTAATGAATTTATTCAAACTTTTTCCCTCTCCTCTTTCATTTTCATCAAGAGGCTCTTTAATTCTTCACTTTCTGCCATAAGGGTGGTGTCATCTGCATATCTGAGGTTATTGATATTTCTCCCACCAATCTTGATTTCAGCTTATGCTGCATCCAGCCTGGCATTTTGCATGATGTACTCTGCATGTAAGTTAAATAAGCAAGGTGACAATATACAGCGCTTTTTTTTTTTTTTTAAAAATTTTACTTTATTTTTTTGAATTAATTTATTTTTTCTTTACATTATCATGTTGGTTTTGCCATACATTGACATGAACCCGCCATGGGTATACATGTGTTCCCCTTCCAGAACCCCCCTCCCACCTCCCTCCCGATTAAAAGAGACGCAGATGTATACAGCTTTGACATACTCTTTTCCCAATTTGGAACCAGTCCATTGTTCCATGACCAGTTCTAACTGCTGCTTCTTGATCTGCATACAGGTTCTGCAGGAGGCAGCTAAGGTGGTCTAGTACTCCCATCTCTTAAGAGTTTTCCATAGTTTGTTGTGATCCACACAGTCAAAGGCTTTAGCATAGTCAATGAACCAGAATTAGATGTTTTCTGGAATTCACTTGCTTTTTCTATGACCTATGAACTGTGGTGTTGGAGAAAATTCTTGAGAATCCCTTGGACTGCTAGGAGATCAAACCAGTCAATCCTAAAGGAAATCAACCCTGAATATTCATTGAAAGGACTGAGGCTGAAGCTCCAACACTTTGCCCACCTGATGGAAAGAGCCTGCTCATTAGAAAATACCCTGATGCTGGGAAAGACTGAAGACAGGAGAAGAAGGGGACGACAGAGGATGAGATGGTTGGACAGCATCACCAACTCAATGGACATGAATTTGCACAAACTCTGGGAGATGGTGAAGCACAGGGAAGCCTGGTGTGCTGCAGTCCATGGGGTCACAAAAAGCTGGACATGACTGAGCAATGAAACAACAACAACAAGGATGTGAAGAAGTATAAGGCATAGGTCCTGCCCTCAGGAACCAAAGCCTAAAAACAATAAATGAAGTACAGTGGTGGTAGTAATGGTTTTCAGTGTCTTTACTCCCCAGACAAAAGGGAATGTTTTTACTGTATTTATAAAATATGCACAAATTAAGACAAAATCATTTTATAGTTATATGAGTCTGTGAAGACAGTAATTAAAATTAAACTTTATCTGGGACTTTAACAATTGAGGGCAAATATCAGAGCTATTCATGGATCCAGTGGTTTGAGTTTGCAGTTTTTGCTTTTTATTTTTTGAGAGTCATGATTAGTTTTAGATGGATAAACTCTTGAATCAGGTTTATGTCTTGCTAAACTTCCCTTAGTCTCAGTTGGAGCCAACCAAGAGTTGTTCCCCTTCTGTTCCCTGCTCACTGTAGTGAGGAATTTTATCTCTTAATTATCTGAGGCCAGACCCTCCCACTCCATCTTCCCCTTCTGCACAGGACACTTTATGCATATGAAACACTCAGAGCCTGGGAAAAAGGTGCTATACTCACGCAAAGAGTGGTTATTATTATTGATGTTTCTCATAAACACAGATTTAGAATGTCAAAAGTAATATCAGACCCTAAGGTAACAACAAAGCTTTTTTCTCTTGGAAATCTATTGCATTATGTTTGCTTTGATGGCAGTTATGTCTGCAATGTGTAAAACACTTCCATGAAGGCACAGCTCAGAGGCAGGGATGACTAGCCCAAAGGGCTAATAACAAAGACTTTATCTTCTGCCACATCCCACCAGTCAAGTAGTTCTCACAGTGGTTACCCAAGACACAAAAATACTAGGAAGTTCAACTCCGTAAGTGAAAGGAAAAGGAAAAAAGCCTAGCTTCAACAGTTTGTCCTAGACTCACATAAATCGTTTTTATTCATTTGTCTAGTCTTTACCAGTCACTAGTATTAATGAGATAACGAGACCAAATAGTCTCTGCTTGTGGATTAGAGTATCATGCTATAGGCCTCAATATCAGAAATCGAAATTATGAAAGTGAGAATAAATGAAGCCCACATGCTAGGATTTGCATGCCCAGCTCATGTACGACCGACTTAGTTCTACTAAGAAATGGGCCAGTGGATATGTTTTTGGTTTCATCTGCTCTCATAAGGATAAATAAGTTCACAGACAAAGTTTTGTCCAAGGATTTCACCATCACAATGAACCTGGATCATCAAGATCTGAGCCAGAAAAAGTTGAAGGTGATTAATCTAATTGGCCTACCATTCCATGGAATATACTAAAGAATGATATACTGTTTTGTTAGCTCAGTGCAAATATCCTCATCTACTATATACACATGTAAGTTTATGCTAGCATAGAGGAAAATTATATATAGGACTTAGGTTCAAAAGGGAAAGCCCTTTCACAAGTGTCCTGATGAGTAATCAGTCTTTTCATTTCAGCATTTATTGAGAGCCTAGTATCTGTGCACCATGTTGTACTAGGTGTCGATGATAACACACTATAAATACCTTCCTTGCCCTCAAAGAGCTTAGAGAGTAATAAAAGAGATGTAAATGAAGCAAAATGAAATAATGACTCTAAAAGATGCATAACTTCCTTGGAGAAATGTCTGTTAAGTTCTTTGGCCCACTTTTTAATTGGGTTGTTTATTTTTCTAGAATGGAGCTGCAGGAGTTGTTTGTAAATTTTTGAGATTAATTGTTTGTCTGTTGCTTCATTGGCTATTATTTT
>ML661891.1:13273255-13345848 GCA_007570785.1 Antilocapra americana | reverse complement strand
AGGTTGATTCCGCCAGTTCCATTCTTCTTTCTCAAGATTGCTTTGGCCATCCAAAAGTCTACAAGCAATAAATGCTGGAGAGGATGTGGAGAAAAGGGAACCCTCTTACACTGTTGGTGGGAATGCAAACTAGTACAGCCACTATGGAAAACAGTGTGGAGGTTCCTTAAAAAGCTGCAAATAGACCTGCCATATGACCCAGCAATCCCACTGCTGGGCATATACACCGAGGAAACCAGAATTGAAAGAGCCACGTGCACCCCAATGTTCATCGCTGCATTGTTTACAATAGCCAGGACATGGAAGCAACCTAGATGCCCATCAACTGACGAATGGATAAGAAAGCTGTGGTATATATACACAATGGAATATTACTCAGCATTAAAAAAAAATTCATTTGAAGCAATTCTACTCAGATGGACGAAACTGGAGCCCATTATCCAGAGTGAAGTAAGCCAGAAGCAAAAACAACAATACAGTATATTAACACATATATATGGAATTTAGAAAGACAGTAATGAGAACCCAACATGGGAGACAACAAAAGGAACGCAGATGTATAGAATAGACTTGTGGACTTTGTGGATGAGGGTAAGGGTGGGATGAGATGGGAGAAGGGCATTGAAGCATGTTAATTGTCATGTGTCTAATCAATCGCCAGCCCAAGATTGATGCTCGGGACTGGTGCAGCGAGATTTCCCGGGGGGGAGGGAGGAGGGAGGGGGGACCCGGAGGGGAAGCATATGTAAACCCATGGTGATATCATGACAATGTATGGCAAAAACAATAATAAAAAAAAAAAAGAAAAAAGAAATATAAAAAAAAAAATAAATAAAAGATGCATAAGCAAGTGCCAAAAAACTATGAAATTTACATGGGGATACCAGAGAAGTTTCCATGGAAAATATAGCAGTTGAACTAAAAATAACATTTCTGAAGTCAAAGAATGAAAGAAAAATGAAATTAAAAACAAAGTCAAAAAAGCTTAAGAGTTACATAGTTCAGAATCATATTTTAAAAGAGAAAGAAAGAACATTGCACTTTAAGTCCCAAGATTAAAGTTTTAGTTCCTGCCTCATCTCTAACTCTCTACTGAAGCTGAGTTGATAAGAAAAACGCAATTAGGGTATACCTAATAGAGGAGCTATTCAAAATCTTTAATATTCTGTATGGATACTGATCAAGCAAAATGAATGTCAGCTATAATCATCAGTATAGACAATTTACTGAATACCAACCAATCTTATTTACATCTTTTTTTCTTTCTGTCGTCCTCTTCTAGAATGCAGGTTTTGACAGCAACCATTGTTGATCACTGTGTTCTAAAAATGTACTAGGGAATTCTTTTAAGCAGCTAAGGGAAGACAGGAAGACACAAATGATCATCAAGAAGGAAGACATTTATACTTGCAGACCCCTAAAACAGAAGAGTTTCTAAAATACACCAGTAATACAATAATAGTAATAATAGCAGCAATAATAACAATGATAATATTCAGAACATCCTCAAAAACCCAATTTAGATCCAAGAAGAGTCTAAAATGGTACCTAAAAACCCTTCAAAAAGAATATTTATGATAGTCTAATTTTCTCCTCCCAGGAAGAAAACAAGAGTAGTTCTTTTCCTCTACATAACTAGGCCTTTCCACAGAGAACCCATTTCACAATCTAAAACACAGGTAAAAAATGAACAACCTGGAAGACTGTCTCTTCAGTTCAGTTCAGTTGCTCAGTCATGTCGGACTCTGCGATCCCATGGACTGCAGCACACCAGGCTTCCCTGTCCATCACCAACTCCCAGAGTTTACTCAAACCCATGTTGATTGAGTCAGTAAAGCCATCCAACCATCTCATCCTGTCATCCCCTTTCTCCTCCCACCTTCAGTCTTTCCCAGCATCAGGGTCTTTTCCAATAAGTCAGTTCTTCATATCAGGTGGCCAAAGTATTGGAGTTTCAGCTTCAGCATCAGTCCTCCCAATGAATATTCAGGACTGATCTCCTTTAGGATGGACTAGGTGGATCTCTCTGGAGTCCAAGGGACTCTCAAGAGTCTTCTCCAACACCACAGTTCAAAAGCATCAATTCTTCATCACTCAGCTTTCTTTACAGAGAAGGCAACGGCAACCCACTCCTGTACTCTTGCCTGGAAAATCCCATGGACAGAGGAGCCTGCTGGGCTGCAGTCCACTGGGTCGCGGAGAGTCAGACACGACTGAGCTACTTCACTTTCACTTTTTACTTTCATGCATTGGAGAAGGAAATGGCAACCCACTCCAATGTTCTTGTCTGGAGAATCTCAGGGATGGAGGAGCCTAGTGGGCTGCTATCTATGGGGTCGCACAGAGTTGGACACGACTGAAGTGACTTAGCAGTAGCAGTAGCAGCAGCAGCTTTCTTTATAGTCCAACTCTCACATCCATACATGATACCAGGAAAACCATAGCTTTGACTAGACAGACCTTTGTTGGCAAAGTAACATATCTGCTTTTTAATATGCTGTCTGGGTTGGTCATAGCTTTTCTTTCAAGGAGTAAGTGTCTTTCAATTTCATGGCTGCAGTCACCATCTGCAGTGATTCTGGAGAAAAATAAAGTCTGCCACTGTTTTCACTGTTTCCCCATCTAATTTTAGTTTTCTGAATGTTGAGGTTTAAGCCAACTCTTTCTCTCTTCTTCCACTTTCATTAAGAGGCTCTTTAGTTTCTCTTCACTTTCTGCCATATCTGAGGTTATTGAGATTTCTCCTGGCAATCTTGATTCCAGCTTGTGCTTCACGACCCTGGCATTTCACATGATGTACTCTGGATGTAAATTATATAAGCAGGGTGACAATACACAGCTTTGACAGACTCCTTTCCCAATTTGGAACCAGTGTGTTGTTCCATGTCCAGTTCTAACTGTTGCTTTCTGACCTGCATACAGATTTCTCAGGAGGCAGGTCAGGTGGTCTGGTATTCCCATATCTTTAAGAATTTTACACAGTTTGTTGCAATCCACACAGTCAAAAGCTTTGCCATAGTCTATAAAGCTGAAGTAGCTGTTTTTCTGGAAATCTCTCTTTTTCAATGATCCGATGGATGTTAGCAATTTGATCTCTGGTTCCTCTGCCTTTTCTAACTCCAGCTTGAACATCTGCAGGTTCTCAATTCATGCACTGTTGAAGCCTTGCTTGGAGAATTTTGAGCATTACTTTGCTAGCATGTGAGATGGGTGCAATTGTGTGGTAGTTTGAATGTTCTTTGGCATTGCCTTTCTTTGGGATTGGAATGAAAATTGACCTTTTCCAGTTCTGAGTCCTGTGGCCACTGCTGAGTTTTCCAAATTTGCTGGCATATTGAGTGCAGCAGTTTTACAGCATCATCTTTTAGGATTTGAAATAGCTCAACTGAAGTTCCATCACCCCCACTAGCTTTGTTTGTAGTGATGCTTCCTAAGGCCCACTTGACTTTGGACTCCAGAATGTCTGGCTCTAGGCAAGTGATCACACCATTGTGGTTATCTGGATCATTAAGATCTTTTTTTGCATAGTTCTTCTATGTATTCTTGCCACCTCTTCTTAATATCTTCTGCTTCTGTTAGGCCCATATCATTTCTGTCCTTTATTGTGCCCATCTTTGCATGAAATATTCCCTTGGTAGCTC
Source organism: Antilocapra americana (assembly GCA_007570785.1). Taxonomy (NCBI): domain Eukaryota; kingdom Metazoa; phylum Chordata; class Mammalia; order Artiodactyla; family Antilocapridae; genus Antilocapra; species Antilocapra americana. The sequence goes on along the minus strand of ML661891.1, from coordinate 13,342,207 downwards.
TAATTTTCTTGAAGAGATCGCTAGTCTTTCCCATTCTACTGTTTTCCCCTATTTCTTTGCATTGATCACTGAGGAAGGCTTTCTTCAGATAGAGAAAAATAATCTCAAATGGAAGTCTTACATGCAAGAAAATGGTAGCTATGTGATTAAGTACGTATCAATACTTATAAAATAGCAATATTAATGATTTTTGGAGCTAAGCAAAAAGATAAAGTTATAATGCATGACAACAACAGCATATAAATCAAAGCATGCAAGTCAGGAGTGGTGTGAATAGAGTTAAAATAAGGACTCTGTATGTTTAACAAGAGGGGTAAAGACAGTAATTATACTGTTAGATTTTGATAAGTTAGAATTCAAAAGCTAATTCTAGAGTGACCAAAATTACAATACTAGAATATAAAATTTCTAATTAATAGGGAGAGATTAAATGAGAAAAAAATATGCAATAGATTCAAAGGAGGACAAGAAAGTAATGTATTGAGCTCAACCTAGTGCTCTGTGACAAGGGGTGGGATGGGTAGGTCAGGAGGGAGGGTACATATGTATACCTGTGGCTGATTCATGCTGATGTATGGCAGAAACCAATACAATATGGTAAAGCAATTATCCTTCAATTTAAAAAAAAGAAAATATATTTTAAAAATATAGAAAAGGCAGGACAAATAAAAAATCATTAAATTGTTAAGATAAATATAAATAGATCAGTTATTTTAATAAATATGAAAGGACACATAAGGATCAATTATAGTAACAAAGAACATGCCAATACTGAAATTAAGATGTTAATGATAACCCTGTATGCAAGACAGCAAAAGAGACGCAGATGTATAGAACAGTCTTTTGGACTCCACGGGAGAGGATGAGGGTGGGATGATATAGGAGAACGAGATTGAAACATGTAAACTATCATATGTGAAATCAATCACCAACCCAGGTTTGATGCATGATACAGAGTGATCAGGGCTGGTGCACTGGGATGACCCAAAGGGATGGAATCTGGAGGGAGGTGGGAGGGGGGTTATGGAAGGGGAACACATGTATACTCATGGCAGATTCATATCAATGTGTGGCAAAAGCAACACAATAATGTAAAGAAAAAAGTCTTTCCTGAATTTGTTACAATATAAAAATAAATAAAGATTAAAAAGGGAGGGAATATATGTATACCTATGGCTGATTCATGTTGAGGTTTGACAGAAAACAACAAAATTCTGTAAAGCAATTGTCCTTCAATAAAAATTTTTTTTAAAAATCAGATAAATGCTTATTTAGTGTCACAAAAACCTAAAAAAAACACACAATCAATTTATAATCACTCCAAGGAAAACTATATGCTTACATTTACACTTAACATATATAGGGTCTATATGCTAAAATTACAAAATACTGATTTTAAATAAGTCAAAGACCCAATCAAAAAGTGGGCCAAAGAACTTAACAGACATTTCTCCAAAGAAGATATAAAAATGGCTAACAAATACATGAAAAGATGCTCAACATCACTCATTATCAGAGAAATGCAAATCAAAACCACAATGAGATATCACTTTACACCACTCAGAATGGCTGCAATCCAAAAATCTACAAGTAATAAATGCTGGAGAGGATGTGGAGAAAAGGGAACCCTCTTACACTGTTGGTGGGATTGCAAACTAGTACAGCCACTATGAAAAACAGTGTGGAGGTTCCTTAAAAAACTGCATATAGACCTGCCATATGACCCAGCAATCCCACTGCTGGGCATATACACCAAGGAAACCAGAATTGAAAGAGCCACGTGTACCCCAATGTTCATCGCTGCTTTGTTTACAATAGCCAGGACATGGAAGCAACCTAGATGCCCATCAACTGACGAATGGATAAGAAAGCTGTGGTACATATACACAATGGAATATTACTCAGCTTTAAAAAAAAATTCATTTGAATCAGTTCTACTCAGATGGACGAAACTGGAGCCCATTATCCAGAGTGAAGTAAGCCAGAAGCAAAAACAACAATACAGTATATTAACGCATACATATGGAATTTAGAAAGACGGTAACGAGAACCCAGCATGCGAGACAGCAAAAGGAACGCAGATGTATAGAATTGACTCGTGGACTCTGTGGATGAGGGAAAGGGTGGGATGATATGGGAGAATGGCATTGAAACATGTTAATTATCATATGTCTAATCAATCGCCAGCCCAGGATTGATGCTTGGGGCTGGTGCATCGAGATTTCCCGGCGGGGGGGGGGAGGTTCTGGAGAGGGAGCATATGTAAACCCATGGTGATATCATGTCATTGTATGGCAAAACTAATAAATAAATAAATAAGTCAAATAAAACTTGAGAGAGACAGCATGTTCATCAGGTGGAAGACTCATTATAGTCAGCATGTAAAATCTCTCAAATTGGTCTATCAGTTCAGTTCAGTAGTTCAGTTGTGTCTGACTCTGCGACCCCATGGACTGCAGCATGCCAGGCCTGCCTGTCCATTACCAACTCCTGGAGTTTACTCAAACCCATGTCACTGAGTCAGTGATGCCATCCAACCATCTCATCCTCTATGTCATTCCCTTATTCTCCCCACTTCAATCTTTCCCAGCATCAGGGTCTTTTCAAATGAGTTAGCTCTTCACATCAGTTGGCCAAAGTACTGGACTTTCAGCTTTAACATCAGTCCTTCCAATGAATATTCAGGACTGATTTCCTTTAGGATCAATCTATAGTTTACTGCAATTCATAACAAAACACAAAACAAGATTTTTTTCATAGCAAGATTATTCTAAACTCCATATGGAAAGGCTCAGGTCCTAAAAAAACTAAAACAATCATGCCAAATAAAGAAAGAGAATGAAGATGTGGCAGAAAGTACTCTGTCTCTACTAAGGGTTATTATATGGCAGAGTAATCAAGACAGTGTGATACGAGCAGAGAGATAAATACATAACTACATAAATCAATGGAACTGAATAAAAGGCTCAGAAACAGACCCTCACAAATATGCCATACTGACTTTTGACAGTGCAAAATCAATTCAATAAAAGGATAGCCTTTCCAATAAATTTGCCAGAACAACTGCCCATCCCCAGACTAAAGAAGGAGAAGGAAATGGCAACCCACTCCAGTACTCTTGCCTGGAAAGTCCCCTGGTAGGCTGCAGTCGAATGTTCGGACATGACTGAGCAACTTCATTTTCACTTTCATGCACTGGAGAAGGAAATGGCACCCCACTCCAGTGTTCTTGCCTGGAGAATCCCAGGGACGGGGGAGCCTGGTGCGCTACCACCTATGGGGTTGCACAGAGTTGGGCATGACTGAAGCGACTTAGCAGCAGCAGCAGGCTAAAGAAAGATAGAACCTCAACCTAAGTTCCACATTATACAAAATCTGGCTAAAAATGGATCATAGACTTCAATAAAATGAAATAGCCCTCATGATCAACAAAAGAGTCTGAAATACAGTACGTGGGTACAATCTCAAAAACAATAGAATGATCTCTGTTCATTTCAAAGGCAACTGATTCAAAATCACAGTAATCCAAGTCTATGTCCCAACCACCAAGGCCAAAGAAGCTGGGTTAACCAGTTCTAATGACCTACAAGACGTTCTAGAACTATTACCAAAAAAAGATGTCCCTTTCATCATAAGGGACTGGAATGCAAAAGTAGGAAGTTAAGAGACACCTGGAAACAGGCAAGTTTGGCCTTGGGAGTACAGAATGAAGCAGGGCAAAGGCTAACACAGTTTTGCCAAGAGAACACACTGGTCATAGCAAACACCCTCTTTCAACAGCACAAGAAAATACTCTATAAATGGACACCACCAGTTAGTCAATACCAAAATCAGATTGATTATATTCTTTTCAGCTGAATATGGAGAAGCTCTATACAGTCAGCAAAAACAAGATAAGGAGCTGATTGTGGCTCAGATCATGAACTCCTTATTGCAAAATTCAGACTCAGATTGGGAAAAGTAGGCAAAACCCCTAGACCATTCAGGTATGACCTAAATCAAACCCCTTACAATTACACACTGGAAGAGACAAATAGATTCAAGGTATTAGAGATGATAGTCATAGAGCCTGAAGAACTATGGACAAAGGTTCATGACATTGTACAGGATGCAGTGATCAAAACCATCCCCAAGAAAAAGAAATGCAAAAAGACAAAATGGTTATCTGAGGAGGCCTTACAAATAGTTGAGAAAAGAAGAGACGCTAAAGGCAAAGGAGAAAAGGAAAGATATACATATGCAGAGTTCCAAAGAACGGCAAGGAAAGATAAGAAAGCCTTCCTTGGTGATCAATGCAAAGAAATAGGGGAAAACAATAGAATGAGAAAGACTAGAGATCTCTTCAAGAAAATTAGAGCTACCAAGGGAATATTTCATGCAAAGATGGGCACAATAAAGGACAGAAATGATATGGGCCTAACAGAAGCAGAAGATATTAAGAAGAGGTGGCAAGAATACACAGAAGAATTATACCAAAAAAAAGATCTTAATGATCCAGATAACCACGATGGTGTGATCACTCGCCTAGAGCCTAACTCTATGTCTGTCCTGGAGTCTGAAGTCAAGTGGGCCTTAGGAAGCATCACTACAAACAAAGCTAGTGGAGGTGATGGAATTCCAGTTGAGCTATTTCAAATCCTGAAAGACAATGCTGTAAAACTGCTGCACTCAATATGCCAGCAAATTTGGAAAACTCAGCAGTGGCCACAGGACTCAGGACTGGAAAAGGTCAATTTTCATTCCAATCCCAAAGAAAGGCAATGCCAAAGAACATCCAAACTACCGCACAATTGCACTCATCTCACACACTAGCAAAGTAATGCTCAAAATTCTCCAAGCAAGGCTTCAACAGTGCATGAATTGAGAACCTACAGATGTTCAAGCTGGAGTTAGAAAAGGCAGAGGAACCAGACATCAAATTGCCAACATCCACTGCATCACAGTAAAAGCAAGAGAGTTCCAGAAAAACATCTGCTGCTTTATTGACTATGATTAAGCCTCTGACCGTGTGGATTGCAACAAACTGTGTAAAATTCTTAAAGATATGGGAACACCAGACCACCTGACCTGCCTCCTGAGAAATCTGTATGCAGGTCAAGAAGCAACAGTTAGAACTGCACATGGAACAACAGACTGGCTCCTAATTGGGAAAGGAGTACATCCAGGATGTATACTGTCATCTGCTTATTTAACTTACATGCAGAATACATCATGCAAAATGCTAGGGTGGATGAAGCACAAGCTGGAATCAAGATTGCCAGGAGAAATATCAATAACCTCAGATATGTAGATGACACCATCCTTATGGCAGAAAGCGAAGAGAAACTAAAGAGCCACTTGATGAAGGTGAAAGAGGAGAGTGAAAAAGCTGGCTTAACATCCAACATTCAAAAAACGAAGATCATGGCATCTGGTCCCATCACTTGATGCCAAATAGATGGGAAAAGAAAGGAAAGAATGGCAGATTTCATTTTCTTGGGCTAAAAAATCACTGCAGATGATGACTGCAGCCATTAAATTAAAAGATGCTTGCTCCTTGGAAGAAAAGCTATGACCAACCTAGACAACATTTTAAAAAGCAGAGACATCACTTTGTCAACAAAGATGCATCTACTCAATGCTATAGTTTTCCAGTAGTCGTGTAAGGATATGAGAGTTGGACTATAAAGAAAGCTGAATGCCAAAGAATTGATGCTTTTGAACTGTAGTGTTGGAGAAGACTCTTGAGAGTTCCTTGGACTGCAAGGAGATCAAACCAGTGCATTCTAAAGGAAATCAGTCCTAAATATTCATTGGAAGGACTGATGCTGAAGCTGAAATTCCAACACTTTGGCCACCTGATGCGAAGAACTGACTCATTTGAAAAGACCCCGATGCTGGGAAAGATTGAAGGCAGGAGGAGAAGGTGATGACAGAGGATGGGATGGTTGGATGGCATCTTTGACTCGATGGACACGAGTTTGAGCAAGCTCCAGGAGTTGGTAATGAACAGGTAAGCCTGGCGTGCTGCAGTCCTTGAGGTCACAAAGAGTCGGACACGAGTTGGGCTAAACTAATGACTCTCAGACTTAACACCAAATACACCATCCATTTTAAAAAACTGATATATTAGGCCTCACTGAAATTAGAAATTTTGCTCTATGAAAGCCAATATGAAAAATATGTAAAGACAAACTACAGGCCAAAAGAAAATATTTGCAAACCAAATATCTAACAAAGGACAAGCATTTAGGCTATATAAAGCACTCTTAAAATTCAACAGTAAGAAACAAACAGTACAGTTAGAGAATGAGCACAAGATAACAGACATTTAACTGAAGAGGATAGACAGATAAAAACTAAATGTCTGAAAGTATGTCCATCATCATTGACATTAGAAGAATTTATATTAACCCCAAAATGAAATACTACTACATACATAATAATTAATATTTTAAAAATGAACACCAAATGCTGGCAAGGATTTAGAGAAAATAGCTCATGCATGTGAGACTGCTGAAAATGTGAAATGGTACAACCACTCTAGAAACAGTTTTTTCAAAAAAAACTAAATATGGGACAATCATGCAACCTACTAATTGGACTCCTGAACATTTATGCCACAGAAATGAACATTATTTTCACTCAATGACCTGAATGTAAATGTTTACAGCAGCTTTATTTGCAATTGCTAGAAAACTTAAATCATTGGGTGAATGATTAAAGAAACTGTGAGATATATATGGCATGAAATACAACTAAGCAATCAAAATGAACAGACTATTGATATATACACAGCTTGGATGAGTCGCTAGAGAATTGTGTTGAATTTTTAAAAGTCAATCTTGAAAGATACAAAGTGTATGATGATTCCATTTATGTAAAATTTTTGAAATGACAAAATTTTAGAAATGGAGGACAGATTAGTAATTACCAGATGGTAGAAAGTGACAAGGGGAGGGAGAAAGATGGTGAAGTTATAAAAGATAAGAGGAAGGATCCTTGTGGTGTTGGAAATATTGAGTATCTTCTATAGTGATAGTGGATACACAACAAAACTTACACAAGCCAATACGATTAAAACTGGGAAAATCTGAATAAATCAGTGGCTAACATTAATCTCTTGGCTGTAATATTTTATCATAGTTTTGCAGAAAGTTATCATTGAGACAAAATGGACAAAGTGTTCACATGACCTCTCTGTATTATTTCTTACAACCATATATGAATCAACAATTATCTAAAAAAAGACATTACAACAGCATCAAGAAAAATAATGTGCCTAAAAACAAGCATATGGATCAATGGTACAGAATAGAGAGGCCAGAAATAAACCCACACATCTATGGTCAGTTAATCTTCCACAAAGAAAGGAAGAACATACAATGGAGAAAAGACAATCTCTTCAGCAAGTGATGCTGGGAAAGTTGGACAGCTGCATGTAAACCAATGAAGTTAGAATACACCCTCACTTCATACTCAAAAATAAGCTCAAGATGGCTTAAAGACTTAAATACAAAATAGGACACCATAAAACTCCTAAAAGAGAGTATATGTAAAACATTCTCTGATATAAATTACACCAATGTTTTCTTAGGTCAGTATACCAAGGAAACAGAAATAAATGCAAAAACAAACAAATAGGACTTAATCAAACTTACAAGCTTTTGTACAGCAAAGGAAACCATAAACAAAAAGAAAAGACAGCCTACAAAATGGGATAATTTGCAAATGATGTGACTGACAAGGGAGTAATCTCCAAAATATACAAACATCTCATACAACTTAGTAACAAACAACCCAATTGAAAAATGGGCAGAAAACCTTAACAGAGATTCCTCCAAGGAAGACATGCAGATAGCCAACAGAAACATGTAAAAATGCTCTTCATCACTAATTATCAGAGCAATGAAAATCAAAACTACAATGAGTCAGATGGCCATCATCAAAACGTATACAAATAACAAACGATGAAGAGGGTATAGAGAAAAAAGAACTCTCCTACAATGTTGACGGGAATGTAAACTGGTAAGTCACTATGGAAAACAGTATGGAGATTCTTCAAAAAACTAAAAATAAAGTTGCCATATGATCCAGCAGTCTGACTCCAGGGCATATATCCAGATACAACTATAAAGTGATACACGCACCTCTATGTTCACAGAAGCACTATTCACAATAGCCAAAACATGCAAACAACCTGAATATCCACAGAAAGATGAAGAGATAAAGAAAATATGTTACATATAGATACACAACGGAACACCACTTAGTCATAAAAAAATGAAATAATGCCATTTGCAACAGTATGGGTGGACCTAGAGATTATTATACTGAGAAAGACAAATACTATATGATATCACTTATATGTAGAATCTAAAGTATGACACAAATGACCTTATCTATGAAACAGAAACAGACTCATAGACATAAAGAACAAACTTGTGATTGCCAAGGGGACAGTGTGGTGGGTAGGGATAGACTGTGAGTTTGGGATTAGCAGATGCAAACTATTATATATAAAATGGATAAATAACTTGGTCTATTGCAGCACAGGCAACTATATTCAATATTCTATGATAAAGCATAATGGAAAAGAATATTGAAAAAGAAACAATGTACCTGGACGTATAACTGAATCACTTTGCTGTACAGCAGAAAGGAACACAACATTGTAAATCAACTATACATCAATAAAATTTTAAAAAAGAAATATAATGTGCCTAGAAATAACTCTAAACAATGTATAAGCAACAGGTAAGATTCTTACAGAGAAACTTAAAAATTTTGTTGACACTAAAGAATTACTACATAAATAGAGCTATATCTTATAAATGGATCAGAAGACTTAAGTTCATAATGTTATAAAGACTCAAAGCTATTCCAATCAAAATCATAATAAGATTTCCTTGTGGAAGCAGGCCGATTCTAAAATTTAAATTCTAAAATTTAAATTCTAAAATTTAAATAAAAAGAACCAAGACTTTTGGAGGAAAAACAAAATGAGGAGATCTGCCTTACCAGGTATGAGATGCAATATTACAAAGCTAGGACAATTAAGAGGGTTGTATTGGCAACACAAACAACCAACCCAGCAGAGTGAAACAGCCCAGAAACAGACTTGATTTTTAACAGAAAATGCACAGCACACCATAGGGGGGAAAAACTTCCATTTATCAAAAAATTCCACAGAAAGAGTAAACAGATGAAGCACACACTGGGAGAGAGTTATTTGTAACACCCACTAAATGATCCAAAAAAGTTGTACTAGAATAATATAAAGAATCACTATAAGTCAATAAGAAAAAGAGATAAAACCCAATAGAAAAACAGAAAACTTGAACAAGCATTTCACTAAGAAGCACAAGTAGTCAAAAGCAATAAAAAGACAAAAGATGCTCATAATAAGGTAATATTTCACATCTGCCAAGTTTGCAAAAATTTTAAATTCTGACAATATTATGTTACTTTGAGGCACAGAACACATGTAGTACTGGTGAAAGTGAAGTTGCTCAGTCGTGTCTGACTCTCTGTGACCCCACGGACTGTAGCCGACCAAGCTTCTCCATCCATGGTATTTTCCAAGCAAGAGTACTGTAGTGGGGTGCCATTCCCTTCTCCAGAGGATCTTTCTGACCCAGGGATCAAACCCAGGTCTCCGGCATTATAGGCAGACGCTTTACTATCTAAGCCACCAGGGAAGGAAGAAGCCCAGTAGTACTGGTGGTAGTATAAATTAGCATAATCATTTTGGAAAATAATTTGATATTACCTAGTAGAATGGGAGGTATATAATTACACTTACAGATATGTACCTTAAGAAATTCATCCACGTACACACCATGTAAAGGAATATTCATAGCACAGTAGCAATACTCATAATAAAATGTAGCAAACAACCCAAATATTTACCAACAGTAAAATGAACAAATTGTAGTATATTGTATAAAACTATATGACAGTGAAAAGTAATCACTCATAGGAGAAACAAATAAACTCACAAAACAATATGTACAGTAAAAATTTCTTTATTTATATAAAGACAAAAAGCTGGCAGAATTAATTAGTACATTGCATAGAAGAAAAAGTATGTTAGAACTGTAAATAAAAGCATGCAACTGAAAGCTCCAAGTCAGTATAAATGGTTCCTCTAAGTAGAGAGGAGAGGGATGGGCACACGGGGTACTACAAATGTTCATTAAAAAATACCAATGTTCATCGCCGCATTGTTTACAATAGCCAGGACATGGAAGCAACCTAGATGTCCATCAATAGACGAATGGATAAGAAAGCTGTGGTACATATACACAATGGAATATTACTCAGCCATTAAAAAGAATTCATTTGAATCAGTTCTACTGAGGTGGACGAAACTGGAGCCTATTATACAGAGTGAAGTAAGCCAGAAGGAAAAACAACAATACAGTATACTAACGCATATATATGGAATTTAGAAAGATGGTAACAAGAACCCTGTATGCGAGCCAGCCAAAGAAACTCAGATGTATAGAACAGTCTTTTGGACCTTATGGGAGAGGGCAAGGGTAGGATGATATGGGAGAATGGCATTGAAACATCTTAATTATCATATGTGAAATCAATTGCCAGCCCAGGTTTGATGCTCAGGGCTGGTGCATCAGGATGACCCAGAGAGAGGGAATCGGGAGGGAGGTGGAAGGGGGGTTCTGGAAGGGGAACATATGTATACCCATGGCAGATTCATGTCAATGTATGGCAAAACCAACACGATAATGTAAATAAATGAATAAATAAATTAAAAAAAAACAAGAGCGGACATATACGTCAGCATCAAGTTTTATTCTTCAGATCTTGACATATTTTAATATTTAAAAAACCTTTTATAAAGAAAATACCATAGATATTGAATCCTTTTTATTTAGGGGAGGAAAATTAAACATGGCTACATTTTAAGGGGATAATGAGCTATTTCTGATCAGTGAGTATAAAACCAAGAAGAGAAAAAAGGAAGCAAAAAATGGTTATACAAAAGGTCTATGATTGCAGAGCAGATTGGTACACTCAGCAGAAAAGTCTTGCTGACCTGGGCTGTGTTCCCCAGAGGATGGGGCCCCCCTTACTCTCACATCATTAGCCTTCTTGGATCACAAGCTGAGGTTTTTGTTTATATTGATTACTAAGCATCCTGAGATCGGAATACCAGACCACCTGACCTGCCTCTTGAGAAACCTGTATGCAGGACAGGAAGCAACAGTTAGGATTGGACATGGAACAACAGACTGGTTCCAAATAGGAAAAGGAGTACGTCAAGGCTGTATACTGTCACCCTGCTTATTTAACTTCTATGCAGAGCACATCATGAGAAATGCTGGGCTGGAGGAAGCACAAGCTGGAATCAAGATTGCCAGGAGAAATATCAATAACCTCGGATATGCAGATGAGACCACCCTTATGGCAGAAAGTGAAGAAGAACTGAAGAGCCTCTTGATGGAAGTGAAAGAACAGAGTGAAAAAGTTGGCTTAAAGTTCAACATTCAGAAAATTAAGATCATGGCATCTGGTCCCATCACTTCATGGCAAATAGATGGGGAAACAGTGGAAACAGTGGCTGACTTTATTTTTGAGGGGCTCCAAAATCACTGCAGGGTGATTGCAGCCATGAAATTAAAAGACATACTCTTTGGAAGGAAAATTATAACCAACCTAGACAGCATATTAAAAAGCAGAGACATTACTTTGTCAACAAACGTCCATCTAGTCAAGGCTGTGGTTTTTCCAGTAGTCATGTATGGATGTGAGAGTTGGACTATAAAAAAAGCTGTGCACCGAAGAATTGATGCTTTTGAACTGTGGTGTTGGAGAAGACTCTTGAGAGTCCTTTAGACTGCAAGGAGATCCAACCAGTCCATCCTAAAGGAGATCAGTCCTGGGTGTTCATTGGAAGGACTGAGCTGAAACTCCAATACTTTGGCCACCTGATGCAAAGAGCTGACTCATTTGAAAAGACCTTGATGCTGGGAAAGACTGAGGACAGGAGGAGACAGGGACAACAGAGGATGAGATGCTTGGATGGCATCGCCAACTCAGTGGACATGGGTTTGGGTGAACTCTGGGAGTTGGTGATGGACAGGAGGCCTGGTATGCAGCGGTTCAGAGTCAGACACCACTGGGCGACTAACTGAAGTGAGGTACAATTAATAAATCTACATAGAGATACATTTAACAAAAACGGCCCTTGGCATGACTCTACTATTTATACCATTGCAGTGAGTTTATTCCACAAACCTATTTTCTAACACATTGAATCTAAGGATTGTTTGTCAGTTCCATAAACTCAGCAATAAACTGTCTGGTGAATTAATATGGAAGACACGAACTGCTACGGAAATTATGAACACGTGATAACTTTCCTCCTTTCAAAATAGTGAAGCCACTAAAAAAAATATTTTTCTGAGTTTTCCAAATTATCTACTACGCTGTAAGGAAAAACTTCATTTTTAAAGTTTAACAAGAAATAGGGCTAAAGTTCCCTAGAGAGTCAAATGTTTACCAAATATGTTTATATATTGCTTTTTGTAAAAGGTCTGGGAAAACTATTATTACTCTCTTGTAATACTATTATACTCTCTAGGAAGGACTCAGAAGTAAATTACAGAAAACATGTGCTGAGTTGTTATGACTGTAATTAAAGTTAGTGGTGTGCTGGTAAATGGTTAACAACCAGTTCTATGGTTGGGGGAAGGGAGGAGGGTCTTGATTTGCAAGCGTTTGCCAGTTTCTCTGGTGTAAATACTCCCACTACAGCCAATTACAAACTACCAATCTGAGGTTGCTAAATGTGGAGTTGGGAAGAAATACCCAGTAGCATGCTGACTGTCTAATATTTTCACCATACATATGTAATAGATAGATGTAAATAACCTTAAGCACACAGATAACAATAAGATGTAGCACAATAATTAGGAAGTGATGTTTCAGCATTTACTGCCTTTGTTTTTAGTATAATTTATTTTAATGTAAGTTTATGTGATTTTAATTTTAACAACAGGCTGGCAAAATTCCTGACACTTTGTTGTAACTTATCACTTATGAGGCTGCACTCACTAATGTCCCCAAACTGGTACAATCAGTAAATGATGTGAACATGACTGTATATACATTCCTATCCATTTAAGACCTGTATATGAGAAAGCGTCACAACATTCTCCTTAAAGGTAACTTCTCAGTTAAATACATACACAACTCAAAAACAGTAATGTTAATGGACTGTTTTACAGATCAGTTCAGTTCAGTCGCTCATTCATGTCCGACTCTTTGCAACCCCATGAACCGTAGCATGCCAGGCCTCCCTGTCCATCACCAAGTCCCGGAGTCCACCCAAACCCATGTCCATCAAGTCGGTGATGCCATCCAGCCATCCCATCCTCTGTCGTCCCCTTCTCCTCCTGCCCCCAATCCTTCCCAGCATCAGGGTCTTTTCCAATGAGCCCACTCTTTGCATGAGGTGGCCAAAGTATTGGAGTTTCAGCTTCAACATCAGTCCTTCCAATGAACACCCAGGACTGATCTCCTTTAGGATGGACTGGTTGGATCTCCTTGTACTCCAAGGGACTCTCAAGAGTCTTCTCCAACACGACAGTTCAAAAACATCAATTCTTCAATGCTCAGCCTTTTTCACTGTCCAACTCTCACATCCATACACGACCACTGGAAAAACCATAACCTTGACTAGACAGACCTTTGTTGGCAGAGTAATGTCTCTGCTTTTCAATATGCTATCCAGGTTGGCCATAACTTTCCTTCCAAGTTTTACAGATAGCAGGCTTAATTTTCAGAATTTACCCTTTAGTCCAGCCAGATCAGACAGAGCACTGTAATGGAGAACTTCTGAATTCTTAACAAAGTCATGCAGCAGGTCTGAAAAATTCCAGTAATGTTCCCACTCTGTCTAGTCAGTGAATGAGACACAAGGTAGGAAAGGAAAAGAGGGGGGAAAAGAGAGACTCCCAAGGGATCCCTTCCACAATTAATTATGCAAATCACAAGTAAATTAGACACTAAAAATTTAAGATTGATTGAAAGGCTTGCTCAAATTGCTTTAACTGTGATTCATAAACCAATCACGCAAATTCATGTGTTAGGTTGTGCAAAAGAAAAAAAAATTGGAGAGATGTAGAATGGAATAAGATTACCTTAATTTAAATGTAAAAGACATGGTTGCTGATGTATGAGTCTCTTACACTGTTAGCACTAGCCCATCAGATGTTAACAAAATCTGATATGCAACAGTTTTACATATCCCCTTGTGGGAGAAAGATCAACTTGTGATCTGCTTTATAAATCAGCTACAGTGTTAGTGTTAGGCCACTGTAGCTAAATGGCTTTTAGATATGCTTCCTGTTTTAAGCTACCATATTTACAAATGAAAGCTTTTTCAAACCATGGCTTTTAATATAATTTGCATATTTAGTAATACATTGATTAAAATTAAACACGGATTATTGCAATTTATTTCAGAAACAGATGGGATGCATTAAGTGAAAAGCCAGAGCTTTTAAACAGAACAGACTCACTGGCTGACTACTGATGAGTGATGAATACAAAAACTTTGTAAATTGGCAGAAAGGGAAAAAAGCCCTTTGCACCCATTTCGTTTAAAGGCTTTCCTGACAAGTGATGCCATGAAATTAGTAATCAAGTTAATTTAAAATGAATAATGTATATTAAAGGTATGCATCACCTTAATGAAAGCAGATCTCTCAAAATAAAAAATGCTTCCACAAACTTTGAATCTTTCTCATATGCAGTGTTTGTGTCCTCAGATTTTTCTAATTAAATACGGATTTGATAGGGTTCACCAGCAGATGGCATTCTTCCATTACATACACTCCTGCTGGACTATTTTGATTTTACAATTTCATGAAACTTCACCACCTAATATAAATTAACCATGAATTCACTCAATGGTAAGAGTTGGTTGGGCCCAGTAACTTGTTTCTAAAATAGCATATTCCCAAATTAGTCTTGGTCACTGTGAACTTTATTATAGAGTATTTCATTTTTTTCTCTGTTCTCTGTATCCACTGCTTTGTTGAGTATCATTCACAAAACCTAATTTGTTAAGATAACATGTATCTCTCTAATGTTAACCCCTCATCGGTTTTTTCTTCAAAGGTAGAGAACTAAATTTTTGCTTTGCCCTACTCCACAGCAGTGGATATAATTCAATCGGATCACATTAATAAGCTGGTTCCATTATTAAAGTAATGTTTGGATATAAGCTTTTCATTTTTATAAAGCATAGGCATTTTCCAAGTTAATTTAGCAAAATCTGGCTTAGTTTGCTTGGCTATCCAATTCTTATTAATCTAGGCAATTATTTCTCAGAATGCCATTAAAAAAAAACTTACCAAGTAGGTAGAGAATTTATAATTTTAAACACTTTTCCTCTTGGATTTTTTTTTTTTTTTGAGCTAGAGGTGAAAAGGCAATTTGACTCACAACATTTAAGTAATACTTGTACTATTCAGAATCTTCACTGGACAGTACAGAAATTCTATTAATATGCAACTCAAATTCGATTGAACTGGATTGCTGAAGGTAAAGTCATACTAAAATCAGACTAGTCCTATTATTTCCTATCTAATAAATGCTAATAATAAACTCTCAGGATAAGCAAAACTGGATAATTTAACACAAAAACTGCTCCTCTCATACTGGATCAATGGCACATAGTTCAAGAAAGCAAATGAAAACTAGTTTTATATAAAAGTCTCTGATGACTTTGTTTCATTAAAGCATTCATGAATAGCAAAAACAAAAAAGAATTTTTTGATCAAAATCCTAATTACAGCAACACCATGCTGGGAGGTTTTATTTTGCTTTGTTTTAAAATGGAAACTATCATAAAAAATCACCTCCAGCTTTTTCAAAGTTTGATTACTCAAAAGTACTTAAAAGGTCAGTTCCCGGTTTCAGAGCTGTGGATTACTCTAACATGCAGTCTCTGTCACCCGTTGTGAGTTGTGAAAATCCCCCTGTATCAGTGTGTTTTGTTTGGATTGAGATGGCATGCAGTTGATGGCTGTGACCTTCATGGTGGCTTAGATCCCTGGCTGGCACTGATTTGTGATTTAGTGCCGATCTGCTGCGCTTGTCACAGGCTGCAAGGTGCTTTCCATGCCTAATGGAACAGCTCAAGGGCAGAGGGGCCCTGTAAATGTCTCTCTCTCACCAACCACGGACTAAATGGAGAAGTGAGTTTTCTACATGTGAATGACAGACTCTGAGGTTACACGCAGGAGGTAATGCAAAGTTTTAAAACCCGCTCTGACTTCATAAAATAACAAGCATTTGCAAAATGCGAACTCTAAGGTTATTCTGCGTGCTAATGAATATGTATCTGCACTGTTAAAATGGGATGTTTAACACAAATACTGATAATGTATCTTCATTTGATGGCAGGAACTAGCAACCGTTGGTGTGTCTTTGGTTCAACGATAGTCGCTAATAAATTCTGCTACTTACTGATGTCTTCAACAGAAAACTGCATATGTCCAAACCTTTTCCTTCTAAGCTCACACAAAATGGTATGATAATTGTCATAGGAATAGACAATTTAGAGACAAAATATCACATTTTGGCCTTGTGTCTTTTTGCCTAGGCATCTTGAACAAATGAAAGCTGTTTTGTATAAACAGTTTATAAACACACACACACACACACAGGTGAATTTTGCCATCTAAATCTACAGGTTACTTGTGCTTGCTTAGATGAGAGTAATTCATGCCAAGAGACTAGCAGACATCAGTCGTGTATCTGTAAGTTACCAAATCCTATTCATCTTTCAAGACTCAACTCAAGTGAGCAATTCCCGACTCTCCTAAGAAGTAATTTTTCCTTCCTTGAACTTTTTACTGGTATTTGATTTGTGAATTTCTTTTTACTGTTATTACTGCTCTTTACCATGTATAATAGATATTCTCTCATTTCCTGCCATAGACAATAAGCTCCTTAAGAGCAAGTACCACTTCTATTTTATTTTTTTATAACTATCACTTTACCTAGCCCTGTGCTTGACGTAAGTGCTCATTATGTTTTTGCTGAATGAATAAATGATAAATACATGACTACAACACGGTAGCAGTCTCTAGTTTGATGGAATGTTAAAGCTACTAGACTTTATCATTAACACTAATGCCTGCCTGGCTTTCTCAATCTCCACTTCTTCAATCACCACACATGGGTGAATGGCCCCTCTAACATTCAGCAATCTTACTTTGATAGTTTTGATTTCCGACTTTGACTTCCATTAGCAAAACCACATGCTAGACCTTATTCTCATCTAAGACAGATTCACAGCCAAGCTCACCAAACCCACACTCCTCTATATATACTATTCAGATTCCTTATATGTATAATATCCCTAGATTCCCTCAATGACCACATGGTAATTCAAATGATATAAACTTCATTCATTTCCGACAAATCTTTAAAAAGTGTTCCAAGAGAAATTATCTTCTTAGTATGTTAAGAAACCCTCTCTGAACCTTTGACACATTAATTCATCAATGCTTTACTGAATACCTACTATGCACCATGCAGTAAAGTTAATTAGGATATAGTGCTATGCACCTTCACGAGGTGCTGGGCAGCATGCCATGGAACACTTGGAAGTCACTGAAAAAAAAAGTGGTACATCTTACTGGGTGGAGAAATTAAGCAATTTAAAACATTATTTTTATATTATGATAAACACAGATAAAGTGAGGAACAGAATGCAAAATTGACATGAATTTTTAAACCACTGAATTCAAGAAGTTAGTAGACTACTTCTGATCCTCTTTCTCCTAGATATTCACATTTCTTCTACCATTCAAGACAATGCAGTGAAATTTTTCAATAAATTGTATGTAAGAACACTATTTTTAGAATAAGGAAGTCTTGATTACTGCTTTACAGTAATTAGAGGAGAATCCCAATTACTCCTCTTTCTAACTATGTTTCACTGGGCAAGTTAGTCAATCACTATGTACCAAACTGTTGTCATCTATGAGATGTACGGAAAGAGTAACATGAAAAACATAACCCTATGTAAAATAGACAGCCAACAGGAATTTGCTATATGGCTCAGGAAACTCAAACAGAGGCTCTGTATCAACCTAGAGGGGTGGGATGGTGAGGGAGATGAGAGCGAGCTTCAAAAGGGAGGGGATTTATGTATGCCTATGGCTGACTCATGTTGAGGGTTAACAGAAAACAGCAAAATTCTATAAAGCCATTATCCTTCAGTAAAAACTAATTTTAAAAAGCAAGAGAAAAGAAACTTTAAATAAATAAATATATATATATGCATAATAACACTTTCTGGGGCAACTGTAAAGATTCAATAAGTCACACAAGTTGATACATGTAAGTGCAAAGACAGCACCTACTACCTAGTAAGTGATATTTTTCTCCTTACCAGTTCCTTCTTTGGGAAATTTACTCATCCCCTAAAAGAGACCTACCAAATCCTAATGCTCTTGTTTCACAAGTTGGCCATTTCAAACCCTTGCACTTGAACCACTGGACAAAGAGTATGATAATTTAACTATCAAATTGCATTCTTTCACAATACATTAATATTCTCTGTGTCGTTGTTCTGTTGCTCAGTTGTGTCCAACTCCGTGTGACCCCATGGACTGCAGCACGCCAGGCTTCCCTGTCCATCACCAACTCCAGGAGTTTGCTCAAACTCATGTCCACTGTAGGCTGCAGTCCACAGGGTCGCGAAGAGTCGGACACGACTGAGCGACTTCACTTTCCCTTTTCACTTTCATGCATTGGAGAAGGAAATGGCAACCCCCTCCAGTGTTCTCGCCTGGAGAATCCCAGGGACGGCAGAGCCTGGTGGGCTGCCGTCTGTGGGGTCACAGAGTCGGACACAACTGAGCGACTCAGCAGCAGCAGCAGCACGTCCACTGAGTCGGGGACGCCACGCAGTCCTCTCATCCCCTGTCACCTCTTTCTCCTCCTGCCTTCAATCCTGTGTGTAGAACAGCCCATTATCACTTCATGGATAATGTTCAAATGGTCTACATAGTTCTGTCACCACTTTTTAACCTTTCAGAATCCTCCAGCTCGATCACCTCACACTCTAAATGGACTGACTCCTTTGTCTCCCTTGCTGGCCGAAATCATTCTTCTGTCTCTGCCTCCAGTGGACAGGTATCGTGTCAAAGTTCTACTCCTTAATACTCGTCCTCCTCTCTTTCTGCACTTATTCCCCTAGTGGGGGCATGCTCTAATGGCTTCAACTGCCAACACTATGCCAGTGACCTGAAAATCTTTGTCTCCAGTCTTGACCTTCAACTTGTGCTCTGGGCTTCAGGTTCTACCTGGCTCCAGGATAATGCACTGTTAAATGAACTCGAGCTCAACTGGCTCACAACGTATCTCAGCATGCCTTCCTTCAAACTACCTTTCTTCCTCAGAGTGGAAACTTTCTATCACCAGTTCCTTTTCTAAGACATCACCCACACCTGAATAGAACAGTCCTTCCAACCCCTACTGCCATGACTCTAGTCCAGGGTCTCATGCCTAAAGGGTTTCAACAAAAAACTCAGATTTAGACGAGGAAATAAAGACAGAGGTTAAATAACTAGCACCCTTACACAGTTCACAAGTGCAAGAGCTGAGATTCAAACCTTGGCCATCTTTTCAAAGCTTGAGCTCTTAACCAACAGAATGATAGACTATTAGCACAGTGGCTGGCCAGCTCAATTGTCTAGTATTTAGAAGATATTTTTCTATTTATTAATCTTCATGTTTGTCTATTTAAAGGCATCTGTTTTCTATTCACTTTCCTGTATGTCCCTTAAGTCTCTCAGATCTCTCTGTTTACTATTACATAATTCTTCAGATGACTCTAAATGTATACTTGTTAGTTGCAGTGATGAGTACCTAACAAAACCTATGGCAAATAAAAATCTCCACTGAATCAAACTGTCCATTTTGAAGGGCATTAAAGCAGGCCGAGACATGTATGTCATTAGTGGGTTTCCTTTTCAGCATTTTTGGACTTTTGCTGTCTTTTTCTGTTTTTGGTAAGGAAAGCATTTATCAAATCAGCATTTTGGGGTTGTGTGTGTGTGTGCGTGGTTGGCAGCAGGGCAGGGGACACCAGGGCTTAAAGAAAAGGCTTTCAGAAGCAGTTGTTAAAGTTTGTCTATGTCGGGTACTAAGTGACTTGTTCTCTACCCTGCTTTTACGTTGAGTACTACTTGTGACACACAGACCTGTTACATCACTGCACTCAGTTCACACGTCTAGGCCCAGCGGTCTAGTACTCCTGACAGTCAGCATGATCTGACGGGCACGAGTCACGAGGGTTAAACAGCACTCCATGTGATAAGACACTTCTGTCAGCTCACCTCAGTGGGAAAACATAAATGCCAACATTCAGAGAGTCCAAATATGATAGTACATGAACCAGATTTCATATTTTGGGCCAGATATGTTGAAACTTTGAGCCTATTAAAACGCTAAAAAACAAATGGGGTGGAAAGACATTGTCCATTGCTCTTATTTACACCAACATTGAATTCCACATACTTATTGGTGACTCTACCAAAACAAGTAATAAGCAGCTCTGGATTTTTCATGCTTTGAAGTTTTAGAATAGCATGAATAATTGAAATCCATAGATAATACCACAATTTCATTTTAGTCAAGGTTTTAAGTCATCTCTCCTCAACAAAGCTTTTATGTTAGCTAACAAATGCAACTGAGTGGCCTGCATTTCAGGTTTCACTCTTTTCTGTACAGCTTCTAGAGTTCTTGAAGCTAGTAGGTCTTAATGAGCCACTGGAAAGGAGACTTGCACTCTAAGCTTGTCCACTATGACCAACTAACTACTGTCTAAGCAAAATGGCTGGCTGATACTGGAATTGAAAAAGCACTACCATTTTTCATTCTCACAGAGCTAATTGACCCATAAACCTGGAGACACTGCAGAATTAGTGTAAACTTCTCATTTCAAATAGCAGTTCAAATATTTCATGGATGCAACTATTTTTAATCACTTGTAAGTAGCACTTTTACAGACTAATTATGTACTAAAATAAATGTGATACAGGTACCGTAAATCACCTATCAAGAAGAAAAAAATTCAAAGCTTAGAACTACTTCTATTTTGAATTACTTAAAATTTTTGTTTAAAAAAAGAAAAAAAATTTTCCCTAAATTCCCTTTGAGAGTCTGACACAACAGATTTGGGCCCAAGAATCTGCATTTTAATAAATACCTCACCCTCCTCACCAAAACCATCATCCTAGTGATTTAGGTATGGAGGGTTCATGGACCACACTTTGAAAATCACTGCACAGGACATAAAAAAAGAGTTGGTTCCATAAGAAAGAGGGTTGCTTTTTTTTTTTTTTTTGGTTGCTTTTCTGGTCCTATGACCCCCAACTGAGTTGAGTCTAGATCAGCTATGCTGACTTACAGACCACGTTAAAGATCCAATACACACTTCCTCTAAAGCAAGAGGTGATAAAAGTGTTCACTTACTGGATGTATGAAGGTTTAAGGTATAGCCTCAAGGGCTGCTTAAGGGCAAGATCAGGCTTACAGATAATGAAATGTACAAGACAGTGATACTGTCCAGCCAGAATATGATCCTGCCACCATGCTCTGATTCAGGCAGAAAAAGCAGCTGCTGAGGCCAAGCCATGACAAGGGCTATTTTTGCCTGACATTGAAGAATTTATTCAAGAACAGTTCCCCTTAGTGCCAGGATTTCCACTGTACAGCTCCAAAGGTTGCTTAGTCCTTGGTTCACCTACTGTCTAAACTTTCTCAAATGTCTAAAATAAAGCTAATCATTCCTCCCAGAATTATAGATTTGTATGATAACTCTGCTAGCTGGGGAAAGAACTTCTGGCCCCAATTTCCTCTGGTCTGTATACTTTGAAGAGTGGTCACTTGGTAGTAACTTGTGAATAACCCAAATATTAACAGCTCCTTGCATTGGTATTATGATTTGTGAGAGAAGATGACTTCCCCTAACATTCCCATAGTTTACAAGGGTCTCTGTGAGGATTAAACAATACCCAGGAAAGCATTCCGCATACTCACAGATGCTATGAAAACACTAAAAATTATTAAATAGTACGTAGCAGAAAATATTCAAACCATAAATGTTCAAGAAAGGTTGTTCTAACACAGAAGTCAATCAACACACTGGGCTCTCCTAGAAAAGCTCCTCTTTGTGTGCCTGGCTTCCTCACACCTAATCTGGGAATACAAACAGTATATGTTATGTGTACTAGATTTCTGTGGACTGTGGCAGAAAAACCCTGAGCAAGAAAATAAAATTGTTTTGTCTTCATTTCAGCAATGATAGACTGTAATGTCATGGAGTGTTTCCAGAGAGAGGAATCTCCTCAGACCTCCCCACATCGCTGTGCTCTGCCTTTCTCTGGTGCTTTCCTCCTATCTGAGCACTTTTGACATGTTGTGGATTATGTTCTCAGGTTCTTTCATCAATTTAACATTAAAATTCCTGTGAAATATTAATGAAATAATGTTAAAAAAAAAAGAAAAATGTTCCTACAATACTGCAACATTTTAATGCCTCATTAAAATCATTAGCAATGCTAATACTAAAGAACTTACTTCATCTTTCAAGGAGCCAAAAAATAAATCATAATAAAATGTTTGTTAGTGTTACATCTGGAGAAGTAAATTATACAATGCTTTTCTATATGGGCTTTACATATTCTAAAGATGACGTGCTAAGGTCACACTATTAAGTATATGCAACTAGTTTTTTTATGGAAAACTCACAATGTATTATTTTATAATATTCATTAAACACTGTGAATATTGTTTGTGTTTTTCATTTATGAGAAAAATATATGGTGTGCCTATCAACCAGCCGGCGCTCTCATGGAACTCGGGTTGCAAACAATGACATGCTTCACTGACCTGAATGACTTACAAAAGCTATTTATATTCAGTACTCTCATTTATGCTTCCTTTAAAAATGAATAAGAGACATATATTAATAGCAAGAACCTGGTAGGATGATTGCATCACTACCCATCTCCAGACTTATTGCAACACTTCATTCTCCATCAGTTGAACTGACATGGGAATGTAAATGTCATATATAATAGTCATATAAAATTTTACTACATGAGTGACTTAGGCAAGTATAACAGTTTCCTTCTTTTGTTGACCAACTTTTATTTGGAAACTAAAGGGGTTTAATAACATGGCAAAGTTCTAGCTAGCTTGTCACTGAAGGAAATCTTATACCATTGAGTGGGGTATGCAGCAGAATGTTCTCTTAAATAAATCTATGTATCCTCGGGGTGGGGGGAGTATGTTGCACCATAAAATATAGCCTCAGTACATGGGCAGATCCAGAAGATCTTGGGAATTTCTTTCCTACCTCAGGATAATCCAGTGTGTAGTAATGTTAGAGACAAAGATACAAAAAAATAAAACAAAACAAACACCATCCATAAAAGTGCTCCCATATCTCCTTAGAAAAAAATAACCAATAGGAACCTAGCCAAACCCACTTTCAGCCACAGCTTTTTAGTACTGTATTCTGTCAGAAATTTACCCTTGCTAACAGCATGATTTTCACCTGGGCCTGATTTCTCTCAGGCACTCCATCATAGGCTATGCTGCTTGAATGTTTCTTTAGAGGTATATATTATCCATGGATTTATATATTTTCTCATGAAAAAGATAGCATGCAAACACCTATTATTATTTACTGTTAATGATTATCATTGTCACTCTAATTATATGACTAAAAGATGACTGTTCTCATTCAGTGGGGAGCACTAGGGACTGCTGCTTATGCATGAAACCAAAATAACTATTAATATTTGCAAGAAACAACACTTGTCAAGTAGGGGGGAGAAGGGAGATTATGCTTTATTATGTCATATAGTATGTACTAAATCACAGATGTTGCTAATTTCACATTAGTATATCTAATCCATAGCGCTGAAATGTTATATAAGCTTAGCTAAGTAATTTTTTAAAGAAAATATAATCCTAAATTCTTAAAATCCAAGGATTTAAAGGCACAACTTTCAAATCAGAAAACCTAGTTCAGCACCATCAATTCAAATTATAACTTAGTTCAGATAAATAGGTAAGGGTTTTTAAAAATCACATATTTAAAACATAAGCAAGCTTTAAAAATGATAAAATCATTCATTAAAAATTTCAGCTACATCTCCCTTGCCATTCATCTCTTCAGAGAGCAAGTTAATTGTTCCAATCTAGTAAGCAACAAAGAAATAGTCGACAAAGGGTGAAATATGATCATCAATGGTAAGTTCTGAATTTACCCTATTTATCTTGAATGTAAGCTCTCATGACCCACTAAAACTCAGTTCACAGTGTTTTATGAAAAATAATGGCTGAAATTGAATGTCTTAATTTACATTTAATGCAATTAAGAATGGTTTAAATTATGACTGATGAACAGCACACACAGATGTCAGTCAGTTTCATCAGAATAAATTGAAGTCAGTGTCAATGAATGCTCCACTGATAAATCCCACTTTACATAAAATTAATAAAAAATAAGGAAATATAGTCCTTAACTAATTGCAAAATGGTCTGGAATTCGCCTGAATTTGGGGAGAGAAATGTACATAACCAATAAAACCACAGCATTTTTTGGAAAAGGGTTTTGTTTAATAGTCAGTGACTCTATCACTGAAAAGTCCTACGGAGTCGCACAAATATTTACAAACTTCTATAATGAATTATGTAAATATTTGTGGTAGGAGGCCTGAAGGAGGAGAGGAAAGGGAGGAAGAAAAAGAGAAGGGAGAGGAAGGAGAGGAGGAAGGAGAAACTGAGATAACATTTGTGTGAAATAAATGCATTTGGCAGCACCTGTTTCAAATGGCTGCACTTCCGTTTCCTCAGTCAGTCTAAAGCATAACACTGGGTTCACATCTCACTTTGTAAGACTTCTCCAAATTTCTGCTGTAACCAATGCTCTCCTTCAGTGTTTTAATATCAAGCTAGGAAGACTGGACACAACTGCTGGCTGGATTCCGGGCCTGCCGACAGAACTCTTCCTCCATGGTAGACTCTAAAGCTTTGTGGATTGCAGCAGATGTTACTGCTTTTGAAGTTAATAGAAACTTTATGGACCATTTTTCACTCTCTCTTCCAGGAGCAAATGTCAACCATAGTTTTTATCAAAACCGGAATTCTTGGCTCAAGTACTAATTGCTGTTAATGTGTTTAAATCCCAACTCTCAGTGAAGGAGGGGAAAGTGTTTTTCTGTTGGAAAAAACTGGGTTAATATTTGCATTCTTAGGACCTGAATAAGTGAGAAAAACAGTATGCTTGTGGGTCACACAATTCTGCAAGCAACCATGTGAGGTCCAAGACAAGTTTCTTCTAGGCTTACTGAGTTAATAAGTTAAGGATTAAATGGATGTTGAAATTTCAAAAAATGTGGAAAATTGTTGAGAAAGACAGGCTTAAAATTGAATGGAAAGATTCGCCTTATAATGCTATCTTAATAATGCAACCACTATTCCTATTACTGTCTGTACAGCACTTTAAAACTAACAATAACAATGTACTTCCATTGTGAGACATACTGTTTTTTAATATTATTCTACCCATTTCACAGATGAGTTAAGTACTCAGAAATTAAGAGACTCAGACAGGAAGCAGTAATGCTGAAATATGAATCCAGATCTTTTGACTCTAAATCTCATATTCAAAAAAATTCTTAAATGTATGTGCTCTAGCTATATGAATTAATAGTAATTTGAAAAGCTCTCTAGAGTATTCAGTATTTAAATGGACAACAGGCGTATGAAAAGGTATTCAACATCACTAAGCACAAGGGAAATTCAAATGAAAACCACAATGACGTATCAGCTCATACCTGTTAAAATCGCTAACATTAAAATGGTAAGAGATAAAAAGGACTGGTAAGGATGAAGAAAAAAGAAAACTCTTGCACACTCTAGGTAGGAATGTAAATTGGTATTGCCACTATGGAAACAGTATGGAAGTTTCTAAAAAAATTAAAAATGGAACTACCATGTGGTTCAGCAATTCCACTTCTGTATATATATATATATATATATATATATATATATATATGAAGGAAATTAAATCACTATCTCAAAGATATATCTACAGCATTATGCACAGTAGCCAAGACATGGAGACGCCTAAGTGCTGACAAACGAGCGTAAAAAGAGTATGCAGTGTGTACATATATAATGGAAGATTATTCAGCCACAAAAAGAAGGAAGCCCTGCCATTTGTGACCACATGGGTGAAACTTGAGGGCATTATCCTAACTGAAATAAGCTGACAAAGAAAGAGAAATACTGTATGATCTCATTCATATGTGGAATCTAAAAAATTCAAACTCATAGAAACCAAGAGTAGACTGGTAGTTATGAGGGATGGGAAGATAGGGGAGAAGGGCGAAGTGGTCAAAGAGTACACACTTCCAGGTATAATGAGTTCTGAGATATAATATGCAGCACATTGACTATAATTAACAATACTGTGTTGTATACACGAAATTTACTTAGTAAATCTTAATGTTTCTTTCCACAAAAATGATAATTATGTGAGATGATGATCTGTTAACTAATCTTACTGTGTTAATCATTTTTCAATACATACATTTATTAACTCAACATCCTATATACACCTTACACTTACACAATGTTAAATGTCAATTATATCTCAGTGAAGAGGGGAAATTTTTATATGAAAGAGTATTCAGTGACTGCTGGTTTACATGAGCTATAACCACTAAAAATGTAGTTCAAGGGAGTTTTATTTTCTTGTTTTACAGTACCAACCTACACCCCTGAGCATGGGTCCCAAGTCTGGGGTGACATCAGTGGGTCACACGTGGGTGATGCTCCTGAGAAAATTTTGCCTATCAAGAAACATCTTCCCCACTATTCTGACACTTTACATTTCAGAAACATTTATTTGCAGCAACGCAAAGTTTCTCAAAGTAGTCAATTTAAAAAAAAAATTCCTCAAGCAAGCTGTTTGGCACTTATTGACCAAAATCTGTCTGCTGGCAATTGATTTTTTCAGTAACCATTTAGTATTTGATCCTCATTGCATGTCTCTCTCATTAGTTCAATCCAGCCACAAAAGTGATGTATAAAAGAGGCGTCTCTGTGTATACAAAGAAGCGAGCAGTCTCTATACTTCCTATGCCTCCTCTTCCTCTTTACTAGCCTTCCTCTCCTTTCCCAATCAAACCCAAACAGCAAGTGGCACAGCAGCTGCTCGAGAACCGCCCTCAAGCTGACAAGAGGGCTGACAAAGGTCCTTTCTTATCCAGGACAGAGCTGTTTCTACCACTTTGCCCAGCTACCGGCAAGGTTTAGGGATTTCTAGAAAGTAACGGGATCTCAAAAGACTAAACCAGGCACAAGTCAAGTGCTGGACTTCTCCTTATCTACTCCAAAATTCTCCTAATTTAATGGATTCTTCAGAACATTCATAAGCCCCACTCAATATAGAAATTACAGGTTATTCAACTTTATCCCAATTCTCTAAACTTGCAGAAGGGGTTTACATAAGAATCAAATATACAACTTAATAAAAATAGATAACTGGTAGATTTTCCTCCACCAACTCTTCCCAGTGCCTCTGCAGGCTGAGGAATTGTTCTGCAAGAAGTCACAGAATTTCCAGCTCTAACTAATGCCCATCCAGCACTGAATCCAAAGCTCTGAGGTGCATCTCAGCAGGTTTATAGGAACTTTATAGGGAAGAATCAGAGTGGGGAAAGGCTTAAAGGAGACTGACCTCAGAAATCTCCATCAGAACTAGATGTGGTTTAGGCAGTATCAAACACACTATCCACCCTTCCCCTTGCTAATACTTCTGCCTTACCTCTCTGACCAACACTGAACAGGTTGTGAGAGGACACTATAACCTATGTTATTTGACTCAAATTTCATATCTAGCATCACAGGCCAATTTTTCTAGGAGTCAGAACCAAGGCCTCATTATCGCTTGCTTCTCCCATCTACCCACCCATCACACCCCAGGTAAGAGCCGTTTTCTAACAAAGATCCTTTTCACTTAAAATTCCTATGTGTACGTGATTGTGTTTAGCAAACTGGTTTCTGACTCCTCCTCTTTCTCCATTCCAAACACGGCAGGTGTAGCAGAGCCAGCAGTCAAGAAAAGAGGAGACATTCAGCTTGGGTGACATATAAGCCAATAAACACTGTGCAGGTTTTTTATGTACATTTTTTCATTTGACTTTAAGGGATCATTACTCAATGTTATTTCTCATATTGAAGAATCTAATTCAATGCTTTGACTTGATTTTAAAGACTGGATTTTTTTCTGCTGGTATAAATAGTATGGACACAGTAAAAGTACTTGAGAGGGCCTAATGAACCATTTCTTACACCCCATTACCTTTAGTCTGATATGACGGAGAGTGCAGGCACTAATTATCCTCTCTTTCACAGACACCGACATAGATCTACAGTAGCTCTTAAAACACAATTTCCCATACAACTCAACACTTCCTTGCATAATACATTCTTATATTTTTCTTGTTACACTTTAAATGAAGAAGGCCAAGTTCTCATCTTCCTACAACTTTTCTAACAGCAAACAGCCTATACAGTTATTGATACTTAATTTCCAGAGATCAAACATAAATTATGTACAACTGGAAATGAGAACTTTTTTTAAATTACAAAAATAAAATTTCATAAAGGTCTCTGTCCATGGAAGAAAGGTCTAAAATACATTTAAGAAATTAAAACATAAAGATAACGTATTTCCTACTAGGATATATGAATGATTTTATTAATTTATTAACTTATATATTTAATATATTAATATACTTAAGTATAGTAAGTATATACTTCAATATAATATCTGATACAATGAACATATTTTCTCCCAGCCACTCTAACTTGTGAAGGAAATAACTATAGTTTCTGAAAGAAAACGAGTCAAAGAATAAGCTATGACACATATCAAATTTGATGTAGTGAGCAACAGAAACTTCACAATGAGATAATTAAGAGACTTATAAAATATATTTGAATGTAGATGGTTCTTTAAGATATTATGTACATTTATGAAGGCGATATATAAACAGCAAACATTTGATTTTAGCATATAAGCATCCTTCCATGTTATACATTGAATAATCTGTGAAAAAACTTTAATGGTAGAGGGGAAAAGTCTTTTATCATATAGCAGAAACTAAAAAGAAAATTAAAGTGTGGGAGAATGCACCACACTTTAAAGTGTGGGAGAGCAGAGATCTCAATCGGTATGCCACGGCACATCAAATGAGTTCCCAGTGTGTGTTCAGGTGTGCTCAAGTCCTTAGGGCAATCAGGCAGGAGCCCCTGGTACCAGTTGTGAAAAGTTGTTCACACCAGTGTGCAGGACAAATACTATCCTTTTTTTCCCTGTGTGTCATGATGTATTAAAAAAAGGTTGGGAGGCAATCCTGCTGAAGAACTGAGACTTTTCCCATGGAATTGCATATAGACATAGGGAAAAATTATAAGGTAAGCAAGATTTATTTTCTTTCCCACCTGCCATATTTTAATGTAGTAGAAGAAAAAGTACCCTAAAAATGCATCAAGTATACAATACCCTTGATCCCAAAGACAGTGAAGTGGCAAAAACTCGTGCCTGTGGCTCCTTGGGTATTCAGGCTACACAGAGAAGCAGTCAGTCAGTGGTACCGGATCAAAATGAACTTCACCAAATGGATGAAGTCTTCAAGACACCATGAAGATTTAGTAGCTCTCTCCTTCATGACTTATCACTTTGTACATCTATCATAGCATGTCCTAAACATTATGTAATTATTTGTTTCATGACAAAACACATCCTTATTCTCTTTCCTTTTTAGAAGAACCTGTATTCTGCCTCATTCCCTCCTGTCTCCCGGAAGTCATATTCTGTTTTGCCTATCTTTATTTCTCCTTCTGCTCTCTTTCCTTCACATGTAAATATGTACAGCCTATCACATCTTTAATCACATCCTCTCCAACCTCATATGCCCTTCCAGATATTGTCTTCTCTCTCTGCTTCCCTTCATGACATCAATTTCCCCAAAATAATGCTCTACCCTCACTTCAACATTCTAACATGGCGTTTATTCCTTGGTTTTCTCCAGGATAGTTTTCAACCTCTGACCAAGCCAAGGTTACATGTATGACTCCTCACCACCAAATCTTACTTGACCTGTTATCAACTACACCCTGCTTGAAATTCAGGCCTTCTGTTCCTTGTTTAACTATTGCCTCCCTCTTGAAGCTCTTCTCACCCCTAGATTCTATGAGTTCTTCTAACGCTCTGATTCCTTCAACTCAAATGGCTTTACTGTCTTCTCCTGTTCCTATCCTGTTAGGTGGATTTCTGTTCTTAACCCTTCCTCTTTTCAAACTCTAAACTCTTCCTGGACAGTTCTATGTAGACACATTACAGGCAGCACAACTCAACATGTCCAAAACTACAATAATCATCTTTCCACAAACATTACTCCTTCCTCCTCTACAGTAACCTCTATTTTGATTATCAGCACCACTATCAGACCAATTTGAGAGTTGTATTAAAGTTGGTTAGTTTTTTAAAATCTGTTTTTGTGGTTATAAGCAAAAGGAAATTGACTCCAGATTGCATAATACTTTTTATTTTTTACATAATTGAGTATTGAAAGGATACTGCAATATTTCACAGACTCAAAGAAAGAGCCAACATTTTAAGTGAAGGAACCAGGACATCCAGTCTTCTGGAGACTTCAGGAGATGATCTTTTTTCCCAAAGCCTAACTACAAACACAATTCCAGGCTCTTTTAGCGGGTGTGGGTGGGTATGTGGATGGGTGTTTTCTAAGTTTCTTTTGTATTCCAGGGAAAGAACTATATTGGCCCAACTAGGGTCACGTGTCACTTGCAGGTCAGTCAGCTATGGTCCAAAACTGGAAAAAGTTAATTTGCAACCCATAAAACCAACAAAGAATCAGTACAATATAAAAATATTCCCTACAAATCTCTATCCCCATATTCCATCCCCACATCACCCACAAAGGAGAAAAGGAAAGAAAAGTGGGCATTATTTACAAAGAAGGAAACAATTATCAACAATAAGATAGAAGATGCCCAATGTCAGTAGTAATCAAGAGATATAAATTAATAAAAAAAGAATCATTTTATATCAATCCAAATTGAGAGTTCAGAAATAAAATCATACACTACAGACAACTGATTTTCAACAAAAGTGCCAAGACCATTCAATGAGGAAAAAAATAATCTTTTCATATGCCAAGACAATTGAATAGCTACATGCAAAAGAATGAAAGTTGGATCCTCACCTCACACTATACACAAAAAGTAACTTAAAAGAGAAACCTAAACATAAGAGCTAAAACTTTTGAAGTCCTAGAAGAAAACATAGGATAAACCTTTATAACCTTGGATTTGGCAAGGGAGTCTTAGATATGATACCAAAAGCATGAGTAACAAAGGAAAAATAAATTGCATTTCATCAAAATTAAAAGCCATGTTAAGCCACAAAAGCCTTAACAAATTTAAGACGAAAAAATTTTATCAAGTATTTTTTCTGAACACAACAGTATGTCAAGAAAAAAAAATTGGAAAACTAACAAACTCACTATTGAATAACCAAAGACTATTCTGAACATTTCACAAATGTAATCATACAATATGCAGGCTTTTGTGACAGGTTAGGTAATGTTTTCAAGGCTTACCCATGTTATAAGATTCATCAGTTCTTCATTGATTTTCACTGTCAAACAACTTCCATTGTATAGACAGACCACATTTTATTCATCCTTTTCTCAGTCACTGGGTACATTCAGGTTGCTTCTACTTTGGGGATACTATGACTAAAGCTGCTATAAACATTTATATACAAGTTTTTGTGAGGATGTATGTTTTTATTTCTCTTGGATATGTACCTCAGAGTGGGATTGCTGGAATCATATGGTAACTACGTTTACAGTTTCTGAGAAACTGTCAAACAATTTTCCAAAACAGCTACGCCGCTTCACAGTATCACCCACAATGTACGAAAGCTCCAATTATCTCACATCTTCACCAACTCTTATTTCCTATTTTTAAAATTACAGACAGTCTAGTAGGTCTATAATAGCCTTGTTTCTAAACTAACTCTTCCTTTAGTAAAACATTTCAGATTTCAAGTTGGTACCATTTTTCTGGAAGGCAATATGGTTACACACTGAAAGTCTTTAAAATGTCAATATATTTTGATCTAGTGATTCTAGTTTTAGAAATTTAACCTAAATAAATCATGGATACAGACACAGTGTAAAGAATTAGCTACAGATATTTACCACCATGTTTTTTCTATAACTCACTCTTCTACGCTGGATACGATTTCTTCAGTTCCCACTTCCCACTTGCAGTAAGCAATCCAGAGGCTTTTCCCTGTAACTTCTGGCTTCATTTCTGGTTCTGCTGAGTGTTCATTCTACTGTACAAACTGCTCCTTTCTCATCACTTGGGTTATGACTAAAGAATTTGCTATTGTTCAGTCGCCCAGTCACGTCCAACTCTTTGCAACTCCATGGACTGCGTGCGGCATGCCAGGCCTCCCTGTTCCTCACCACTCCCGGGGCAAGTTCATGTGCCTATGACATGGCTTGTCTTGAGTTCCCCCAATAAAACACTGCCATGAGGTAGCTGTGTGCTGGGGCGGCTCGGGTTAGTGGGCGGAGCTTACACTGGTGCACAACCATGCGGACTGCCCCCGTTCTTTACAAACTCCTGCCTGCTCGTGCTTCAGCCCTGGTTCTAAGTTCATCACCCTCTCACCACTCATCCTCCTAGCCTCTTCATCTCCTCGCTTCTACTCTCAAATTATTATTCACGTTTTTCAAGTTACTTTTAGCTATGTCTGTTTTTTTCTTTCCTCAGGGCCACATTTCTCATGTAAAGAGGCAATCAAGATGTTTTTCCAAACAAAGGCAACTGACAAAACAGTAATTGTTCTCAGAAGAGAACAGCCATGAAAACAGGATGACATGCAGTGACCAAGGTCTAGTGTAGAAACAAGGTTCCAAAGGCGAGCAGGTACTATATTACATGGTGCTCTATAGGCCAACTAATGATTTTGGATTTTAGTCCAACGATGGTTGGAGAGTTGTATTTGATTGCCATTAAAAAGAAAAAGATTTATCTACTTAATGATTACAGACTATAAGGGGCAAGAGCAGAAAAAGAAACTACAATGAATAAACTACGGCAGCATCACAAGAAAGATTTGGTGATGCCTTTGATTGTGTCTAGTATCAGAAAAATGGTTAAATGAATCACAATAAATTCATATAATGGAATATGATATAGCCATTGTACATGATGTCCATTATAAATGATGTAAAAGAACACGTAAAAACACAGAAAAATGTTTATATTAAATGTAAACAAAGCAGGTTATAAAAGTAGACTATTATCTGAGTCATAAAGTTGATTCATCCATGTATAGTATGATACTATCTTACAAATAATGTGATATGCATGGAATATTAAAGCTGGAAGGCTTAGAGCTCATCTAGTCTACCAAAACCAGAAAAGCTTTAGAACTTAATGACAGTAAAGACTAGAACAAAGATCTAACTCTGAAAATAACATTTATTCTTTATTACCCAAGGTCTCTCCATTATTTTGGCTCTCACAGATCACTTCTGTTAGTCTGACATTCAAATATGAAATTAGAACAGAATTTTTTCTTTTACTCATATTATACTATATATAACATATATCTGGTTAAATATAGATTCTTAAAAATTTATCTATAATTGACAGAAGTCTTGTCAAATTTTAAAAAGGCAGGAGAGGGGGATAATCTCAAAATAAGCCAAGAACGTATACATATTTTTGTTGTTTAGTCACTAAGTCGTGTCTGACTCTTTGTGATCCCACAGACTAGCCTGCCAGGCTCGGTCATTGGGATTTCCCAGGCAAAAACACTGGAGTAGGCTGCCATTTCCTTCTCCAATATGCATACACACACACACACACACACACACACACACACACACACACACAGAGACATACATATATTTGTAGGACTTTGCATTAATTAAGTCATTCACTGTTAACAGATACACTTCATGTTAGCACACATTATTAAAATGTCTGTGGTCAGTGGCTTTTCTGAAATTTTAACAATGGTACAAAGAATCTCTTAAGGAAATAACATTCTTGGGCAGCAAAACACTGTTTCTGTGACACCAGTAATCATTTCTCCTTTGAATCTGCAGGTTTCCCTGGCTATGATTTTATTTTATACCAAAAAGGCCAGAGGCTCCCTCTAGAAACTAGTAACCTAACCTCCTCCTTTCTATGGTAATATAGCATAGCCCTTCACTGTCTGACCTACAGAAAAAAACCTGCTGTTAATTAACCATTAATTACTTGAATACAGCCTGCATTATGTGGAAAAATGTGTTACCTTCATCTTAATTTAAAAGACATCTGAGGTTCAAACTGGCAAGAAGATATACTTGATAAACACATTTATACCATTATTCTCCTTCAAAGAATTAGAAAAGAGATTTCTTTTCCTATGGCTCTGCAGGGCTTGAAATGGTAAGAAAAGTACAATATGAGAAAATGACGGTTTCTCCCTGAAGCTTTTTGCAGGGCAGAAAATATATTTTTTTAATTTGAGAGATTTTTGATTATTCTTAGTTACCTGAATAATGAAGATGGGATCTTATTGAGGTTTAATCAAGTCTATTTGAAATTTAAGATCTTTGTGTTGAATTTGCCTTAAATACATTAAAGTTATCTGTGAACTGAATTAGATCAAATAGAAAATAGAGAGGATTTGTCACAGGTATAGAGTGCATGACCAATAAAATCAGGTTCAGCTATAAGAAAGAATGTTTATAAATATGGGGGAAAGTTGCCTCAATATTTTTATAATTTTATGTGCATTATTTTTCACATCTTAAAGCTGCCCAAGTATAGAAAAATACAGGACTTCAATAACAGTTACCAGCATGATTTGCTTTTATTACCTTTCTGTTCAAGACCCTTGTTTCCCCTTGTAGCATGTCAAATTGCCCCCAAAACCATATTATACAGCAGAGAAATGTTGTTCACACTTCACTGGCTATTGATTTACTTTATTTATTGGCACAAAATCAGCTTGAGATAAACATTTTGTCCCCCATTTCCACTATTGTAAGCGGTATTCTTCATTGCAAGATAGGTAAGCCCAAATGTGCAGGGTCACAATTCGACATGGCTTTCTAATCAATGTGTGAAAAATTATCTAATGAATAATGGGTTGCACATTTCCACAAACAAATTAACCAGGGTGAGACTGAAACTAATGATTATATTTATCTAATGTAATTTCACATCTGTTACTAGTGGTAGTAATTTTTTTCTCTTTCATCCATGGTGTCCTCAAAATTACAACTTAGCTTTTCAGATACAGTTACAGGACATCAGTTTAACTAGAAAATAGACAATTTTGTGGAATGTTCTTTTTCTCATTGAATACCAGCAGCCCTGAGAAATATGATGCTATTTTATAAAATTTGTGAATTCAGGTACTGCTTGATTATGACCTCTGTTGTTTAAGCATGCCTGTAGGCTTAATTTCATAGCCTATGGGTCAAATCTCATCTCATAAAGAACAAATGACCCCTTTCTATCACTGTAACACCATCCTTAATTCTGTCTGTCCTTGTAATAAAATAATATTTATCCTGATTTAAAATGTAGAATTTTTAAGTAGAAACAGTTCCCAACTTAGAATAAAAATTAAATCCTAAACATTTTATTTGGAATTCAGGGCACCTAAGGCTCCCAGGCAAGCCCACAGAAGCCTATTCCATCCATATATAACTTCGTCATAGAAGCTAGCCACAACTGGTGTTCTATTTCCTATAGAAGAGAGCATTCAGAGTTTAAACCAAGAACACCTGTCTTTCAGCTCTGGTTTCCGACTCTCCTGCCATCTGCCAGGGAGTTTGGAGAGTCTCCCACTATAACATACAGATTTTGGCATCATTGAAGAAGGGACCTAAAAGGATGAGTTTGAGGTAAAAAGGTAATTTCATCTGCAAAGAGTTGAGGAGCTTTAGGAGCATGAGCCATTTGTTGAAATATATACGAGAGAGGTTTCTTGGCCCTATTTTTGCTCCCTAACCAGACTGACTTCAGCCTAATTCTGAAACCAAATCCTCTGATTTTAATAAAAAGTTTCAGTGATTTGTATTCTAAGATTTTCATGATTAGAAATTAGACTCTGATTGAGAAGTCCTGCAAATTCTACCAGATAATTTAAGAATTCTCTAATAAATTTTCACTTCTATGAGGGACTCTTTGGTTAGGTTCACTACAAAGAAAAAGTAGAGACCCAGGAGACATCTTTTGATTCTTAGCAGGAAAAAACAGCCCTTAAGACAATAATTCTCAATGTCTGAGTTCTCAAACTTTCCTGAGCCCTTCAAGATTATTGAGGACTTCAAAGTGCATTTGTTTATAAGTTATATCATGTGCTATTAGGAATTAAAACTGAGAAAAGTTGTAAGTACTTATTAATTCAGTTTGAAACAAAAGTAAACTCATTACATGTTAACATAAATAGTTTATTAAAGATATAGTTGATCCTCAAACAACATGAAGTTAGGGACACTGACCCTCTGCACAGTCAAAAATCTGAGTATAATATAGTCAGCTCTCCATATCCTCAGCCCCACATCTGAG
The DNA here is from genome assembly GCA_007570785.1 of Antilocapra americana. Classification (NCBI taxonomy): domain Eukaryota; kingdom Metazoa; phylum Chordata; class Mammalia; order Artiodactyla; family Antilocapridae; genus Antilocapra; species Antilocapra americana. The sequence continues at coordinate 13,305,457 of ML661891.1, read as the reverse complement.
GATTCAATGAAAGATGGATAGTGCAATACTGTATTTACTACTTTTAAAAGTCTACAAAGAAGTAGATCCATGTAGTTCAAACTCATATTGTTGAAGAGTTAACTGTAAACGTGTGTGCGCTGTGCTGTGCTTAGTCCCTCAGTCGTGTCCAACTCTTTCCGACCCCACAGACTGTAGCCCCCCAGGCTCCTCTGTCCATGAGGATTCTCCAGGCAAGAACACTTGAGTGGGTAGCCTATCCGTTCTCCAGGGGAACTTCCCAACCCAGGTATTGAACCAGGGTCTCCTGCATTACAGGCAGATTCTTTATCAGCTGAGCTACCCAGGAAGCCCCAACTGTAAATGTATTCCCTCCAAAAAAATGTGATGAAAAGATTGTCTTTTTTTTTTTAATTTATTATTTTTTTTAATTGTTTTTGCCATACATTGTCATGATATCACCATGGGTCTACATATGCTTCCCCTCCGGAACCCCCCCCCCCCTTCCCCCCCCCCCCCCCCGGGAAATCTCACTGCACCAGCCCCGAGCATCAGTCCTCGGCTGGCGATTGATTAGACATATGAAAATTAACATGCTTCAATGCCCTTCTCCCATATCATCCCACCCTTACCCTCATCCACAAAGTCCACGAGTCTATTCTATACATCTGCGTTCCTTTTGCTGTCTCATATGTTGGGTAAAAGATTGTCTTAATAGAAGACAGCTGAATTCTTATAAATGAGCTTCCTCTTTGTCATGGTATGTTGTTTTGACTAAAGTATACTTAAAGAGAAAATTCAGCCCCAGACAGATATGTAGCTGGAAAGAGGTTATTTTAATAGTAACTTTGGATAATTGTGGATATTTTGCTTTGATAAAAAGCTAAAAATGTGTCAAGTGGTAGTTTCTTTTTATTTCTTTATTTAATTGGAGGGTAATTACAATATTGTGACGGTTCTTGCCAACATCAACATGAACCGGCCACAGGCATCCACGCTCCTCTCCCACCCTAAACCCCCCTCCCCTCCAGGCTGTCCCAGAGCACGGGCGTTGAGTGCCCTGCTTCAGGCATCCAACTCGCTCAGCTTGTCCAGTTTACACGAGGCAATGTGCATGACTAACTGCTGCTCTCCCAGATCACCCCAGCCTCTCCTCCTCCCCCGAGTCCAGAAGTCTGTTCTTTACATCTGGGTCTCCTTTGCTGTCCTGCATTAGGATCGCCAGTGCCATCTTTCTAAATTCCATATTATGTGTTAATATACAATATTTGTCTTCCTCTTCCTGACTTACTTCTCTCTGTTTAATAGGCTCTAGGTTCATCCACCTCTTTAGGACTGACTCAAATGCATTCCTTTTTATAGCTGAGTAATAGCCCATTGTGTGTATCTACCACAACTTCCTTATCCATTCATCTGCTGATGGACATCCAGATCGCTTCCATGTCCTAGCTTTTGTAAATAGTGCTGCAATGACGTTAGCTGCAGTACAGACTGTGAAACCATATCAATGGAATTTTCATACTTCTGACACTAAAAATATATTGGCTTATTTTGTACTTTGAATGGATATTCTAACTTGCATGATTTTGGACCACCATATACTGGTTATTTGAAAAATATTAGTTCACTAATTTATGCAGATCTTTCAAATGTTGACATATGTTATTATATTATTTTAAAGAACACATTTACCAATCAGAAAACTTTAAATACTGGAATACTGTCAAGCTCATAGTGGCTAATACAAGTCTTCCAAACTTCTAATTTTCACTTGAAAGGTCAAATTTTTATCACTGGCAACAAAACTTTCCATTGTTTCCTTTAACTTTCCTTGACAAATCACTTTGTTCATTTTTGAGAAAATATCTGCCAAACACGCAACTCTGAATAGCCACAGTCTGTCAGTTGCCCTTGCAAGTAAAAATAGTATTTCATGAAAAAAAAAAAAAACAGCTAGATCAGCTCACAACTTAAACAATCATACAAATGTTCTTCCTCAAGAACCACTATACTTTGGTAGGCAGGCAAAAGTGTTTTATGTACATTTCCCATTTCATCACCAGAATATTAAAAAGATATATACTCAAGAGTTGAGACTTAATAAAATAAATTTTTATTGATCAAAATGTTCTGAAGTGAAACTTTCTTTCCTTTTTACTGTAAGTATATGATGACTACTGGTACAGTTTGGTTTCATTGTATTGATTCATCCCAAAACATGAACAGCTTTTATCCACCACTGCCTTTGTACCATCAAACCAAATATCAACACAGCAAAAAAGGTTAATCATATCTTAGTCTTAAATGAAAATGGCTTTACCCTCCCAAATCTCCTCAAACAGGACCCTCAGGTCCTCAGCCTACCTTTTGAGGATCACTGTTCTCAACAATGTATAGAGGTAAGATAAAGCGGGGGAGAGGGATAAAGTCTTTCTAAAAGTAATCCAGAATTGGACAAAATGTGTCCTGAATATAAATGAGCGTTTAATTCATTCAGCTTTCCTTACAGCTTGACTTAAAAGAGCTACTTCATTTAGTTTTCTACTTTGCTTCTGGCCCTGATCTGAGACTGGCCTCAAGGAGTAGTTTCATCAAGAGTCAATACTAGGCAAACAATGAAAGAAGTTCCATGGCTCCCCAGCAAATAAATGCCTGTGAGGGTTAGTGCCGTCAGTAATCTAAACAAAAAGAGGAGGCCTCATGATCACCTGACTTGACATCTCCCTTCAAGTGTTTTGTCTGCACCAGAATGTAAGCTACCCCAGATGCTCCCTGGGCTCTTTGTTTTACTCACAGCTTCCTCCTCAGTTCCTAGGACAGCTCCTGGCTCATACCAGGCGCTCACCAAATACTTACTGGATGAATGAAAGCAGCCCATATGAGCATATACAAGGAGTAAACTAGAAATAAAATTCATCATTTTCCAAACACATCCAGATGAGTGTTTCAATCTTCAAAATAATTAGAGAGACTACAAACATTTGCCAGTGATGCTGCAGCTACTGCTCAGGGTATTTTTTTAAACACCAGAGAGGAAGTGCTGGAAATGCACTGCAGCTAGATTCAGAAAGACTGGCTAAATTCCTGGTTCTAGCAATTGCCACTGATATGAAACTGGGCAGTGACTTAACCTGAGATTATCTCCTTAACTTAAAGCTGAGAAAGAAATACTTATCTCACAGAGGCATTGTGAGAATGGAATTAAATGAAACTACATTTGTGAAAGTATCTAGCCCAGTGCCTAACAAACAGGAGATGACCAGCATGTGTAAATGCCAGTGCATCAACATTTGGTATTGGGCTCTCATACACCTGAAAAGCATGACTTTCACCACATAAAATTTTCTGTCTATATTATCTATCTACATATTTTAAAAAGCCTTAAATACTCTGTCTATGGTCATCATCCAAGGCAAGGGTAAATTCAGCAAAGACATTGTCAAAAAAGGGGTTCAAGTAAAACCCAAACAGCAGCGTTCTGAAAGCTCATGACGGTAGCTAGGGGAAACAGTCCCTGTGAAACTGAAGGGGCTGCAACCGAATGAAAATGAGGCGTGGACCTGATAATAAAGCAGGAATGGTGTTATCACCTAAAGTACTTTTTAGTTATCAGAAGGAGAATTTTAGAGTAGTGAAAACTTGACCGTTCATAGAATTCTAATTTTGCCAACACATACTACCTGAGATGAACCCCAAACTTAACTGGGTCTGGAAACCACTTTATTTTTCAACTTCTGGGCATCAGTCAATTGCTGATGTCCAGGGGATGAAAATGGTAACGCTATTTCATCTTCTTGAAAGCCTCATCGCAAAGAACTGCAAGCACGTCAATAAAATAGAGAAACTATGCATAATATTAATGCTCAATTTTTCACAAAATTTAGATTGCAAGTTTAGAAAGTAGAGAAAAGCAGCATGAAGACACACTGTATAAGTTCTTTGATACACTGTGACTAAGAGTTTGGATAGCAGAAGAAAAATCTCTGCTGCTTCAATCAGAAGCTACTTCTCTGAATGTCACCAACATGTCAAGTTCACTGCTCAGTAGCTTATCTTTCCTTACCTCTGATATCTCCCTCTGAGACTTAGAGTGGAAATAAAGTAACAAATAATTCCTCCTCAGTCTCTTTTTCTATTCATAAATCTCCAGACTGAATCTTTAAAAATCATCCTCATTTGTGGAGACCAGAATTTTCATAAACTGTTGAAACTAAAAACTCAAAACTCGTGGGGAGGATAATTTTACATTACCTTAAAAATTAAAAATGCAAAACTGTTTAGCCAAGCAATTCTGCTTCCAAGAATATCCTAAGGACACAGACAATTTATGTCCAACATAATTTACTCGAGCATCAGGTGTAGAGACACCAAATAGATACGAATAGAAAAGAGCGAAAACAACCTACACGTCCATCAGTCGTTGTTCAGCTTCTAAGTCATGTCCAACTCTTTTGCAACCCCATGGATTGTAGCCCACTAGGCTCCTCTGTCCATGGATTTCCTAGGCAAGAATACTGGAGTAGGTTGCCATTTCCTTCTCCAACACATACATCAATAGGGCATTTAAATAATTTATGTTATATCCATACAATGAAATACTATGTGAAAAGAATGAAAAAGCTCTTTGCGTACTGGTGTAGAAAGCTCTCCGACACACATGAAAAAAAGCAATCCACAAGAACAGTAGAACAGAATGTTAGTTACCAATTTTGTACAAAAGAGGGGAGAATAATATATAATTACATTTGTTTACAATGCAATTTTTAAATCTTTAGCATATACATGAAACTAACAACTTTAGTTAAAAAGGAGAATTTCAATGTTTGGCAACAAAGGCGAGAGGAAGGCTTTGTACTACACCTCTTCTCATGTTTTTATTCTTTTTATTACTTTTTAAATTTTAATTGGAGGCTAATTACTTTACAATATTGTGGTGGTTTTTGCCATATAGTCACATGAATCTGTCATGGGTATACATGTGTTCCCCATCCTAACTCTCCCTCCCACTTCCCTCCCCATCCCATCATGTTTTGATTCTTTACCATACAGATGTATTACGTACTTTAAAAAATATTTTTTACCTTAAAAAACATCTAGCCTCTCCAACTGGGGAAGCCAACTTCTGCTTCCTGGATGAGCCACCAAAGACATGCTCCTAGCAGCATCCAGAGGTGAGAGCAGCTAGCTGGGCATACTGTTATGGTTGCCGACCCTCTGGGGCCCCTTTGGCTCCTGCCCATCTTCCAAGCCTTCACCTTCTACTCTGGGTCCTATATCATTTCTGAGCCTCCTTCACCCTTCTAAGAAAGCTGTGCACTTAAAACTGTAGGGCATTTTTCCGTTTCTTGTCATGAAACATCTTGACTGATATATTGTCAACAAAAATGTGAGTTACCTGTTATGAGCAGGGGAGGATACACAAGTATAAAATACAAATATAATCACTGTTCTCAAGGAGATTATAATCAGATTCAGAGTCAAAAAGCACTAAAAAATATGTGTTGATGAAAGGGATGGTCAGAGGACAAGGAAAGAAATCAGCGATTTGGAATAGTCAGGGAAAGCTAGATGATGTGGCTCTCCCAGGAAGAAATTTCCATACCTGCCCTCCCAAGCAGAATTCATTACTCTTTACTACTGTCCTTTTTTATTCATAATACTATTAAAGTTAGCTGTTTATATACCAATTTCTCCCACAGTCTCTCCACTGTCTGAGTTTCTTGAAGAGAGATTTTTAAGAGACTTAACTTGTACCAGAAAATTTCATTCATCCATTAACTCCACACACACTGCTAGAAACTGGTCATAAATATGATATGAGCCAGTTTTCAAGGTATTTGCATAAGGGTAAGAGATGAAAAGGCACAGTGGTATTAGAAAATGGATAAAGGTTTTCTATAGGGGAGTAATAAGAAATAAAATTGGTTAAATACATGGCAGACATTATTTTGGGCACTGAAGACCATGCTAAGCACCAGGAAAGGTGGCATTCTCAGAACGGCTACAGAAACAAATAGGGAATGCAGATGAATGAAGTAAGCTCATTCACATAGAATCATGCAGACTGGAGTGAGTCTATGCCTTTCCTAAAAGCATTCAAATTTAAAAGCAAAAAGAAAATGCACTTTGTAGTCACTAAATAGCTCGCAGGCCACAGACTTCTGCGAGGCCGTGGAGAAGTCTTTGAGTAAGAAGGAAGCAGGATTAGAAGGATGTGTTCAAAAAAACCAAGCAGTAGCGCAGATAGAGAGAAAGCTAAAAAGCTCAAGAGGACAAGCAAGAAGGAATAAGGCTCTGAATTAGGATAAAAGCAATATTCCTCAATGAGTGAAACCATTAGATAAAAAGTTTAAATAAGGAACTAAACAATGAAGGAAAGGCCATCACCACTTGAACCTGTTGATCAATTATGGCATTACTAAAAGTGAAAGAATAGAGGCTGCGATAAATGCTACGAAGAAAAACTCCACAGGGACAAGACCCAGCTTCACCTACCACTGAGCAGAAACATGAGATTAAATTAGATGCTTGCTCTATATGACTCTTACAGAGTTCATATTCCACAATAAGTTCGGTCTAAATGTGTTTAAAATGTCACAGAATACTGAGGGAAAATGGATTTTTTAATGACATAAATTTCTTATAATATACACATATACAAAGAAAATATATAAAAATAACAATGCTTCATTTTAAGTGGCATATAAATGAATTTTTAAATGCTTTTTGTTGATTCGGTATATATTTTAAGGTTTCAGACTATTGCCTTTATCTAAATTCTCCAATTCCATTCCTCCCATTCTCACTTAAATGTACTCCAATCATGCTTGTGCCCATTTAAAATTTCATGGGACCACTTTTTTAATTTATTTTGATTGGAGGCTAATTACTTTACAATATTGTGGTGGTTTTTGCCATACATTGACATGAATCAGCCACAGGTGAGCATGTGTCCCCCCATCCCGAAACTCCTCCCACCGCCCTCCCCATCCCATCCCTCTGGGTTGTCCCAGTGCACCAGGTTTGAGTGCCCTGATGAAACCACCTTTTAAAAGAAAGTTGTGGTGAAGTACAAATGACAAAATTTACCATCTTAAACCACTTTAGGATTAGTGTACAATTCAGTGACATCAAGTACATTAAGTACACTGTTGTTGTAAACATCACCACTACCCAACCACAGAACTCTTTATGTCTCACAAAACTGAAACTCAATATGCATTACATAATAATTCCCATTCTCCACAAAGTCTTAGTAACATCCATTCTACCTTCTATATATGTGAATTTGAGTACTCTTGGTACCTGATGTAAGTGAAGTCATACAATACCAGTACTTTTTTGACTGGCTTATTTCACTTAGTATAATGCCCTCAAGGTTCATCTAAAATGTAGCATGTGTCAGAATATCCTTCCTCTTAAAATCTAAATAATATTCCATTGTATGTATATACCACATTTTACTTAACCATTCATTCATCAATGGACACTTAGGTTGTTTCCATCTTTTGGCTACTGTGAATAAGGCCGCTATAAACATGAGTAAACAAAAATGTCCTCGAGTCCCTACTTTAAGTTCCTTTAAGTATATATTCAGCAAAGCATTTGCTGGATCACTCAGTAACGTTGTTGTTAGTTTTTTGAGGAATCACTGTACTATTTCCCATAGCATCTGTACCATTGCACATTCTCAACCACACTGTACAATACAGGGTTGCAATTTCTTCACATCCTGGCCAAATACTTATTTGTTTTTCTAACAGTAGCCCTCTTACTGGCTATGAGGTGGTATCTCATTGTGGTTTTAATCTGCATTTCCTTAATGGTTAGTATTCTCTGGTTTTATAGAAAGAACATGTGAGCCAACACGAAGAACTCCTACTGGCCAAAGATGGGATACTCTGAGCATCAAAATAAATATAAATACAACGGACTAAAAAACAATGAATATACAAACCTCAAGTTTGTGATGATATTAAAAAAAAACAAAACTCTTCTATGAACACTACTGGAAACAACTAGGGCCTACATGACTTATTCTAAAGACTGACAGCTAAAAGGCAAAAAAATAGGCATTTATCTTATCTTTTCTACACAAAATGTATTTTAGGATATCCAAATAACTCTAGTTGATAAAGGAATTCCAGCTAATAAATATGAAAAGAATAATAGAATTAGGTGGAAAATCACCATTTTTGTAAGTCCTGGTGAACTTATTGCTTCAGGCAATATTTATAAATGGACAAAACCGTTAGATAATGTTGATAGGGAACTGTACAGTGGAGGTCAGGCTGTCACCACTCGAACCCACTGGTCAACCACTGCATCACTGAAAGTAAGACAAGCAAACATTTGTGCCACTTATTATGATCCAATACAAACCATACAGTACCACCTATGAAATATTCATGCCCAAAAATGCTGAACCCAAATCTGATTACACTAATATAATAACCACTAGCTACATGTAGCTATTTAAATTTAAGAAGTAAAATTAAAAATTCTCAACCACAAATGCTCAAAGCCACATGTAGCCATTAGAAAGTGCAGATATAGGACGGTTTCATCACTGCAGACGTTCTACTGTATAAAGTTGCTCTGGAAAGAAACATGGAGAGGGTAAGCAATAAATGACACCAGAAAGAAGCAAAAAGAAAAGACCAGAACACAGGGCATTCTACAGAACAGTAAGTGGGTGGCCATGGAGAAAGAAAGAAGGGAAGAAACTACTTTAGATTTTAAGACTTAAGATATGACATGTCCAGAAAAAGAAAATGTATACAAAGCAAAGGAGATCAGTGGTTTCCTGGGGCTGGAAGCTGAAAGACAGAATGACTGCAAATAATCTAGAAGAAATTTGGGGGAGTGTGGAAAAGCTCTAAAAGTGGCTTGTAATAGTGGCTGCTCAACTGTGTATCAGAGAAGGCAATGGCAGCCCACTCCAGTACTCTTGCCTGGAAAATCCCATGGACAGAGGAGCCTCATAGGCTGCAGTCCATGGAGTCGTTAAGAGTCAGACACTACTGAGCAACTTCACTTTCACTTTTCACTATCATGCATTGGAGAAGGAAATGGCAACCCACTCCAGTGTTCTTGCCTGGAGAATCCCAGGGACGGCAGAACCTGGTGGGCTGCCATCTATGGGGTCGCGCAGAGTCGGACACGACTGAAGCAACTTAGCAGCAGCAGCAGCAACTGTATATTATCACTAAATTTTGTGCTAATCACAAAATTGCATGCTAAGTCGCTTCAGTCATGTCTGATTCTTTGTGACCCTATGGACTATACAGTCCATAGAATTCTCCAGGCCAGAACACTGGAGTGGGTACCCTTTCCCTTCTCCAGGGGATCTTCCCAACTCAGGGATCAAACACACGTCTCCTGCATTGCAGGCGGATTCTTTATCAGCTGAGCCACAAGGGAAGCCCAAGAATACTGGAGTGGTAGCCTATCCCTTCTCCAGTAGATCTTCCTGACCCAGGAATCAAACCAGGGTCTCCTGCACTGCAGGTGGATTCTTACCAACTGAGCTATCCAGGCACCACCTAGGAAGCCCCACTAAATATTACCAAACTGTTAAAAAGAAGTAATAAGAGATAATTATAACATATGGCCCCTTCATAGATCACAGCCTTGTCATGGTAAAGCGGCTTCCTTATCAATAAAGCTATGAGCAGGACCTAACAAAAGCAGAAAAGATTAAGAAAATGAGGCAAGAATACACAGAAAAGCTGTATAAAAAAGGTCTTAATGACCTAAGAAACCACAACAGTGTGCTCACTCACCTAGAGCTGGACATCCTGGAGTGTGAAGTCAAGTGGGCCTCAGGAAGCATCACTACAAACAAAGCAAGTGGAGGTGATGGAATTCCAGCTGAGCTGGAGCATCTAAAAGTAGATGCTGTTAAACAGTTGCACTCAATATGTTAGCAAACGTGGAAAACTGAGCAATGGCCACAGGGCTGGAAAAGATCCGTTTTTCACTCCAATCCCAAAGAAGGGCAATGCCACGGAATATTCAAACTACCATACAACTGCATTCATTTCACACCAAGGCAATGCTCAAAATGCTTCAACATAAGCTTCAGCAGTATGTGAACCAAGAACTTCCAGATATACAAGCTGGGTTTAGAAAAGGCTGAGGAACCAGAGATCAAATTGCCAACATTCACTGGATCACGGGGGGCATTCCAGAAAAACATCTACTGCTTTATCCACTACAGTAAAGTCTTTACAGAAGCAGAAGATATTAAGAAGAGGTGGCAAGAGTACACAGAAGAACTATACAAAAAAGGTCTTAATGACCCAGATAATCACGATGGCGTGATCACTCACCTAGAGCCAGACATCCTGGAATGCGAAGTCAAGTGGGCCTTAGGAATCAACACTACGAACAAAGCTAGTGGAGGTGATGGAATTCCAACTGAGTTATTTCAAATCCTAGAAGATGATGCTGTGAAAGTTCTGCACTCAATATGCCAGCAAATTTGGAAAACTCAGCAGTGGCCACACGGCTGGAAAAGGTCGGTTTTCATACAATCACAAAGGCCAATGCCAAAGAACAGTCAAACTAACGCACAAGTGCACTCATTTCACATGCCAACAAGATAATGCTCAAAATCCTTCAAGCTAGGCTTCAACAGTATGTGAACCAAGAACTTCCAGATGTACAAGCTGGATTTAGAAAAGGCAGAAGAACCAGAGATCAAATTGCGAATATCTGTTGGATCATAGTAAAAGCAAAAGAATTCCAGAAAAATATCTACTATCGCTTCACTGACCACACTAAAGCCTTTGACTGCGTGGATCACAACAAACTGTGGAAAATTCTTAAAGATACAAGAATACCAGACCACCTTACCTGCCTTCTGAGAAACATGTATGCAGGTCAAGAAGCAACAGTTAGAATTGAACATAGAACAATGGACTGGCTCCAAATTGGGAAAGGAGTACATCAAGGCTGTATATTGTCCCATTGTTTATTTAATTTATATGCAGAGTTAAGTGAAATGTGAAATGCCAGGCTGGATGAAGCATAAAATAGAATCAAGTGATGCTCAACATCACTCATTATCAGAGAAATGCAAATTAAAACCACAATGAGGTACCCCTTTACACCAGTCAGAATGGCTGCAATCCAAACATCCACAAGCAATAAATGCTGGAGAGGATGTGGAGAAAAGGGGACCCTCTTACACTGTTGGTGGGAATGCAAACTAGTACAGCCACTATGGAGAACAGTGTGGAGATTCCTTAAAAAACTGAAAATAGAACTGCCATATGACCCAGCAATCCCACTGCTGGGCATATACACAGAGGAAACCAGAATGGAAAGAGACACGTGTACCCCAATGTTCATCGCTGCATTGTTTACAATAGCCAGGACATGGAACCAACCTAGATGCCCATCAACTGACGAATGGATAAGAAAGCTGTGGTACATATACACAATGGAATATTACTCAGCTTTAAAAAAAAATCCATTCGAATCAGTTCTACTCAGGTAGACGGAACTGGAGCCTATTATCCAGAGTGAAGTAAGCCAGAAGGAAAAACAAAAATACAGTATACTAACGCATATATATGGAATTTAGAAAGATGGTAACGAGAACCCTGCATGCGAGACAGCAAAAGAAACGCAGATGTATAGAACAGACTCGTGGACTCTGTGGAAGAGGGCAAGGGTGGGATGATATGGGAGAATGGCGTTGAAACATGTAAATTATCGTATGTGAAATCAATCGCCAGCCCAGGTTTGATGCTTGGGGCTGGTGCACCGGGATGACCCAGGGGGAGGGAATGAGGAGGGATGAGGGAGGAGGGTTTTGGAGGGGAAGCATATGTATACCCATGGTGGATTCATGTCAATGTATAGCAAAACCAACACAATAAAGTAAAGAAAATTAAAAATAAAATAAAATAAATTATAAAAAAAGAATCAAGATTGCTGGGAGAAATATCAATAACTTCAGATATGCAGATGACACCATCCTTATGGCAAAAAGTGAAGAGGAACTAAAGAGCCTCTTGATGAAGGTGAAAGAGGAGAGTGAAAAAGTTGGCTTAAAACTCAACATTCAGAAAACTAAGATCATGGCATCCAGTCCCACCACTTCATGGCAAATAGATGGGCAAACAATGGAAACAGTGACAGACCTTATTTTCTTGGGCTCCAAAATCACTGAGGACAGTGACTGCAGCCATGAAATTAAAAAATGGGTGCTCCTTGAAAGAAAAGTTATGACCAACCTAGACAGCATATTAAAAGGCAGAGACATTACTTTGCCAACAAATATCCATATAGTCAAAGCTATGGTTTTTCCAGTAGCCATGTACAGATGTGAGAGCTGGACAATAAAAAAGGCTGAAGAATTGATGCCTTCAAACTGTGGTGCTGGAGAAGACTCTTGAGAGTCTCTTGGACAGCAAGGAGATCAAACCAGTCAATCCTAAAGGAAATCAACCCTGAATATTCATTGAAAGGATTGATGCTGAAGCTCCAATACTTTGGCCACCTGATGTGAAGAGCCAACTCATTGGAAAAGACTCTGATGCTGGGAAAGACTGAAAGCAAAAGGAGAAGGGGGCAGCAATGGATGAGATCATTAGATAGGAGCATCAACTCAATATACATGAATTTGAGCTCAAACTCTAGGAGATAGTGGAGGACAGAGGAACCTAGCATGTTACAGTCTGTGAGGTCACAGAGTCGGATACTACTTAGCAACTGAACAAGAATAAATAATGTATAGACCTTGTCTGGACCTGATTCAAACGAATTCTAAAAAAGACATTTTTCAGACAGGCAAATGTGATTATAGATTAGAAGATAAAAAAATAACTTAAAGGACTTCCCTAGTAGTCCAGTGGCTAAGACTGTGTTTCCAAAGCAGAGGACCAGGTCTGATTCCTGGCCAGGGAACTAGATCCCACATTCTGCAACGAAGAGCTCTCATGATGCAACTAAAGAGCTGCATGCCGCAACAAAGCCTGAAGATCCTGAGTGTTGCACCAAGACTCAGTGCAGCCAAATAAATACTTTTTTCTAAAAATTACTTAAAACAGCTTATCATTTATATTTTTAGAGATGTATATTTAAAAATGTGCAATGTGTGAAGTGTGCTTTAATATACCAAACAGAAAAATTATGGAAAGAATAATAAATGAAACAAATGGAATAAAAAATCTTTATTATACCTGGGTGATAGATATAGGGAAGTTCATTGTTCTCTCTATATCTGTATATGTCTGAATTATTTTAATTTAAAAAACTAATGGCTACAATAACACTCATTCACAGTCAAGGCAATATAAACTAAGTCAATGATGAGTTTGTGATTCTCCAATAGTGTCAGCAAAGAGGATACTAGGCTACTATTTTTTTAAAGTTTCCATTTTAAAACTAAGTCTCCACAGTAAAAAAAAAACTAATTGGTTATATTTAAATCACAATTTAAGACTCAAAAAAACTGTTTAAACATACTCTGTGTGTTTTGAGGGAGGAAGAACTGTATATATTCTTTTTTTTTCTATTAGTTCAGCTGAATCTCTGCTCTTTAATTACTTGACACTGCCCAGGTCATGAAATAAATCCATCAGGATTCTCAGTGACTACCCTGGGATAAATATGCCTGGTACCAGTGCAATATAGTCAGCCTTTACAACAGCCATCCCTTTGTGCACATCGGCTGGTGCACATCTTCATACACAATCCACAACCATGATCTGCACTATAATTAATGAAACAGCACATCTGACCAGGTCCACCACATCTGATGCAGAACCACTTTCGAGATCTTCAGGGAACTAAAGATACCCTAAGGAGAAAGTATGGCTAATTTTAGATCAGGCACTGGATAAACTGTAAGTGATAAGGCAGTTGTTTCCTCAAACAGCTATGACATTGCTGGAGGAGAATCTGTGTGTGTATATACCTACTTTAAATTATAGTTGATCTACTCCTGAACCCTCACTACATCTCCCAAACAGCAACTCTAAATGACCAACATATAGTCCCAAACTTACATATGGGTCCAGTTTCCAACCTCATATAAAAGGACTCTTTGGTTAACACTGACAGAGCAAATCTTTGAGGTGTGGACTAGAGTAGTGGTACAGCAAGCACAGAAATGCTAGACCTGAACTGCACATCCTTCTCATTCTATACCCCTAGGTCATTAACACGTTATTCCTCAAGTCCCCCTCCCCCATTTTAAAAAACCTTTACGATGAAATCTACACAGAAACCCAATGGCTACGTAGGTTCTCCCATACATCTCTTCAAAGGCCCTCAGGAGTACTCACCACCAAGTTACATGGTACAAATCCATGGCTACACCACAGACTGAAGCTCCATAGAACTGAGCAAGAAGCAGAGAAACTTGATTCTACATCGCCCTAGTCCACATTGTCCATAAAGCTATCTATAATGATACCCAAAATAGTAGCCACTAGGCACTTAAAATATGGCTCTTGTGACTGAGGAAGTGAACTTTTAATTAACTTTTTTTTTCTTTTTTTTTTTTATTAAACATTTTTTTTTATTAGTTTTGCCAAACAATGACATGATATCACCATGGGTTTACATATGCTCCCCCTCCAGAACCCCCCTCCCTCCTCCCTCCCCCCGGGAAATCTCGTTGCACCAGTCCCAAGCATCAATCCTGGGCCGGCTATTGCTTAGACATATGATAATTAACATGTTTCAATGCCATTCTCCCATATCATCCCACCCTTTCCCTCATCCACAGAGGCCCTGAGTCTAGTCTATACATCTGCGTTCCTTTTGCTGTCTCACATGCTGGGTTCTCGTTACCGTCTTTCTAAATTCCATATATATATGCGTTAATACTGTATTGTTGTTTTTGCTTCTGGCTTACTTCACTCTGGATAATGGGCTCCAGTTTCGTCCATCTGAGTAGAACTGATTCAAATGAATTTTTCCTTAATGCTGAGTAATATTCCATTGTGTATATGTACCACAGCTTTCTTATCCATTCATCAGTTGATGGGCATCTAGGTTGGTTCCATGTCCTGGCTATTGTAAACAATGCAGCGATGAACATTGGGGTACACGTGTCTCTTTCAATTCTGGTTTCCTCGGTATATATGCCCAACAGTGGGATTGCTGGGTCATATGGCAGGACTATTTGCAGTTTTTTAAGGAACCTCCACACAGTTTTCCATAGAGGCTGTACTAGTTTGCAATCCCACCAACAGTGTAAGAGAGTTCCCTTTTCTCCACATCCTCTCCAGCATTTATTACTTGTGGATGTTTGGATTGCAGCCATTCTGAGTGGTGTAAAGTGATATCTCATTGTGGTTTTGATTTGCATTTCTCTGATAATGAGTGATGTTGAGCATCTTTTCATGTGTTTGTTAGCCATTTTTATGTCTTCTTTGGAGAAACGTCTGTTCAATTCTTTGGCCCACTTTTTGATTGGATTGTTTATTTTTCTAGAATGGAGCTGCAGGAGTTGCTTGTATATTTTTGAGATTAATTGTTTGTCCGTTGCTTCATTGGCTATTATTTTCTCCCATTCTGAAGGCTGTCTTTTCACCTTGCTTATAGTTTCCTTTGCAGTGCAGAAGCTTTTAATTTTAATTAGGTCCCATTTGTTTATTCCTGCTTTTATTTCCAATATTCTGGGAGGTGGGTCATGTAGGATCCTGCTTTGGTTGATGTCAGAGAGTGTTTTCCCAATGTTATCCTCTAGGAGTTTTATAGTTTCTGCTCTTATGCTTAGGTCTTTGATCCATTTTGAATTTATCTTTGTGTATGGTGTTAGAAAGTGATCTAGTTTCATTCTTTTACAAGTGGCTATCCAGTTTTCCCAGCACCACTTGTTAAAGAGGTTGTCTTTTCTCCATTGTATATTCTTGCCTCCTTTGTCAAAGATAAGGTGTCCATAGATGCATGGATTTATCTCTAGGCTATCTATTTTGTTCCATTGATCTATATTTCTGTCTTTGTGCCAGTACCATACTGTTTTAATGACTGTGGATTTGTAGTATAGCTTAAAGTCAGGTAGGTTGATTCCTCCAGTTCCATTCTTCTTTCTCAAGATTGCTTTGGCTATACGAGGTTTTTTGTATTTCCATACAAATTGTGAAATTATTTGTTCTAATTCTCTAAAAAAGACCTCTGGTAGCTTGATAGGAATTGCATTGAATCTATAGATTGCTTTGGGTAGTATACTCATTTTCACTATATTGATTCTTCCAATCCACGAACACGGCACATTTCTCCATCTGTTTGTGTCCTCTTTGATTTCTTTCATCAGTGTTTTATAGTTTTCTATATACAAGTCTTTTGTTTCTTTAGGTAGAAATACTCCTAAGTATTTTATTTTGATTCGATGGTGAATGGAATTGTTTCCATAATTTATTTTTCTGTTTTTTCATTGTTAGTGTACAGAAATGCCAGGGATTTGTGTGTGTTGATTTTGTATCCTGAAACTTTGCTATATTCACTGATTAGCTCTAGTAATTTTCTCGTAGAGTCTTTAGGGTTTTCAATATAGAGGATCATGTCATCTGCAAACAGAGAGAGTTTTACTTCTTCTTTTCCAATCTGTATTCCTTTGATTTCTTTATCTGCTCTGATTGCTGTGGCCAAGACTTCCAAAACTATGTTGAATAGTAGTGGTGAGAGTGGGCACCCTTGTCTTGTTCCTGACTTCAGGAGGAATGATTTCAGTTTTTCACCATTGAGGATAATGTTTGCTGTGGGTTTCTCATATATAGCTTTTATTATGTTGAGGAATGTTCCTTCTATTCCTGCTTTTTGGAGGGTTTTTATCATAAATGGATGTTGAATTTTGTCAAAGGCTTTCTCTGAATCTATTGAGATAATCATGTGATTTTTATTTTTCAATTTGTTAATGTGGTGTATTACATTGATTGATTTGCGAATATTGAAGAATCCTTGCATCCCTGGGATAAAGCCTACTTGATCATGATGTATGATTTTTTTAATGTGTTGTTGGATTCTGTTTGCTAGAATTTTGTTAAGGATTTTTGCATCTAAGTTCATCAGTGATATTGGCCTGTAGTTTTCTTTTTTTGTGGCATCTTTGTCGGGTTTTGGAATTAGGGTGATGGTGGCCTCATAGAATGAGTTTGGAAGTTTACCTTCCTCTGCAATTTTCTGGAAGAGTTTGAGTAGAATAGGTGTTAGCTCTTCTCTAAATTTTTGGTAGAATTCGGCTGTGAAGCCATCTGGTCCTGGGCTTTTGTTTTTTGGAAGATTTCTGATTACGGTTTCAATTTCTGTGCTAGTGATGGGTCTATTAATATTATCTATCTCTTCCTGGTTTAGTCTTGGAAAGTTGTACTTTTCTAGGAATCTGTCCATTTCATCCAGGTTGTCCAGTTTATTTGCATATAGCTGCTGATAATAGTCTCTTATGATCCTTTGTATTTCTGTGTTTTCTGTTGTGATCTCTGTTTTCATTTCTAATTCTGTTGATTTGGTTCTTCTCCCTTTGTTTCTTGATGAGTCTGACTAATGGTTTGTCAATTTTATTTATCTTCTCAAAGAACCAGCTTTTGAATTGGTTGATTTTTGCTATGGTCTCTTTTGTTTGCTTTGCGTTTATTTCTGCCCTGATATTTAAGATTTCTTTCCTTCTACTAGACCTGGGCTTCTGCATTTCTTCCATTTCTAGTTGCTTTAGGTGTAAAGTAAGGTTATTTATTTGATTTTTTTCTTGTTTCCTAAGGTGAGCTTGAATTGCTATGAACCTTCCCCTTAGCACTGCTTTCACAGTGTCCCATAGGTTTTGGGCTGTTGTGTTTTCATTTTCATTCGTTTCCATGCATAACTGAATTTCATTTTTGATTTCTTCTGTGATTTGTTGGTTATTCAGCAGTGTGTTGTTGAGCCTCCATATGTTGGAGGTTTTGAATGGTTTTCTCCTGTAATTAATATCTAATCTCACTGCATTGTGATCGGAAAAGATGCTTGGGATGATTTCAATGTTTTTGAATTTACCAAGGCTAGATTTATGGCCCAGGATGTGATCTATCCTGGAGAAGGTCCCGTGTGCGCTTGAGAAAAAAGTGAAATTCCTTGTTTTGGGGTGGAGTGACCTATAGATACCAATTAGGTCTAGTTGGTCTATTGTATCATTTAAAGTTTGAATTTCCTTGTTACTTTTCTGTTTAGTTGATTTATCCATTGGTGTGAGTGGTGTATTAAAGTCTCCCACTATTATTGTGTTGTTGTTACTTTCCCCTTTCATACTTGTTAGCATTTGCCTTACATATTGTGGTGCTCCTATGTTGGGTGCATAAATATTTATAATTGTTATTTCTTCTTCTTGGATTGATCCTTTGATCATTATGTAATGTCCATCTTTATCTCTTTTCACCGCCTTTATTTTAAAGTCTACTTTATCTGATATGAGTATTGCCACTCCTGCTTTCTTTTGGTCTTTATTTGCATGGAATATCTTTTTCCAGCCTTTAACTTTCAGTCTATATATGTCCTTAGATTTGAAGTGGGTCTCTTGTAGGCAACATATATAGGGGTCCTGTTTCTGTATCCAATCGGCCAGTCTTTGTCTTTTGGTTGGGGCATTCAGCCCGTTTACATTTAAGGTAATTATTGATAAATATGATCCTGTTGCCATTTCTTCTATTTTATTGTTTTGGATTCGAGATTATATATCCCATCCATGTTTCCTATCTAGGAAAGATCCTTTAGCATTCGTTGGAGGGCTGGTTTGGTATTACTAAATTCTCTCAATTTCTGCTTGTCTGAAAAACTTTTGAATTCTCCTTCAAATTTGAATGAGATCCTTGCTGGGTAGAGTAATCGGGGTTGTAGCTTGTTTTCTTCCATGACTTTAAGAATGCTCTGCCATTCCCTTCTGGCCTGAAGCGTTTCTATTGAGAGATCAGCTGTTATCCTTATGGGATTCCCCTTGTGGGTTATTTTTTGCTTCTCCCTCACTGCTTTTAATATTTGGTCTTTGTATTTGATATTTGTTAATTTGATTAATATGTGTCTTGGGGTGCTCCGCTTGGGGTTGATTCTATTTGGGACCCTCTGTGTTTCTTGGACCTGAGATGTTATTTGCTTTCCCAATTTAGGGAAATTTTCCACCATAATTTCTTCAAGAATTTTCTGATGGTCCTTCTTTTTGTCTTCTTCTTCTGGGACTCCTATGATTCGAATATTGGTGCGTTTAATACTGTCCCAAAGGTCTCTGAGATTGTCCTCATTTCTTTTAATTCTTTTTTCATTTTTCCTTTCTGTTTCATTTATTTCTGCCATTCTATCTTCTATTTCACTTATCCTGTCTTCTATTTCTGTTATTCTACTGTTGGTTCCCTCCAGGGTGTTTTTGATCTCATTTATTGCATTATTTATTGTATTTTGACTCTTTTTCATTTCTTCTAAGTCCTTGTTAAAGCTTGCCTGCATCTCCTCAATCCTTGCCTGCAGGTTATTGAATTGCAACTCCAACTTATTTTCCAGGTTTTGGATCATTTTCACTATCATTATTCGGAATTCTTTGTCAGGTAGACAACCTATCTCTTCATCTTTTGTTTGGTCTAGGGGATATTTATCCTGGTCCTTTACTTGTTGGGTATTTCTCTGCCTTTTCATCTTGTTTATCTTGGTGTGTTGTCCCTTTATTGTGGGGTTTCCTCACTATGGGAGGGGTTGGATGAGTGTTTTGTCAGAGTTTCCTGGTTGGAATCTTAAGCGGTCTGTCCTGCTTGATTTGGCGACCTCTGCTGGCCCCTTCAGTGTCTATTCAGCGCTCTGGGGTTTGCCCCGCTCGAGGTGCCTGCGCTTTTCCCGCCCCCTCTGCTCAGGCTCTCGGCTGGCGGCGCACTCTGATGACGCAATTGGAGGCTGTGGCTTCTCCTCTCCCCAGGCCCAGCCTCTCGGCTCTTTCTGCTTGCAGCTGGGCGTGTCTTCTCAGATGTGCAGCGGCAGACTCTGGCGGTGCACTCTGGTGACGCAGTTGGGGGGCTGCAGCTTCTCCCCTCCCCCGGCCCAGCTGCTCGGTTTTTTCAGTGTGCGGCTGGGGGCGTTTTCTCAGATATGAGAAGCGCCGAATTCTGGTGGCGACTGTCCAGAGTCCCCAGAGGTCTTGGCTAGCACCCAATTCTGCCTGCGGTTTGGGGGCAGAAGCCTCGCAGGGGCGCTCTCCGTAGCCCGCAGCCTCCCTGTTCCACCCGGCTGTCTCGCACCGCGGTCCGAGTCCCCGCTCCCCTTTGTTCTGTTCGCAAGCCTGGCGGGGGTCTTCCTCGGGAAGGCTACCCAGCAGTCGGTTAGGACCCTCAGTCTGCCCCAGGCGTTCAATCTCAGTCCTCCCCCTAAGCGCGTGGCCCGCCCCTCCCTGAGCAGTCCGCTGGCTCGTGGGGGATGGGGCGACCGCCGCCGCTCCGTTCTCCAAGGGGCTAACTATTTATCGGCTTCTAAGTCCCGACTTTTATGCTCTTTGAGATTCGCCTCAGATCTCTCAGTTCCGCCAGTAAGAATGTTTCGTGACGTTCGTAAACCTTTATCTCTTTCGAGGCTCCCCTTCTGAGATGAATCTCAGTCCCTGCCTCTTTGCCTCTTTTTACTTTTTTTTTCCTTTGGTCCTACCTTCTTTCGTCGGCAATGGGCTGTCTTTCCAGATGCCTGAAGACCTCTGCCAGCATTCAGATGTTGATTTATGGAGTTTGTTCGGTATTTAAATGTTCCTTTGGTGTATTTGTTGGGGAGAGTGTGGACTCCGCGTCCCTATTCCTCCGCCATCTTAGTCCCTCCCCCCTAATTAACTTTTAATTTAGCTTAAATAGCCACATGTAAGGAACTTCCAAGACCTGGGTTCAATCCCTGAATTGGGAAGATCCCCTGGAGAAGGAAATGGCACCCCACTCCAGTATTCTTGCCTGAGAAATCCCATGGACAGACGAGCCTGGAAGGCTACAGTCCACAGGGTCACAAAGAGTCAGACACAATTGAGCAACTAACCCTTAACACTCACTTCGCCGCAGGTAACTGGTAATTATCATACTGGATAATGGGCTATGAGCACAGAACTTTCTTCTGTTGTGTTTTCACTCAGGACACTTGATATGCACAAAAGAATCTTTTAAAATAATTCTCTTTCTCTTATCTATACACACACAGAACACTAATACGTCAAATCTTAATAGTGCTTAACTAGGTGATGGGGCTACAAACTCAGGCATTCAAATATATTTTGAAAGAATAAATGTGTTTAGACTTAATTCTTACAATAAACAGGTAATATTTACCAACAGAAAAGACTATGTAATCAGAAAAATGACTAATACTATAGTCATTAAACCTATAAATAGGAAGACATACTCCAATATGAAAAGTACAGAGAAGCATAATGCAAAATATCACCTATTTTTTGGTCAGAAATATTAAAAAAAAATTAATGGGCACACATATACGAAAGGAAAGGGATCACAAACCAATGAAAAAATCAGAGGAAGAGATTTTAAGTGGACTTCATTATTAAATCCACTTAAAATTATTAAGTGGATGTTGCTTTGCATTAATATTTATATACAAATAAAGCTTTTGAAAAATAAAGTTGAAGAGTAATGAGTTCTAAAGAACAGAGCACAGGAATATCATAAAATTTAAATGCTAGGAGCAGATGACTCCCGTAGATCAGCAGTATAAGAAGGATAACAAGGCAGCAGAAATTCAGGGGCAGTAGCATGAGTGTTGGCTGTCTGGAAGAAACAAGAAGATTACCACAGGGGAGGAAGAAGGAAAGTCAAAGCAGAATATTACACAGTAAAAAATGGACTCTGGGGATTTCAAAGCCAAGAAATAAAAGTAAGGAAGAAAAAGAGGAGAGGGCTTTTCCAAGGGACCGGTGAGGGAAGAGGACTTCTTTAAACCCAGTTCAGCTCAGTCGCTCAGTTGTCTCTGACTCTTTGCGACCCCATGGACTGCAGCATGCTAGGCTTCCCTGTCCATCACCAACTCCTGGAGTTTACTCAAACTCATGTCCACTGAGTTGGTGATGCCATGCAACCATCTCATCCTCTCCTTCCATCTTCAATCTTTCCTGGCTTCAGGGTCTTTTCCAATGAGTCAGTTCTTTGCATCAGGTGGCCAAAGCACTGGAGTTTCAGCTTCAACATCAGTCCTTCCAGTGAACACCCAGGACTGATCTCCTTTAGGATGAACTGGTTGGATCTCCTTGCAGTCCAAGGGACTCTCAAGAGTCTTCTCCAACACGACAGTTCAAAAGCATCAATTCTTCGGTGCTTAGCTTTCTTTATAGTCCAACTCTCACATCCATATATGACTACTGGAAAAACCATAGCTTAAATTAGATGGACCTTTGTTGACAAAGTAATGTCTCTGATTTTTAATAAGCTGTCTATGTTGGTCATAACTTTCCTTCCAAGGAGCAAGTGTCTTTTAATTTCAAGGCTGCAGTCACCATCTGCAGTGATTTTGGAGCCCAAAAAAATAAAGTCTGTCACCGTTTCCACGGTTTCTTTAAAGCCAGGAGACAATAAATGGCTGAAGTGATTCTGCAACCCAGCCCTTGAGTTTCACCAAGGAGATGCCAACAATACAGAAGGTGTCTCTATGTACTTAGAAGCTTTTAGGCAATTAATCTCTAAAGCAATCTGTAAAATCTTGATAACTCTAAAAAAGCTGATATCTGAAGATGAGATAACAAAGGAGGGAAAAAATTACAACTGGTACTTTTGCTGTTGTGTTTTTATTGGGAAATATGTCCAACAAACAAGAGTATATATGCCATCTGAAGAACAATTTTAAAAATACCTGTGTTCCCACCTCCCAAGTGAAGAAAGTTTTCCTTTGCTTCTTTTCTCTCCAACTCCTGGAGCAGCCCCAAACAACTACAGGAGACTTGTCTGGGGCCGTCTCAGGTGTGGTACAATTTCCTTAAACTGCAGAACTGCCCTGGGCACATGATCTCCAATACCATTCTCAGTTGTTTAAGTTTTTCAGATGGATTAAGATAAAGGCATTCTTTCTACAACAAAAGAGTTTTAAAGGAATGAGTTAGCACACTGCTTTAAATCTTGTCAGTCAAAATGTAAATATTACCAGCTAATTTCCTATTTTGAATGAGGAAAAGGATTTGAAGGTCCTGGCTCTCAAAATTCACAGGAGGGAAGAAAGTTGGAGGCTCACAATAAAACTCCACATACCTTACCAGTTTCTCCTGGGCTTTAATGATTTACCTTCATCTGTATATAAAAAGAGGTTATGACCAGAGATACTTCCTAGCCTATGTACATTCGCTCACCTGAATGCTCCAGGGTGCCCATGTTTCTCCTCCCACGTGGTGATAAACACCCTGGCAAGGCACTGCCTTGGCAACTGAATAAATATGCTGACACTGTCCCACACTAGCTTCTAAGTAGCTGTCCAGTTGCATTGCTAACTTTACACAAGTCACTAGCACTACCTGAATCCAATCAATCCAATCCAAATCCAAAGAGTGCTTCTTATAGGAGACTATGTCTTGTGTTTTTTTTTTTTTCTAATTTCTCCTTTTCAGTTAAATGCATGGGATAGCCATACTTTGAAAGTGAAAGTGTCAGTCACTCAGTCACGTCCAATTCTTTGTGACTCCTGGATTATAGCCCCCCTAGGCTCCTCTGTCCATGGAATTCTCCAGGCAAGAATACTGGAGTGGATTGCCACTTCCTTCTCCAGGGGATCTTCCCAACCCAGGGATCAAACACAGCTCTCCTGAAGTGCAGGCAGACTCTACCCACTGCGCCACCAGGGACTACCACCAACTGCCACACTTCCCTGGATGACACACAAGCCCCATGGCACTCATGATTTCAGGACAGGGATGAGGCTTCCCTTGCACAGCCATATTTGTCTATGCAAAATTTAAATCTGCATGTTCCAATTTTCCTTTCCTCTCTGAAAAATAATTCTACTGCAGCCACACCCTCTTCTCTAGTCCTATTAAAAAGAGGTTACTGTGAGTAGCAGGGCCTCTTCAGCAGAACACTGAGGTCTTATGCTTACCTTTTCACTCCCTTTAACACAATGCTGACTTGACTCAGAATCAGATCCTCTCCTGCCAGATAAAAGGGCAATACCCTTAAAAGAAACAGACTAGACAAAGGCCAGTGCAGGCCTCTGATTAACAGATATTTTTTAATTGATATGCACACACTACTCAGCCATATAGAGTTCAAACATTATGTATTATAAATGGTGAGCACTGGGAAAGAACTTCAGATATCATCTGAGGAAACAGGACGGCACAGTTGCTAAGAGACAGGACCAAGACCATCCAGTCAGATAATGGCTGACCAAGTATTATAACTATGTTTTTCAAACTGTGCTGCATGTCTTCAAGGTCCCCAACTATAACAGAGTAGAGTCAGGACAAAGATTGGTATTTTATAACTAAAAGAAAAAGAAAACCTATCTCCCTGAGAAGCAGCAACCTCCTAACAAGCAAGCCCTACCAGAACCTGAAGGTCCTGCTTTGGAGTTCTGCCTAAGGAGAAAATTCTCTTCATACCTCTTCAAACCTGAAACGTCTCAGAGCATACAACCAGTTCTCAGAGAAGCTACTATGTTTAAAATGAAAATGAAGCTCTTAAGTCTTCCAACAGGGAAATTCAAAACGGCTGGTTTCCTGGCAAGCATGTGCTCCTCCCTCTATTGTGCAAAACAATCCAGTCACTGGAGTTTCTAAGAGTGGCATATTAACTCTTCCAAGATACCTGAGCATCACTTACCAAATTATCTTTTTGAAGATGCTACGTGGGCCCTCAGTTCTTTGGAAAAGGTAATTAGCCTCCCACAGGTGGCCAGTTTACTCCAAGTGAACAAGGAGCTCACCATAGAATGAGCATGGTCTCTTTTGGTGAGAATGAATTTACTATTTTGCTTGTTATCAGGAGTAATTCATTTGCTTTTCACCTTAATGTAAGCCCTTTAATATATGATATTTTAAAAGTGGTAACTACTCCCTGAGATATGACAGACAAATAGCAAGTGCAATAAGCTGGGAGCTTTAACACCAACACATCTGAAATTCAACTTAATAAACATCTACTGAATACCTACTATGTGATAGAGTCTATGTTAGATGTTGGGGAATTACACTGCTACAATTTATCCAACTGGGAAGTATCAGTGATACTGATAACACGGTATCAGATTATGAATGGCTATTAACACGAGTATGGCAGATGGTCCACCCTGGCTTGTCCTGGTCATTAGAGGCCTGAACTGATCAATGGCTTCAAATTTAAGAGGCCAGGTGGAGAATTTAGTAACAAAATAGGAAACCAAACACAGCTGACTGATGTGAAATGAGACCTGCAAGGAAAAGTCAAAAAAACTCTACTAAAGTGGAGAAGAAAATCTCAAGGATGGCACTGCCATCCTCTGTGGCCCAGTTCCATCAGGCAACCTTGTTGCCCAGGAATTCTATCCACAAGGAGTTCCCGCTTCTTTGAATTTCCACTTCATTTAAAATATAGATCAGAGTACTGAGCACTTGATCAAATCATTAAAAACTGCCTTGTACAGTTTTTTTAAATATATTTGTCTTGTCCCCTTAATTACATGGTAGATTTCTCAAGAGATTGGATATCATCAATTTCTCTAGCATCCTCCCACCTCCATGCCTTGCCAACAAGCACACATCAAAAAAAAAACAGCTGACTTCCAAGTATGAAAAACATGTTAAGAGAACTAGAGGTGTTTATAACAGGGAAAATAAGATTGTGGCAGAGAGATTCTGCTCACTGACAATCCACATGCTCCCCTACATTTGCCAGCCCTCTTGCAATTAGGGAAAGCCATCTAACTAGCTCTGGCTTATTGGATCTTGAACAGAAGTTTGGCCCAAAGCATTAGAGTCAATTCACATCTTCAAGTTCTTTCTTTTCCTTCCCCAAAGATGAAGGAAACTCCATAATGAAGTAGTCAAGCCACAAAATGAAAACAGCTTGGATCACTGAGTCACACATGAAGGGACGGTGTCCACGAGAATAACTTCACTTACAGTGGAATTTGTATAAGCAAGGACAAACCATAGTTATGTTCAGCCAGAGAGGCTTCTCTGGCTCCACAGCATAGCCCAGTGGTTATAATGACTGATATAAATATTAATAAAAGACTAAAAAGAAATTCAGTACTAAGAGGTATAATAGAAAGTCCCCAATGAGGGAAGACTATAGAAGAAAGAGCATGAGGCAAACTAAACTCAATCTTACAGAAAAACACAAATGAACTTCTTGGCCAAGCCAATACTTGCTGGAAGTTGGGCCAGTAATGGAGGTTTTGTGTTCAATCAGAATCCGCCAGTCCACTTTGTGAGAAGTGAAAATCAGACAACTGTGATCAAGAAATTTGAACATCGTGACTTCAAAGAGCCCTTCAAATGCTCAGATTTTATAGTTCTATCTTGACAGAGGGTTAGTAATATGTGGAGACCAGAAGAGTGAGAAACAGCTTATCTTGAGTTATGACTACTTAATACTACATAACAGCAACATCAAAAGATACCCCATAAAGCCTTGCAGGGACAGACAGGAAACGCACTGGAAGCACTAAGGGCATTAGGACCCTCTCCCTGTGGACAAGCATCCCCTCTTCACGAGTAATGCCACCCTCCGCCAAGCGTTTCCAGAGCTAGTTCCCAAGTTTCCTGCCACCTCAGCCCAGAGATGTCACAAGGGGACAATTTCATTGATAAACACTGCTCATACAATAAAGAGCCTTCTCAGTGGCACACTAGAACTATCATGAAAGATTAACCTCTAAAGAGAGGATAAAGTTTAACAGGAAATGAGTGTTCCTAGGCTCTTGAAACCATGTTTAATTTTACCACAGTTACCTATGAGCCTCAATTTCTTTGTAAAATAGAGATTATAATATCTACTTCATAAAGATGCCATGATGATTTAAACAAGATAATGCCCTCTATCAGCTGAAAAAATGGGGTGCAAATGTAGGCTACTGGAGGAAAAGTAATAGACACCCTCAGAAAATGTTATCTCTGAAATCAGTATTGGAGTACCTAACAGCAGACTAAGCAGGTGATAACTAATAAAACAAGGGCAGCAAAAAGAGAAACCAACTCAACTTCATCAAGCTCATGGAGAATTCAGAAATAAGAAAATCTAGAAAGAATTTAATTTCAGTATACCTGTTTTGTGTTTAACAATTTAGTATTTCTAATTTCATAAGAACCACATATCTTTTCAGTGCTAAGGGCTTCTAAGTGTTCTTAAACTGACCTTGATTGGGTTCGTCTGAAATAGAATCAATAAGGACTGTGAGTAAAAAGCGCATAAAGTCCTGTGACATTTAAATGAAAGACAAAAAGAATATATAGTAGATGTGTCTTATGAGTTAATTATATATTTCTTGGTACTTGGAAATTACTTCAACTCAGAACTAAGAGGAATTGTGGCAGCAGGAGCAACTGCAATAAGTATATCTATAATTCAAGGTGGATTTAAAGATGGACACTGGGATGTATGGGATACCTGATATGTGGATGGAAGATGCAGCTTAACTGCACAAACTAACTGCGTCTGCCTAAAGACTGATTATTACATTGTCAAAAGCAAAAGAGGGCCCTCTGTGTAGCTCATGCCTGAAATTCCTTAAAAGCGTGTTCCAGTAAGTTGTACAAATTCATGCCCTGTTTTGATAGAGTATGCACGAGGAAAAGCATTGTTCTGTTTCTCTCTGTAATGACCACATGTAAACAGGCCACGGTTCCAGTACCAAACGCTCTGCACTGATGAGGGTTAGCTGAGAGCCAGGCAGGGGGTGCCCCCCTTGGCTGCTGTTTTCATTTTTAAAATGAATCATAATTTCTGCACTGGATACGAAGATGGGTTTACAGCTATTAGCCATCATATTAATAATTTAGAAAATACATGCCCAATCACTTGTGTTCTTGCAATTCCCTACGAACACAGCTGCAACCCACATTAGAAGTGAGGGTGAATAGATATTTTTCAGATGAGATATTTGGGTTGAATTATTAGGGTAGCCTGTACTACAAAATTACTAATAAACATTGCTTCTGGCTCAATTTAGTCTGAACTCAGTGAACCTAGCCAATGGTGACAAATCAAAAACTCTGAAATGCCCGATGAATGAATCTAACTAATCAAGGAACCCTGTAGGAAGTAGATGCCAGGATTAATGAGCCAGTAGTTTCACCATGCCATGCTGTTATTTCTTCACATAAATGCCCTCAGATGAGATTATCTTTATGTCATGAAAAGAAGAAAAGGAAGGTTACATTCTTTCAACTGACAGGTTAACTACTGCCACTACTAGAAGACACATCTTTGTGGGTTAAGTTTTTTCTTTACCCTAAAAATTAATATGTTAAGTCCACAACACAAATTTAAAACATTTTCATTTTCAAGGTAAGCAGTCACTGATGACATCAAACATAAACTGCCTCAAAGTTAGAACTTCCTCTACATTTTCCATTTACATCTACCTTGATTTACCCAAACTGCCCTGCATGCTATTTTCTCTTCAGTATCTAACGTCATCTCTAGTAGGCTAAATTCCTATGTTCTGTTTCTCCCACCATCAACAACAGGTAAACTAAGTGAAACATCATTACTATGCCATCACTTGCATGCCATGTACGATATTCAGTACCGATACTGAAAAACAAAGATACAAAGATAAAAGTGCGTATTCAAAGAAATCAATCATACAGTTACATCATAATAGACTTTGACTTTTTCTAGCTAGTACGTGGTGATGGTGTTCAATGCCAAAAAAGACTACTCAGCAAAAAGTACAATTCATTAGAGGCAGGACATCTGACATGTTGTACTTATCTACCCTGTTCTTTGATATTATTCATCATTATTGTCTCTATTCCCTTATGGAATATAATTAGTTATTTTTAAAACTTTAACAGCTTTGAGTCAGAATTGCTGATAAGGAGTAAGAAAGTAATATGAAGCATGACTGTTGTTAGTTTTTTTTCCTCCCTCAAAATGCAGAAATCTCTCAGGCTTGTGATTGAGATTCTTATTATCTGCTTTTTATCACTGCTACACTGTCAACCTTAACAATTTAGACCAGGTTGCCTTCCCTTATGCTAATAGAATCTATTATACAGAATTCTTAATACAAAAATCTATTGCCATAGAAACAAATATTATTCTAGAGTCAGGTCAAGTGAAAAACTCTGTACACTTTCATTATAATATTGATAAATAACCATTACATTATGAAATATAAGTATCTTCCAAAGTATCTATCACTTCAGTTGATTTGCAACTTCTCAGTGTTCTGAGTTGCTCCATTTTTGTTTCAAATGAAAGTCCCATTTCCCTTGCCTTTCAGAAATACAATTTTTAAAGATTCCACTTAGCATCCTTTATTGCATTCCTACATCATAAAGTTATGCTTTATAGCAGCATAAAAAAGCTGTAAAATTAGCATCCTTGTAAACAACCTTCCATGTTCAGTGGTGAAACAATGTGTGATTTGTACTGATCTCTTACATGTGACTTGAGATTACAGTATCCACAAATTCAACTTAAAAAAAAAAAGCACTAAGCCAAGGGAGAATATGACAAAATGCAAAAGCAAAGCAAAGCATTTTCATCTACAGATATTTTAGAAATTTGGTTACCACACTGCTAAATTAAAATCCAGGATGAGTTCTAAAATATAAAACTGTTTCATTTTTATATGAAACCCCACATGAGCCTGTTTTTATCTTCTTTAATATTTTAACATTATATTAAATACCCTTTAGAAATACCCTTTAACATTATATACCCTTTAGAAAATGTACAACTGAAATATTGTGTGAACCCCTTTAATTAAAATTCCTAAGATAACGTGAACCAATGACTTTTCACTATCACAGAAAACCATGTCTTTTTGTCCTCACCTTCCAGGAGATCCCATTGTGTTCTCTTAGTTGAGTAACAATTACAACAGTGCCCTAAGCTCACACCTAGCCCAACAGTTTGAAATTGTGTTCTAGGACAAGGGTGTTTTTAGGGTTTCCATTCTGTGGCAACTAAATGAGAAATCTTCCCCTGGGAAAAGGTGCATTTTAATGCCCTATAATGACCGTTAAATTTCAAACCACAAGATTGATTTTGGTTAGTCTTCCAAAGGAAGCCTGCGATACCGATTTGCCTTCAAGTTTAAAAAAAAAAAAAAAAACCCCGAAACCTTCCGCCTCATTCTACCGCAAACAAACTGCAGCAATTTTCCACCACCAGTTAGTGTGGGGACGTGCGCTGTACACGTGGCTAAATTTGAGGTTAGCTCGACACAAGCATGGATCCTCAGAAAACCAGAGCGAACCCAGAGTAAACCAGGGAAGGCCTGAGAGGCCCTGATCCGCAACCAGGGCGCCCCGACACCCTTCTCCCGACGACGTGGCCTCGCCCGGACCCCCGACGCAGGGGACCGGCCGCCTCCTTCGGACGGCCTCGGGGCCTCGGCCCCAGGGGAGGGGCCCCGGCCTCTAGTCCGCCGGGTACCTTGGGGCAGACGCCGGAAGGCAGAGCTCCGGCGGTCTCCACGCTTCCGTCCCCGGGGTCCTTAGAGACGCAGCCCGACGACGAGG
This sequence comes from Antilocapra americana, assembly GCA_007570785.1. Taxonomy (NCBI): domain Eukaryota; kingdom Metazoa; phylum Chordata; class Mammalia; order Artiodactyla; family Antilocapridae; genus Antilocapra; species Antilocapra americana. Next base: position 13,274,871 of record ML661891.1, on the reverse strand, counting down.
GCTCCCGTCCGCGGCCTCGTCGGGTAGAGACCGTTCGCGCGAGAAGCTCACCAACTCTCGGGCCCTGCGTTAAGTGCGGGCAGCTGCGCCCGGAGGCCCCTCTCGGGCTGAGGCAGGGGTCGACCCGAAGCCTCGCGAGGCCTCGAGCTCGCGGGAGGCGGTGGCCGCGCGGCTTCTCACTTCCGGCCTGCGTGCCCGGGGACCGCGGGCTAGGCCTGCCGGCGGGGACGCTGCATCCGTGCGTCCTGCCTAGGGTGCGGTGCCACCTGGGAGCTGAACCCGAGCCCACCGAAGGGAAGGGCGGACGAGTCCCAGACGCGGGGATCCCGCCAACTGGGCACCAACTGAGAACCTCTTAGGAAAGTTCTCTTCCCTTCCCCCCACGAGACCCTTCTGTCCCTCAAGCTCACACCAAAACCCATCATTCTCCGTATCACATACTGAAAATGATTTTATTTTATCCATTTACATTTAACTTGATATAAACTTGTTCGGAAAAGTCAAATAATATGCTTTATATTAGCTCAAACATTTATTAAGAAAACCAAATTCCATAAATAAGCACAGACAATAAGTTAAAACATATCACAAACTGACCAGTATGTAACAAGAATGCTTTATCTACACAAAACATCCTATTTCAATGTTTGTTCATTCTTCGAAAGCGCTTCTGTTCTCTGGGTTTGGATTTGACCAGCACATGCAGAAAGAGCTGATTGCGTTTCTCTGTACAAAGTTGCAGGGTTGTAGATGCCTGGGTGCACCCTTCGGCAGCCGGCAGGGGCCAGGGCAGTGGCCGAGGGGCACGAGGAACGACAGGACGACCACAAAACAACCAAGGGCACAGAGCAGCGCGAGGAGAGAGAAACGGAAAAAAGGAAGCAAACAAAGCCCAGTCCTGAAGGAGCCAGAAAAAAAAAGATGTGGCTTTTGCTTTTACAAAAGGAAAATTTTCTTACATGTTTCTTTTATTCTTTCTCATAAAGACGTTTATCAAAATGGGTAAGATCACCTCGTCATCACATGACCGCTTTAGTCTACTCCAGCCACCCAATCCACTGACAGGTTCCTCCTGAGAAGCCTTCCCTCAGTACCCTCCCATAGTCGTACTTAAGAAAATAAAAGTAAGATAAAACAAAAACGTTCTCTTGCAAGCCACTACGGGGCTGCATGTTTGTGACTGGATGCACAAGGCAAGGAACGGGTGGTGGGAGAAGAAAGAAAGGAGTTCGGTGCAGGAATGCAGGGATAAATCAAATTGTAATCAGTGAGGCCCTCAGATGAGGCGGTTGGTAGTAGATGCTTGTCCTCCTCCTAGACAAAAATCCTAACATTGTGCTGTCCCTGGAACACGTCCGTGTGTGACCTAGGTGCACTGTGTCTGAGTGCGCGCGCGCGTGGAGTGTCTGAGCGTGAGCGAGAGTGCGGGGGTGTGTGTGTTTCTGCCCACAAACCAGTCCACTGGTGTCTGATTTCAGATCCTGAGTCTACTCCCTGCTAAGTAAAATGGCGGGAAGGATGCTTTCGGCAGGGCGCGGGGGCCGGGGGGCCGGGGGGCCGGGGCGAGAGGGGCCCAGGGGCGAGGCGGGGGCGAGCGGGCCGCGGGCGTCGTGGGG